>CM016623.1:130820587-131420587 GCA_005393395.2 Gossypium australe
AATACTCTATCTCGGCGCTTTAGATCTGCCATAAGACTTTTGTCTGTCAAAAGCTACTTTCAACCTGTCTCTGATCTTTTTAACTATTTTTCTGTCTCCTGAATTAATTCAAGTCCAACTAGCTTTCTTTCGTTCAACTCCGTCCAACATATCGGTGATCGGCATCTCCGGCCGTATAATGCTTCATATGGAGCCATTTGAATACTGGATTGAAAACTATTATTATAAACAAATTCAGCTAATGACAAGTATCGTTCCCAACCTGATTCAAAGTCAATAATACAAGCCCGAAGCATGTCTTCTAAAATTTGAATTACTCGTTCTGATTGTCCGTCGGTTTGTGGATGAAATGCAGTACTAAAATTAAGCCGAGTACCCAAAGAATCATGTAACTGCTTCCAAAATCTCGATGTAAATCGTGGATCCCGGTCGGAAATTATAGATGCTGGAATACTATGCAGTCTCACAATTTCTCGGATATAAACTTCAGCAAGCTTCTGTAGAGACCAATCAGTCCTAACTGCTATGAAATGAGCAGACTTAGTAAGTCGATCAACTATCACCCAAATGGCATTCTTTTTGCTCACCGACGGTGGTAACCCCGTAATAAAATCCATAGTAATACTATCCCATTTCCATTCAGGAATACTAATAGACTAGAGTAATCCTGTCGGTACCTGATGTTCTGCCTTTACTCGTTGACAAGTCAAACATTTACTGACATATTCAACTATTTCTTTCTTCATCCCTGGCCACCAATAAAACTCCCGTAAATTACGATACATTTTTGTTCCACCCGGATGCAATGCAAAAGTGCCATCGTGTGCTTCTTGAAGAATCATCTTCTTTAATTCAGAAGTAATTGGAACACAAATCCAATTTTGAAACCTCAAACAATCATGTTCATCAATACTAAAACTCTCGACTGTACCATTCTGAACCATTTCTCTTTTCTTTAATAATTTATCATCTTCCATTTGAGCTGCTCTAATCTGATCTAACATCATCGGCTTAACCCTTAACTCAGCTAGCAAGCTTCCATCATCATTAACACTGAGCCGAGCAAACATTGCTCGTAATTCAATCGCAGCTTTCCTGCTCAATGCATCAGCTACCACATTTGCTTTTCCTGGATGATAATCTATAACACAATCATAATCTTTTAGAAGCTCAATCCACCATCTTTGCCTTAAATTTAACTCTTTCTGTGATAGAAGATATTTGAGACTTTTATGATCTGTGTAAATGTAGCATTTCTCGCCATATAAGTAATGTCTCCAAATCTTTAAAGCAAAAATTACTGCAGCTAACTCCAAATCGTACGTCGGGTAATTACGTTCATGCGGCTTCAACTGTCTAGATGCATATGCAATAACCTTTCCATTTTGCATCAATACACAACCCAAACCACTCAAAGAAGCATCACTGTACACAATAAAATCTTTCCCCGACTCTGGTAATGTTAATACCGGTGCTTCTGTCAACATTTACTTCAAAGTCTCAAAACTATTCTGGCACTCATTATCCCAGATAAAAGGAACATTCTTCTGTAGTAGTTTAGTCATCGGCATTGCTATTTTCGAGAATCCATTTACAAATCTTCGATAATATCCAGCCAAACCGAGAAAACTACGTACCTCAGACACATTCTTTGGCGCTTTCCACTGAACAATTGCTTCAATCTTCTTCGGGTCAACTCTAATCCCATCGGCAGATACCACATGTCCTAAAAATACCACTTCAGACAACCAGAATTCACATTTACTTAATTTCCCATACAACTGTTTTTCCCGCAGAATCTGTAAAACTTTTCGAAGATGCTGATCATGTTCTGCCTCTGTCTTCGAATATACCAATATATCATCAATAAAAACCACCACAAACTGATCTAGGTATGGCTGGAAAATGCGATTCATCAGATCCATCTGGAGCATTTGTCAATCCAAATGGCATCACCAAAAATTCATAATGGCCATAACGAGTACGGAAAGCAGTCTTAGGCACATCACTTTCCTTCACCTTCAGTTGATAATACCCGGATCTCAAATCAATTTTAGAAAATACTGAAGCTCCCTTAAGCTGATCAAACAAGTCGTCTATACGAGGCAAAGGATATCGGTTCTTGATTGTCACTTTGTTCAACTGTCGATAATCAATGCACAACCGCATAGAACCATCTTTCTTTTTAACAAACAATACTGGAGCTCCCCAAGGTGAAATACTCGGTCGGATAAAGCCTCGATCTAATAAATCCTGTAACTGCACCTTCAACTCTTTCAATTCAGTAGGTGACATTCGGTACGGAGGTATAGAAATTGGTGCTGTACCTGGATACACCTCAATAGCAAATTCAACCTCTCTATCAGGTGGTAAACCCGGTAGTTCTTCTGGAAATACATCTGGGAACTCTCATACAGTCCTAATCTGGCTGCATTGGCTTCCTACTGAATCAGAATTAATAACATATGCCAAATACGCTGAACAACCTTGCTGTAATAATTTGTTAGCTTTTATAGCTGAAATAATACGTGTCGAACCACTGGTACGGATGCCATTCACTTCAATTCTGTCCCCGTTTTCTGTCTGAATACTAAACCTCTTTTTATAGCAATCCAAAACTACCCCATGTTCAGATAACCAATCCATACCCAAAATGACATCAAAATCGCCAAAAGGCATGATCAGCAAATCCACAAGAAACATTTTATCATGTATTATTAACGGGCACCTCCGGCATACTCTGTCTACTAACACTGTTTATCCCAAAGGGCTAGACACCTCTATGAAAAATCTAGACATTTCAGATTCTAACTTCCCCGATTTAACTAATTTTAAATTAATATATGAATGTGATGAACCCGGGTCAATTAAAGCATAAATAGGCTCAGAATACAATAAAAATATACCTGTCACCACATCGTGAGCATTGCCTTCTTCACGGGTCCGAACTACGTATGCTCTGGCTGGTGCTCTAGCCTCTGACTGTTGTGTAGCTATATCACTGCCTCTACTAGCTCCTCCTCTCCTTGAAACAAAACCTCCTCTAGACATTCCTCTACCTCTGGCAGTCGATACTGATCTCTGAGATGTGGTAGGTGTACTATTTTTATTCTTTGGACAATCTCTAACAAAATGCTCTACCGACCCGCAACAGAAGCAGCCTCCGGTTACTTTCCAACATTCACCTAAATGTTTCTTGCCACAATATCCACATTCTGGAATTTCTGTATCCCTGAGTGGACCTCTTACACTACCAGTAGATACCGTCGTCTGTTTTTCTCGGCTTATATCCCCTCGATCAGATCTAAAACTAGGTCTCCAACCACCTCTGAATTCTTTAGATCTTTTTGGTAGTGGATTTGAACTAGTTGCTCCTACTCGTTTCCTGGTCAATCCACCTGTTTCTGACTTTTTGTCTAGTCCCAAGACTTACTCTATCATTTTGGCCCGCTCGATCAAATCAACAAATTCAATAATTCGCTGGGACACTAATTGTAGTTTTATTTCATCTCTTAATCCCCGTAAAAACCGTTTACAACTATCAGCCTCTGTTGGAATATATTCTGAAGCATACCTGCTCAATCTAGAAAACTTTCGATCATAATCCAATACTGACATATTACCCTGTTTCAACATTAAAAACTCTTGCTTTTTCTCTTCAATATACATTTCCCCAATATACTTCTTTTGAAATTCTTTTTGAAACAAATCCCAGGTTACCTGATCATCCGGTAAATGTCTAACAACAGATTCCCACTAGAGATACGCTTCCCCTTGTAACAATGATACAGCACATATCAGATTCTCTCGGGGGGTGCAATCTAATTGTTGCAAAACTCTTTTTGTTGATTCTATCCAATTCTCAGCAGTAGACGGATCAAGACCTCTTAGTCCCGAAAACTCCGTGGCACCATATTTTCTTAACTCTTTAATCGGGGCCTGTCTAACAGTAGGTACTGATGTAGTAGCAGGTACAGTTTCCGCTACATGTTGTAATGCATCGGCTATAGCTCTTAACAGTTGTGAGTTATCTCTTCCTCTTCCTACATTAGGAGGTTGATTATCTAATGGATTTGCAGTAGGTGTAACAGATTCAGTTTCTTCAATTTCTCGATTTCCAGTATGCATTTCCTGTTCAACATCATACATTCTTTCGTCTGACATTTTATCTATAAAACAAAATCAAATAAATATATATCAGCATCCAAAAACCCGACTCAGCTTCGACTCAACAGTGGCATGTACTTCTAGACTCTTTGACTCACTTTCGAGCCCGATTTAGCCCGAGAATCGACTAAACCTGATAGCTCTGATACCAATAATTGTAACACCCCTAACCCCGAACCATCGCCGGAACAGGGTTACGAGGCATTACCGGACATATCAGACAATTTGCAAATATAATTTTTTGTTTAATATAAATTTTGGTAGCATTTCTGCTTATTATTATATAAGACCCCCTGTAAATTAAACCGTATTCATTTCAATCATAACCAATTCATTCCATATATTTATTTTCTATTCTAAATACCTTCTAATCAAACTCAATCAATATAATAACAACTTAAATTTATCAAACTATTAGTTAGATTAAAATAAATATACTTCTTTCATTATAATTCTTAAACTTGTAATACTAACATTTTTAACCATTTACATTCAAAACATAATAACCTTTATACACAACCTACGTACATGCCACATTACCAAAAGGAAATATACATCACCAAGGTTTGCTGAAGTCGGGTCTGGCTTCGGATGCTGGTTCAGTATTTGACTTCTACAACCTGCGCACGGAAACAACCGTACGCTGAGTATACATATACTCAGTGGTATTACCATAATTCAAATTATAAACATAATAATCATATCATTAATTCATATAACTTTAATTTAACTAAACCAATTCAAACATAACTTTCATATAAGTTTGTCCTTCTCAATATATTCATACAATTAAATTTTAGCTATTCAACAATTGAAATAATATACAATCATGTTGAGCCACTATCCATTTCTTGAACCAATGGTTCATACTTTCTATTCTCATACTCATATTCCAATCACATTTTTCAGTTCATGTTCTATTTTCGCATTTCTTCCAATGGCTCAACCATTTCATTTTATTCAATTTAACCTTTTCCTTATTTACCCCTATTAACAGACTCGGACTTTAACGGATACACGGATTCCAACCCAAACACACCAGTACGGCACATTGTGCCTAAAACGGTACATAGTACCTGATCAGTATACGACACATAAGTGCCTGAAATGACACACGAGGTGCCTGATACGACACACGAGGTGCCTAAAATACGACACATAAAGTGCCTGATCGGCAAAGCCGATAAATCCCGTACTCTTCCAAATCCTATGGCATGCCAATTATATCCGACTCAGCCCGACTAGTTAATGGGGTATTTCAGTTCTCAATTTCATTTTCATTTTCATAACAAATTCAATTTCAATATCAATTACACTTTTCCATTTCAAACCACATACAATTCAATTTCAATACATATTCATCATTCAACTCAATTTCCATTCAATTCAATAAAAACACTTACCTTATAATTTACTTACCATATTCATAAATTAATCTAACATTTAATGAATAAATAAATAGTTTGAATTATAGTAATACAAACCCGAATTTGCTTGATTATTCCTCAGTAACCTTCTCCTTTCCTTTGTGAGTTGATGCCTCGAGTTCCTTTTTAGCTAATTAAACTCCAAGCTTTAAAACCTCAATTTTCCCTTTTCTTTTTCTTTCTTTCTTTCCTTTCCCCTGTTTCGAAAACTTCTCTGTTCTTTTATGTTCTTCTTTGTTTCTTTTTATTATTTCATTTACTTTATTTTATAATATAATATTATATTAATATAGTTATCTAATATTAATAATATATTTAATACATAAAAATCTCAGATTTTTATGCATGTATGCCGCCTCAACTTATGCTAAATGGCATATTTGCCATTTTGATCCTTTTTATTTTCTTTTAATCTACAATTAGACTTTTACTCCTTATTCAATTTGATCCTTTTTCCTAATTACTTTAAATTAAGCTAAATTCACTATATAAAAATCTAATTAAACACACTACTAGACTCATAATTACTCCTAATGATTATTTACTAACTCGGTTTACTAAGACGGAGGCCCGATAACACATTTTTTTTTCTGGTGCCCACGGATTTTGGGTCGTTACATTAAGTAACTTGGTTAGAAATCAACGAGATAGCCAAGCTGAGTAATGGTGATTTCAAGGTATTTATTTATACTTCTCTTAAAACTTGTAGGCCATTAAGAAGGCAAGTTTTGAAACATATGGCACTTGTTAAACTCCACTAAGTAAGTTAAGTTATATTTATAAGTGTGAGAGATGAGTTTTGAAAGGGTTTTTCTTTCTTCTTACTCTTCCTTAAGTGGTATTTACTGGAACCTTCGTTAAATCTGAATGTATCTTACTTCGAGATCTAGAGGCTATTGTTATATTATGATCAGTGATTATTCCATTCAAGGGTAAGTATTACTATTTTACATGTTAAATTTTAAAAGAGTAAGCCTGTAAAAGGTGCATGAATAGTAAGATGTAAGTATAAGGCTTTGCATGGGAGTTGTTAATGTTCGAATTGATGGTAAATTATATACAAATGAGTCTTAATGATGTTCTTATCTTCAGAAAGCAGTGGTTGTTGCTGGTTCGAGATGGATATCTAGATCTGGAGTTTTAAACTATAGTAAGTAAGGGTCAGGTGAGTTCTATGCTGAGTCTTGCATGTATACTGTTCATATCGAGAAATACTTGTAGGATATTGATTGAACTATGAATACGAAACTATGAAAAGTATAGTAAGTATATTGGTAGTGAATCTTATAAATTCAAGTATGTTATGATTGGTGTATGTGTACTGAAACGTTGAAGTATGGTTGTATATGTATGTCTGGAATGTATGCTATGATGTATGTTCTGTTGGGTGTATGTTAGTGAATTAAAATGTTGGGATTAGATTGTGTCGATGCATGAAAAGTTTGTAAAGTGAGTCTGTGTCTAGTCACCGTGGTGGTATCTGATGGATCCGTCGAGACAAAAAAACACGAACTTTGAAAGAAAAATCCATGGTCATGACAACCTTTGAAATTTTTATCTGAGTTTGCTTAAATTTTTAAATGCTCAACTTGATTTAATGATGAAGAACAAAAAGAGGATTTGGGTTTCCTTGAAAGGAAGGGTGTTTCTTTTTTTTTTTTTTCTTTACAATTACAGTCTGTATTACTACAAATTAGGACATAACAATGTGATTTCAAACAAAATCAAAGTTTCCAATGTCATTTACAAAGGAATAATCTATCATCAACAAAAATGGTAAAAAACGTTTATGCCAATGAAATGTATATTTGTGGGTTGTTCTTGTCTCATTCCAGGTATTCCCTGTCGATGAGAGACTCGATTCTTTTCTTCAAATCGATCGGTTTTATCCGAAACTTAAGCCGTTGGAAAATCTGAGTATTTTGCATTTGTTTTACTAGTTTATTGTTGGAAAATATTTTCTTTTTCTTTTTTTATTAACACTTGACACACACAATTCATCATTTTCCCAAGAAAAAAAACCAAAAAGAAAGTGAAGGAAAAAAATACTGATATCAAAATTTAAAAGTAAACTCAACACTCAACACTCAACACTCAATTTTCCATTTTCATTTCTTTTTCTAGTTTTTATACAGTTCAAGCTTTTGAGGTAATTAATGAGCTGCCTGCATCTACCATATTTTTTTTTGTTCATATTTTCTCAAGAAACAAATAGAAAGAAATCAACTACCCAGAAATTGAAAAAAAAAAGAAAAAATTGTATGCGAAAATCCAAAAAGAATGAACCCAAGATTCAAATTATAAACCAGAGATAAACCCAAAACCTAGAAACTAAAACGAAAGCAATGTAAACAAAAGAAGAAGAAACGAAAGAAAAAACAAAAAAAGGGAATTAATTATATGACACAAAATTTGGGGAAAAATAAGTGTTTTAAAAAACTTTTAGATTATGATATTAACATGACATCAATTATGTCATATGTCACAATTTTATTCTACCATCTATCCTGAACTTAACGACGTTAGACTCGAGTACTAATTTAGTTAATGAAAAAAAATTCGAGTACTAATCTGAGATAAAAAAAATCATAAATATCAATATGAGAGAAATAAACAAGTTCAAGTACCCTTTAATTAAATATGACTAGCTACAAAATAATACTAAACTTAAATATAACTTTAACTATCTTTCTATATTATGCTACGGATTCTATTGAAATTAAAACTTAATTTTAGGTAAATCCTTTTTTTTTTCTTTTAAATTACATTAACTATTGTAAATTGTTATTAATAAAAATATGAGGTATTATCATTAATAGAAACCTAACCGCTTTATATTTCGGATATCGAAATTAAAGTTATAAAAAAAAGTTGTGGTATGATATAAAATATCCCTTTTTGCATTAATTTAGATAAACTCAAGTTCTACTTTTACTAAATTATTATTTAAATAAATATACATGTAATCAGCCTACAAAGTCCACTAAAGGGGGTTTATATTTGTTGAAAGTATAGGTTACATTGACATGGTTATTATTCTGGCAATTACTCAAATCTTAATATTTTAAAAAAATATTCAGATGATGAAAGGCCTATCATCTGACGCCACAACTGCCTTATCTTGGTGCATAAGAAAATGTATGATCAATAATCCATATCAAGTCACACAAAGACAAAGATTTAAAAAGAAAAAAAAAGGTCATATTCCAGCCTTCCAGGAAACTTCTAGGTAGTTTATACATGGAATACTAAAACTATTGCCTGAAAAGTCAAGAGGATGGAAAAGTCTCAAGTACATAGGTTGATGGTTACCTTATATAGCTAAATGAACAAGTAAAGAGTAAGAATAAATGGCGAGAGATCAGTTGGTAGGGTTTGGTGGCAGCGGCCCGAGGGAGGAAGCCGGAGGAGGTTTCATCATTCATACCTCAACAGGGTTGCTCTTGCTTTGCATGGTTATTTTCTCTCTCTCTCTCTTATATCAATGATTATTTTCGCTTGTGGTGATGACAATTCTGAAAAGCCTCGCCGTCACACTGAAAAGCCTCACCGTCGCACTGGAACTGCTTTTCTATTTACTGATGGCGGAGGTGCTTCTGATGGTGGTGGTGGCGGTGGCGGAGGTAGAGGTTGTGGTGGCAGTGGCGGCAACGGTTGCTGATGATGATGACGATATCTGAAATATGTGTTGATAGTACACTTTAGTACCTTTAAGTTAGTAGTACATATGTTGACAGTATCCATTACATTCTATCACTTATTTAGTTTTCATTTGTTATTTAATATTAATATTAATATAAAGTTTAAATTTATTATTGAAAATATTTATGTATTATATATATTTGAATTTTTCATAATTAGGATCAAATTGAAAATATTTATAAATTTGAAGGATTAATTTTTTTTTAAATTATGATTAAATTGATATAATATATAAAATTTGATGGCTAAATTTGTTGTTATATTAAATTTTTTAATTGTCATGTTAACTTATCATTTGATTTTATGGGAGTGACAAAAAATGATTGAACTATGTAATGTGAGTACCTAAATTATAAACTTTTTAATTTAAATACTTAAAATGAAAATTTTTACAATTAAATGACTATTTGTGCAGTTTATCTTATTTTTATATCTCTCTAATGAATTCATTAAACTTTATTTTTACTTTTTCAAATCCCAACTTATTATACTTTTCAGACTTAGGTTGATTATAATGTTGTTGAAACCCAAAATTAAAATATCAAGAATGTTGAGTTGTCTGACAAAATTCCAAACTCAAAGTATAGTTTTCCCCAAACCCAAATCCAATAACATTTAACCAAAATGATGAAATCTATTAATATTTCTTATTTTTAGAAATTATAATACAAGGGAAGAGGGAATCCACACTCTAGTTCTAAGCTAGTTGGTGCGACTACTACTAAAACTATAGGAGGGAAAAGTCAATAGCATAGAAAAGTCTCAAGTACATTGATTGACCCTGGTGGCATTGGCGTTGTGGGGGAGGGGGTGGCTGGTGATGATGATAAGTGTAGTGCGCCATTTTTTCCCGGCCCACCAGAAAACCAAAACAAAAAATAAATAAAAACGGTCCAAATATTACCAGTTCTTTCAAAAAAAAAAAGTTGACCCAATTACATCAGTCCAGCAAGTCTAATTACAATGGCCTAAACGGCCCAACAAGCCCATAACCTAAGTTAGTAGCAGAGAAAAAAAACCCCTAGGACTAGCCCTAGCGCCGCACGCGCCGCAGCCTCTCCGTGTGCGATCTGACACGCCTGCCACCGCTACCATCGGTCACTCCGCTGCTACTGTCACCTGCAAAGAAACGAACACGCAAGAGCTAACATGCATGAAAAATTTATAAAGTGAATCTGTGTATAGTCACCGTGGTGGTATTTGATGGATTCGTCGAGACAAAAAAACACGAACTCTGAAAGAAAAATTCATGATCATGACACCCTTTGAAATTTTTATCTGAGTTTGCTTAAATTTTTAAATGCTCAACTTGATTTAGTGATGAAGAACAAAAAGAGGATTTGGGTTTCCTTGAAAGGAACGGTATTTCTTTCCTTTTCCTTTACAATTACATTATTTATTACTACAAATTAGGACATAACAATGTGATTTCAAACAAAATCAAAGTTTCCAATGTCATTTACAAAGGAATAATCTATCATTAAAAAAAATGGTAAAAAAAGTTTATGCCAATGAAATGTGTATTTGTGGGTTGTTCTTGTCTCATTCCAGGTATTCCCTGTCGATGAGAGACTCGATTCTTTTCTTCAAATCGATCGGTTTTATCCGAAAATTAAGCCGTTGGAAAATCTGAATATTTTGCATTTGTTTTACTAGTTTATTGTTGGAAAATATTTTCTTTTTCTTTTTTTGATTAACACTTGACACACACAATTCATCATTTTCCCAAGAAAAAAAACCAGAAAGAAAGTGAAGGGAAAAAAATACTGATATCAAAATTTAAAAGTAAACACTTAATTTTCCATTTTCATTTCTTTTTCTAGTCTTTATACAGTTCAAGCTTTTGAGGTAAATGAGCTGCCTGTATCTACCATATTTTTTTTTCATATTTTCTCAGGAAACAAATAGAAAAAAATCAACTACCCAGAAATTGAAAAAAAAGAAAAAATTGTATGCGAAAATCCAAAAAGAATGAACCCAAGACTCAAAATATAAACCAGAGATAAACCCAAAACCTAGAAACTAAAACGAAAGCAATGTAAACAAAAGAAGAAGAAGAAACAAAAGAAAAAACAAAAAAAAGGAAATTAATTATATGACAAAAAATTTGGGAGAAAAATAAGTGTTTTAAAAAACTTTTAGATTATGACATTAGCATGACATCAATTATACCATATGTCACAATTTTATTCTACCATCTATTCTGAACTTAACGACGTTAGACTCGAGTACTAATTTAGTTAATGAAAAAAAATTCGAGTACTAATGATCTGAGATAAAAAAATCATAAATACTAATATGAGATAAATAAACAAGTTCAGATACTAATTTTATATTTAACCTTTTAATTAAATATGACTAGCTACAAAACACTATTTATAGTACTAAATTTAAATATAACTTTAACTATCTTTCTATATTATGCTACGGATTCTATTGAAATTAAACCTTAAATTTAGGTAAATCCTTTTTTTTTCTTTTAAATTACATTAACTATTGTAAATTGTTATTAATAAAAATATGAGGTATTATCATTAATAGAAACCTAACCGCTTTATATTTCGGATATGGAAATTAAAGTTATAAAAAAAAAAGTTGTGGTATGATATAAAATATCCCTTTTTGCATTAATTTAGATAAACTCAAGTTCTACTTTTACTAAATTATTATTTAAATAAATATACATGTAATCAGCCTACAAAGTCCACTAAAGGGGCCGGGTTTATATTTGTTGAAAGTATAGGTTACATTAACATGGTTATTATTCTGACAATTACTCAAATCTTAATATTTTAAAAAATATTCAGATGATGAAAGGCCTATCATCTGACGCCACAACTGCCCTGTCTTGGTGCATAAGAAAATGTATGATCAATAATCCATATCAAGTCACACCAACACAAAGATTTAAAAAGAAAATAAAACGTCATATTCCAGCCTTCCAGGAAACTTCTAGGTAGTTTATACATGGAATACTAAAACTATTGCCTGAAAAGTCAATAGGATAGAAAAGTCTCAAGTACATAGGTTGATGGTTGCCTTATATAGCTAAATGAACAAGTAAAGAGAAGAATAAATGGCGAGGGATCGGTTGGTATGGTTTGGTGGCAGCGGCCCCGGGGAGGAAGCCGGAGGAGGTTTCATCATTCATACCTCAACAGGGTTGCTCTTGCTTTGCATGGTTATTTTCTCTCTCTCTCTTATATCAATGGTTATTTTCGCTTGTGGTGATGACAACTCTGGAAAGCCTCGCAGACGTTGTGAAGATGGAGGTGGAGGTGGAGGTTGTGCGGGTGGAGGTTGTGGAGGTGGAGGTTGTGGGGGTGGGGGTTGATGTTGATGAGGGTATTTTAAACACGAGCTTCTTTAGGATGCCAACAGTATGGTTTGTTTGTCATAATGAATCATATCCTCTGCCTTTTTAGTAAAATACTGTATATAATTTCGTCATCAACTTTATATAAGAAGGATATTGTTATCACTTATTTGTAAAATACATACATAAATAATTGATTTGATATTTGGATTAATACATACATATATGTTTACAAGATTCATTGTAAAATAGTTGATTTGGTTTTTGGATTAATGCAATTTGTCAACATGGGTTGATTTTAAAGCTTTTGATTGATTCACCTCTATACTTGCAACGAATATATTGAATAAGTTCAGTCTAAAAATATTTTAATTTTATATATTTATAATTATCGCAAAATAATCGGTGAAGTACTAAAATTTTTTATATTTATTTTATAATTATATTGTTGTGAAGAGAATTATATTTTATCTTGTAACCGTTGGATTAAAACCCTCAATTATAGACACATGTATAATACATGATGCTATTATAAAGTGTGATATAAAATTAAGTGATCAATTATGTTAAACTGTCATAAGCATTAAAATGTCATTAAAATAATGTGTAGATACCAAACGTTGTATCTATAATTGGATTAAATATAATATTAGTACATTAACTTGTCCACTTCTCCTAGATTGATACTTAAGGTTTTTTTGTCCCAGATGGGTACTCGAACTTTTTCTCCATCAACTAGTTTAATACTTTTTTTAAACGTCGTTAAATCTGAGATTAGTGGCACAACAAGATTATGACACGTGACATGATGACATCATTATGATGTCATAATTTATTTTTCTATTTCACTTTTTTCTTTTTCTCTTTTCTTTTATTCTTTATCTTTCCCTTTCCCTTTCCTTTCTTGTTTCCATTTTCTTTTATTTTTTTCTTCTTATTCTCTTCCTCTCTTTCCAAACTGTAGCCGTTGCCGACATGCACCACGGTCGCACTCCGATGCTATCACTGACATTCGTTCTCGAGTCCAAATAATGGCACCAGTAAAATATTTCCTCTTGCTCTTTCATTTCTGACTTGTTTTCACATAGAACTCCTTGAAATCCCGTTGGGATTCTCCTCCGCCGATCACCTTGCTTCGATGTCGTTATTGCTTATTTCAGTTTCCTCACCAATCGAAGAAGTATTGAACGGTTTCTTTTTCTCTATATTGCTTCTACTCCTATTTTTTCTATTTTATATTTGTTTTCAAAGCCTCTGGTCGTCACTTCATTGTTGCTAGACGTCAAACCGAGCCACCACCATTGAATAATCATGGAACTTTGATCGTGGCTTCTCCTTAACACATCCAACGTCTTAACCATTTGGATTTATCGACTGTGGCCAAAATCTTAAGAGCCCAAAAACTTGAAATGGGTCTTGGTTTTGATTTGTTTCTCATTATTTTCTTTTTGTTTGGTTGTATTTTTATAGACTGATGAATTTTTGTTTGTTATGTTAGTTTTTTAATGGATTTTGTTTGTGATGTTAATTTTCTTAATTTTTTTAATGGACTGATGGTTGTTCTACTGTGTTTGTGATGTTCTGGATTTTGTGTTTTAATGGATTGATGAGTTTTGTAATTTTTCTTTTCAGTGTGAGAAATGTTAAATGAACCTAGAAATATTTTTTGATTACAAATTTTTGTTTTTTTTAATGTTTTAGCCTAGAAATGTTGAACTAACCCAGAAAAAAAAAAGAGAAGAAAAAGTGATGAGAGGAAGAAGGAAAAAGAAAAGAGTTATCTAAAAAAAGAAATAATAAGAAAATAAAATGAACCTAGGAATGTTCTTAATTTTTTTGTCAAAGCAATTTAGATATGTTGAAAGAACCCATAAAAGAAAAAGGTAAAGTGGCAAGAGGAAGAAGGAAGAAAGGAGTAAGGAAAATGAAGGAAATAAGAAAAAAATTAAAATATTTTTATTAATTTATAATATATATTTTAGATTATGACATTATGATGATATCATGCCACGTGTCACAATCTTGTTGTGCCACCTGTCTCAGATTTAACGGTGTTAAAAATAACTATCAAATTAATTGACAAAGAAAAAGTTCGGATGCCAATCTGAACAAAGAAAACACCTTAAGTACCAATTTGAGACAAAAAAAAAACCTTAAGCACCAATCTGGGAGAAGTGGAGAAGTTCAGATACCAATACTATATTTAACCATTTATAATTTGATGAGAGGCTAAATTATAAATACTCAAAACTGATTTAATAATCAATTATTTAAAAATAGGTAGCAGTCCCCAAGAAATGGATAAATCTCGTATTTCTTTTCCATCCCCATCAGAGAGTTATACTAAGAGGTAAACTATTTTTTGGAAGATTAAAACCTTTTGGATAATCTCCAACAATGGATTTAGACTAAAACCTTCTGGGCAATCTCCAACAGAGGATTCAGGTATGCTTTCGCGTATAGTTTTGTTCTTAATGATCTGACATGGTAGATTCTAGTTTGTTAATTTTATATCAAATCTTATTTTACAGTTCTAACAAGTGGCATCCAAGCCTTAACATGTCGAATAATTTAGAATTAATTTATTTTTTGTTATTTTTAAATTAATTCGTTGTTGAGATTTTATGAATTTAATTAATATATGGATTTAATGTATCAATCATTCATATATTTAATCTTTTAGGACTTCAATTAAATTTTGATGCTTTTGGATGGAATTTTAGCTGATTGAATTCAATATATATTTACCAATGTTTCGAAAAATAGGTTTTGGTATGAAGTGCTTTGATGCAATTCATAAAAGTTGCTTTGGTTTTTAATATTATATATATATCATGATTTGTTCGATGGGAGTCAAAACGGCAATAGCAATCCTTTATTAATTAGTAATGCTTGGTATTTTTTATTTATAAGAATATAGAATTCTTAAAAGACATGGATTGCTAATTAGTTTTGGAAGTGCATTCACATAATATTGAATGCTATTTTTTTTTTAGTCTTTTTTTTTTAAAATTTAAATAAAGTTATTTTATTTTTTAACACCTAAATCTTTTATATTTTCAGCATATAATTTGGTTTATGGAAAACTGTCTATTCATCGATAATTTATTATTTATACATGTTGGATGCTTTAGTGTAAATTTAAACGAATTACGTTTTATAAGCATCAACTGGAATTATCTAATTGGTAAAGCAATTGTTTTCGTTCTATGACTAATTTATCATCATTATTATTTAGTTAAATCAGTCAAAAGTTAAAGGTTTTTAGTTTTGGTTGTGGCATTAAGACAACCTTATTTTGGGATAGAGTAATAAAAAAAATACTTTTGACCTTTAATTGTTATGGAAATTTTTAATTTTGAATATTGGTATATTTATATATATTCTAAAATAACTTAATTGAAATAATAAGCTGTCAAAGTTACCTCTATTATTGAAATTATTTTGTTTTAAAATATAAAAGGTTGTGTGCATGTAACTAAGCTATGTTAATATTGATCGACCCGAAGGAAGGTTGATATGTAACAAAATTAAATGTGTAATTGTGGTAATAAATATGTGACGATTATTTAGTTTTATATGTGATCAATAAATTGGTCCTCTATGTTTTTTCTTGTCAGTCTTTGATTACTACAATAAGATCTCACTTATAAGTTAATATTTTTGTCCAAAGATGAAATATTAATGGAGTGTTCGGTATCTTAAGATGAAGTTTTCCTTTATTGAAATTATTTTGGTTTAAATTTGAAGTCTTATGTGAGGTTATTTTGATTTATTAAACTATTATTATACTTGCTAACATTATTGTATGTGTAACACCCCAAACCCGGCCTAGAAGTTAAGCCCGAATTTGGCGTGTCACATGGAAGTTTTTTTTTTTTTTAAAACCATCTTTGAGATTGTTAAAAACTTGTTCGAGATTTACGGCCTCTTTGTTAAAACCCAAAACACTTAAGCAATTGTTATCTACTTGAAAACGTAATTATCTTTAAAGACCTTTTTGGTTGTGAAAACATATTTGAAATAAACAATTTACGAAAATGGGATGTTTGGGAATAGAGTTGCAGAAGCATTTTGAAAGAAAATCTTAGGGCTTATTACAACATTTAACCCAAGATAGTAGAGTAATAAAATAAACAAGAAAGAAGTCTGAAGTCCAAATAAACCATTTCTGAAGTATGGTCTCCATCGAGTCATCCATGGCCCAAGTCCACGTCACTGAGCATTACCTGAAAAGGTTAAGAGAAAGGGGGGTGAGTTACAAGAACTCAGTGTGTAATCCCCTTACCATCATCCACTGGGTCGGAACACACATAGCAATATTTTGGGCCTAAGCCCATTTACAATTATAACACAATAACATGTATATAATATGCATATGATATGCAAATCCCAACCCAAACCTAATTTCCATCCGCTACACACCACCCGTACCAACCATCACACCTGTGGAGATCAAGTCAACCCACCCCGCCAACACACCAATAGCAGGCATTAAGCCAATTAAAATATTTGTGGCAGAGCCACCGAACTAGATTGTGACAGAGTCACCGAACTAGAGGCATTAAGCCATTTAAAATATTTGTGGCAGAGCCACCGAACTAGATTGTGACAGAGTCACCGAACTAGAGGCATTAAGCCATTTAAAATATTTGTGGCATAGCCACCGAACTAGATTTTGGCAACAGGCCTTTCTTCTCTTCGTCAATTATCCCAACCCATGCAGTCATGTATATATATATATATATATATATATATATATATATATATGCATAACAATATATTCATAAGGTAAATTTCAACAAAAAGCCCATATTACAAGTTATCAATTTGTGACAGAGTCACCGAACTAGATTGTGGCAGAGCCACCAAACTGGATTGTGACAGAGTCACCGAACTAGATTGTGGCAGAGCCACTAGCACTTCTCTTAAATTTTATCCCAACCCATGCAATCATGTATGCATATACAAAGCATAACAATATTCATAGAATAATTTCATTATAAGGCCCATAATACAAGTTGGCCCATTAAGCGATCTAGCAAATTTTGGCCCATTAATCGATTTAGCAAATTTTGGCCCATTAATCAATCTAGTAAATTTTGGCCCATTAATCGACCTAGGAAATTTTGCATTTGGCCCATATAACAAATATCACATTTGACCCATATAGCAAATATAACATTTGGCCCATATAGGGTATTTTCGTAGTTTGGTCCATAGGGACATTTCGTAATTCGGCCCATTAGGGGCATTTTCGTAACTCGGTCCGTAAGGGCATTTTCATAATTCAGTAATCGTACCCACTAAGGGTAATTCGGTAATTTGCTCTCTAAGGGTAATTCAGAAATTTTGCCCACCAAGGGTAATTCGGTAATTTTCACAACCCAAAGGTATTTCAGTAATTTACCCTCTAAGGGTATTTTGGTAATTTTACAACCGAGGGGTATTTCGGTAATTTACCCTCCACAGGTATTTTAATAATTTCGAAACCTAAAGGTATTTCGGTAACTTACCCTCCAAGGGTATTTCAGTAATTTCACAACCCAGGGGTATTTCGGTAATTTACCCTCTACGGGTATTTTAATAATTTCGAAACCTAAAGGTATTTCGGTAACTTACCCTCCAAGGGTATTTCGGTAATTTCACAACCCAGGGGTATTTCGGTAATTTACCCTCTAAGGGAAATTCGGTAATTTACCCACCAAGGGTAATTCGGTAATATACCCTCCAAGGGTAATTCGGAAATTTTACCCTCCAAGGGTAATTTGGTAATTTACCCTCCAAGGGTAATTCGATAGTTTTACCTACCAAGGGTAATTTAGTAATTTATCTTCTAAAGGTAATTCGGTAATTTACCCTCCAAGGGTAATTTGGTAATTTACCCTCCAAGGGTAATTCGGTAGTTTTACCCACCAAGGGTAATTCGGTAATTTTACCCTTTAAGGGTAATTCGGTAATTTGCCCTCCAAGGGTACCTTCCAATGGTAAATTCGGTAATTTCATATTCAACGGTGTTTCCGGAGGCCTACTATCGCCTCGAGTGGCACAAAATTCTATTTGGGTCTCTTCGGAACTATTGGGTCAAAAATCCATTTTAGGCCCAAACGGGGTAATTTCGCAACTCCGGATTTAACTACTAATTTGAGAAATCAAAATTGAAACTGTCCATCTGCGTCATACTGACTAAATTGACTATAACTCGAGTTAGGAAACTTGAAATTTAGATACGTAAAATTTCCTTGAAACTGGACTCATATATCTTCTTACTGAATTTTTTCCAGAATTTTTGGCCTAGCCATTTAGTACAGTTTATTCCTTAAAGTTTCCCTTGTTTCACTGTCCAATGATTCTAACCTCTCTTACCTTAATTTCAAATATCTCACTGTACGGTTTTCATATACTGTTCTAACTTGTTTCTATTGAAAATAGGCTCACTAAGGAATCCATACATATAAATTATAACCCATAATTCATTTTGTACAATTTTATATGATTTTTCCAAAACAGATCATTGAACCCCGAAGTTAATCAGAACCAGTCTCACTAAAATCAAGATATCTCAGAATATAAAATTCCTTTTCCTTCTTCGTTTCTTCCATATTAAAATAGACACAGCAAGATTTAATTTGATATCTTATTCACTTTCTAATTCCTTTTCTCCTATTTTTAGTGATTTTTCAAAAACACGTCACTGCTTCTAACCGAAACTGTTTTATTTCGAAATACGATTACCACTACGATCATACGCACACCCGAGTGATTACGGATGCCGGTTTTTAGTTTTCTTCGGTATTTCGACCGATTAACAGCATATTTCATACAAACTTTCAGAGAAGTGTGAGATTTCACACCATTTCAGATATGTATATGGAAGGGTATGAGATTACACACTTTATTCGGAATCCGTAATGCGATGCTCTCCGCGACACCAAAAATCCGAGTCACCTATTACGAGGGATAGGTTTTCGATTGAACCTTTGATAAAGTACTTCGAGACCTTGCAACCAGCATAAACTCTCTCATGGCAAGTCCCTAGACTCTCAACCATATTACAAATTAGTCCCCTCATTAGCTAGCTTAAGCTTTGAGGACTCCAAAATACAAAAATTATCAACTAAAGCCATCAAAATCACTTACTTGAAGAGAAAATGAGTTGCTGAAATTTTCAAGCTTTCAAAGCCCTCCCATGGTTGATATTTTCGGTTGGTGAAGAAGAATAAAAGAAAAGATGATAACTTTTGCTTATATCATCTTATTTTATTCATTTTACCTACCAATACCATAATTTCATTTTGTTTCTTTCTTTCCACTTTTCCATATTTTCTTCAATACCATAATTTTATTTTTCCACAAATCACTCTCCATCATTCCTTTTTTTCTCACCTACTCCATTATTCCAAATTCCATCATTATTATTTTTCCACTTCTTTATTATTCTTTTTCTTTTATTTCTTTTTCCTTTCTTTTTCCTTGTTTTCTTCCTTACCATACCTTTTCATAATTTAATAAGTCCACATTACCATAATTTAAAAGTCCAATTTTGCCTTATTTACAAGCTTGGCCGAAATTTAGGGAAAGAGTACAAAAATAATAGTCCAAATTTGCACACAATGGGATTTGAACCTCTTCCCTCAAGGTGCTTCACTTGATGCCATAACCTCCTTGCCTTATGCTCATTTATGTTAGCAATTTACTCTTTTATTTCCATAAGCCTTGATGCCACTTACTATCTCTCCTTAATAGGCTTAAACACAAAATTTTACTGAGGCCCAACTTGAACCCGAAACTTCATAGAATCCCGTAACTTTCTAAAATCATCTTCTTAATAAGTCCAACTTGAAATAATGTCATTCTCTTGTTCTCAAAAATTTTAAACACTCCTATGCCCAAGGCCCATTGGGCCCAATCCTACTAGGCCCAATTTCGGGATGTTACAGTATGCATTGAAACATTCAAAGGTATTATGTCCGATAAGATTATCATGACTAAAGAATTCATAGTTGACATTGAAAAGAGATTTGTCAAAAACGAAAAGGCTAAATCTAATTTCAATGTGATATATAAAGAAAAATAAGAAAGTTGTGGATACAACATCACAAAAAAAAACAACAAAATGATTCAACTAAGGATGGTTATTTATTTATTTTTAGTATATATAGTTCGATACAAATTGTATATTTGTATTATATTTAACTTTGATGTATGATGTTTTGGAATAAATATATGTATATAAATATACATTATCTTTTAATTTGATTGAAAGATGAAATTAAGAGAAATATTTTGAAATAAATAAATTTAGATTTTGGTTTTGGGTTTTAATTAAGGATGTTTAATATTTTAAATATATTAGTTGGAACAAAATGCCACCAAAATGACCTCTTTTGCATAGATTAGTTTATTTAAAATATCAAGATGATTATATGTATTTCTGATTCATGCGTTTATTAATTGACTAAAAGGCAAGTTAATATTTGGCAGAATTTCAACGACATCTGTGGTGATTAATGTGTGACAATTATAAGGTACTCTATGTGAGTAATATGTTAGTCCAAAGATTGATTTATTGTTTGACATAATTTATTGTCAATGTTTGATTTCTACAACAAGAGTATCGCTTATTATTAATATTACTGTCCAAAGACTTGATATTAATGTTGTGTTTGGTACCTTAAGATGGAATTAGTCATTATTTTAAATTTATTGTTTACCTATAAATGTTGATATAAGCATGTTTTTATTTATTTATGTTCTATATGAAGTTAGCTCGTCTTCTGCTGCCACAATATCTGTTAATACCAATTTCATACTCATGCTTGATGGGACCAATTTCAAGGAATGAAAAAGACACTTACTTATGGTGTTTGGCTATATGGACATAGACCTTACACTAAGGAAAGAACAACCTACACCTTTTACTATTGCTATCACCCCTGATGCTAAAAGGGATTTTGAGAGGTGGGATTGTTCAAACCTTATGAGTCTAATAATCATGAAGCACATCATTCCAGAAGCTTTTATGGGCATAGAATCTGAAGAGATTACTCAGGCCGATGATTTTTTTAAAAGGCCTCTTAGTCATTTTAC
The DNA here is from genome assembly GCA_005393395.2 of Gossypium australe. Taxonomy (NCBI): domain Eukaryota; kingdom Viridiplantae; phylum Streptophyta; class Magnoliopsida; order Malvales; family Malvaceae; genus Gossypium; species Gossypium australe. The sequence goes on from CM016623.1 coordinate 130,842,290, forward strand.
CTTCCAAGAAATATTCACATTGTGGAAGACTAACTTCCTTAAGCATAACCATCTTTCACGAGTCTAGTGATTCTGTCTTGGTTAATATGACCAAGTCTTAAGTGTTTTAGGTACCCCTCATTAGAGTGATAAGTTTTAAGCTTTTTATTCGCTATTCCAATTTGAAGCATCGAGTAGTTATTTGGTTTGATAAAGTTGAGATTGTTTTCCATCCATCCTTTACAGATTAAAGAATGAATTTTGTGAATAGTGATCCATTTATTAAATGTCACGGTATAACCGTCATAAAATAAACATGCTACAGAAATTAAATTCCTCTTAAAATGAGGTATATAAAATATGTTCTTTAAAACAATCTTCCTAAAATTATCAAAATGCAAAATAATTTCTCCTACTGCTTCTATTGAAACATAACTCCTATCTTCGATCCACAATGAGAGGCTCTTGCCACACAAGCTTCTCATTTCATTGAACCCCCTGTAAAAACACACACACACATGGTTAGTGGCTCTAGAATCAATAACCCAGTTGACAATTGATTCTTTCACTAAGCAAGCTTCAGCCACAAAGAATTTCATACATTTTCCTTTTTCGGCTAGGTAAATCAAATGCTCCTTATAGTTTGATATGAAATGCCCTTTCCTGTTGAAGAAGAAATATTTGATCTTTTTAGGATCTTTTGACTTCTTAGCATTCTTCCTATCCACACGATGTAGAACTGAAGACTTAGTCGATTTATTCTTTCTCTTTGCTTTTTGCTTTCCCTTAGAGGATGAGGGGCCCACAACTAAGTTTGAATCAAGTTTCTTTTGAACTGGCTTACCACTATTCAACATTAACTCGTAACATTGTAATTCCTTCATGAGATGAGTCAATGTAAACTTCTTATTCCCTAAGTTCTAAGCAGCCCTAAAACCAGCAAACTCCTTGGTTAAGGTTTGAACACTATTTTAACCTGAGTGTTCACATCTAGTTCAGCTCCACTGTACTCCGCTTTTGCAAAGAGTCCTATAAGCTTAGGCATATGTTCTTTGACTGGAGTGTCGGGTTTCTGCTAAGAGTTCATCAAATTTATAATAACGGATTGTCGAACCATTGCAACTTGGGCTCCGAGCAAATCCTCCAAAATTTTCATGATCTCTTTGGCAGTACAGAAATTCTCATGTTGCTTTTGCAACACGTTACTCATGCTCACTAACATATAACATCGAGCAATCGAGTCAGAATCTCTCCATCGATTTCTCACTTTTGGCTGAGCTTTAGGAGGACATGTTTCGTCAAGAACGAATTTGTGTTTCTCACAGATGAGAGCTATTAGCAAATTCTGTTTCCATTCTCAAGAGTTATCCCAATTCAATTTATTCTCAATAAGAATGCTAATAAGAGGAGTAGGAGACATATTTGAATTGAAAAAAAAAATAAAGATTCACTAATTATTATCTTTGTATTAAGCAAATATTTTCATTTCAACAACATATTAAGAATGCAGTAGGATGCATGGGTCTCGTATTAAAACCTTGAAAAAACATTTTTCTATTGTTAGAATCATTCTCACACCCATCAATCATGTTGCCTTGCGGTCCCATGATTAACTAGCAAGAACATTGATTACATCTAATTAGTTTGTGAATCTTAATTCTCAAGACTCCACACGAACCATCGACCATTTAATGTTCAGTCATCATATCTAGCTTATATCATTTCTTGGGAAACTATTTAATAAGTGAAGATCTTGAGTGTGTAACCATTGTCTTAACATCCATCATGAACACGCTTTCATTTGTGACTAATTTTGGGACAATCTCACTGAGAGTCATGCATGAGTAGTTGTCTTTAAAAGGAAATTTCATCCAGTAAACCCATATGGTAAAGTTTACCTTGGGGTGTGGTCATGGTAGGAACCGACTCGAAATTTTATAATGCTATCACTTAGGGACCATCAAAGGAGGTCAAATGTATTATTCAAGAACCTTCCCCCACTCAATATTTTAAAATAACATGCAAGGTTTTTTTTTTATCCCATATTTCAAGTACGTTCATACAATATTCCAAATGGCCTTCTTACCTAATCTATATGACATGCTTGTAATATATGCATGACATGTTATGACAATTTTATAATATTCACATTCATTTATTCACAAGAATCCATCAATCATAAAACAAACAATTTTGTTTCTCTATAATTTTTCTTTTGAGGGAAAAACTTAAGAAGTGAATGTGAACTGTGCACCAGGTAGGGTCCCAAGAAAGGGAGGTGAGTCAAATTTGACCGCTTAAAAACCAAGCCTTTCCTAGCCGGAATCAATCCCATACATGCACCTTCTCATTACCACACTCCGCACAGTAATTGAATAACCTAAAAAAAATGAATAGAACAATACAACACATGTATTTTCTCATTACCACACTTCTTATTTTTTAATCGGTCATTCGTGGATCATCTCATATATATATATATATATATATATCAAAATTATAATATTACATAATATAAATATTATAAAAAATATAAAATAGATATATAAGGAGATAGGTAATTAAAATAAAATTGCCAGCTATAGTTTCCATGGTTCTATTTCTAGAAAATAAATGAAAATAAAAATAAAATTACATAGTTTTTCACCACAAGGCATTCCTTGGGTCTTCAACCGTCATCGTTCTATCTTCTCTTTGTCGTTGACTTCTTTTGAAAAATTACATTTAAATCCTACGTCCGTTTTCAGCTCACAAGAATTCTATGAATTTGTAACGCTCCAAAATTTTAATTTTTGATTTCGTGTATGTGTGACACACAATGTCTATCTCCTTCAGTGGTTATGTGTTCTAGGTGTGTGTGACAGGTCCCAAGTTCAAGCCTTAACATGGGAAAATTTTGATATTTTTATGAATAAAGTCCTATCTCTGGTCATTAGGTTTATAGTTAAAAGTTGGTAAAAATATATCAGAATGGGCCTGCTAGTTTGGTGGCAAATGTGTGTATTGGCGTGTGGGAGGTCTAGAGTTCAAGTCCTTGCGTGAGCAAGGGAATTATTTTTGTTGCTTGGCCGTGTAGCGTGGTGGAGTCCTAGACAAATTGAAATTTCGAGTAGTGGAGTTGTTGTGGGAGTTAGGGAGAGAGTTAAGGAGATGAGTTATTAGATTTGTAGGCATTATCTTTTTGTTTATTTTTTTTTTCAAATTTTGGACTTTTTTCCACCTTTTTGACGTTTTCTCTCTTCTCCCCCACTCTCAATTTTTGGTTTTCCTCTTTTTTCTAAATAATAAATCCTTGCTGCAAAATTTCCTTTGAATTCCCCTTCTGTTTTCTGTCTTTCTTCATCTTTTCCCCTTTATGCAAGCGTGCAATTGTATTGTACGTTAAGTTTCCATTTTATTAAACTTGAATGTTACTCTGGATAAGGGATTAAGGGGTGCTTTGTTAATTGTTTAGGAGTCGATCATGAGGCTGGAATTAACGTTCGTCGATTTGACTGGAAGTGATGATCATTTGGCAAGCGTATAAGGTATGCGTTTTCTTGTGTTGTTTGGGCGAGTGGTTTTGGCTTTGAATTCATTCTTAACTTTGTTGAACACTTGTTAATGAGGAATGGTTATTTTTACAGCAGCGAATCGTTTCGGTTGCTATCTCCCTCGTGTTGAGTGGTGGTGGAATTGTGCGAAGTTAGAAGGTAAGTGATGAACAGAAAAGCTTAGACCATTTGGTACGTCACTACGGTTTAATCTTAGTTTAAGACCGATTCTAAAGTTAGGATTGTCGATTATAGGTTTTTGGTGATCTCGAGATTACGTAAGCAGCGAAAACGATATAGGTGTGTACCCGAAACGCAAAAAATGAGATTCGGCAAAATAAAAGCCAAAATTGCTTACTGTCGAGAAATAAGAGAAATAAGAGAAAATGATGCGAAAAATTGTAGAGAAAGAAAATAAAGAGTGTTATAAACTTGGAAATCAACATTTTAAGCTAAAATAGTTTTGGACAACAGTAGTCGTTTAACTTTGAAAACTCATCAAAAATAGTGAAAATTGAGTTACAGGTTGAATAGAATATGAAATTAAATTTTATTGAGTCTAGTTTTTCATGGAAGAAATAGTGTAAGTAATGGAATTGTAAATTATGAGATATAATAAATTTTGTGAGACAAGGTCAGAATGATTCCGGGCTCCCCTGTTCTGACTTTGGAAAATCATCAAAAATTTTAAAAAAATAATTATGGGCTTGAATTTATATTTTTAAATATTTAATGAGTCTATTTTCAAGAGAAACAAATGGAAACATCATCCAAATTCTGTACTAAGAGACAAATAATTTTTAGTAAGGAAAGGTTGAAGCTGTCAAACAACAGAATATGGACAAATTTGAAGATTTTACTATACTTATTTGATAAACTATAAATTCTGAAAATTTTATGGTAGAAAGATATTTGAGTCTAGTTTCAAAAACATCAAGCGGATCTTAATTTGGAATTCTTTAGCTCAAGATATAAAAAAATTAGTGACAATGGCTCAAGTAGACAACTTTGAATGAACGTATAAGTAAATAGTGAAAACATATATGAATATTTATCTAGCATGGGTTACATTGAAAATGGATCACACGGTCAAGGTCAATTTGAGTCGAGTAGGCCACATGGGCATGTAGGCCCACACGGGCAAATTACATGGGCGTGTGAGCCCATATTTACCGAAAATTTTCTATGGTTGCACGGGTCGCCCAAGTCGACTGTGAACCTACTGTAAGGTTAGTAAGCGCTACTTAGACCCCTAAATGTGTGAAATTGATTGAATGATATCTGTACTGAGCATGTTAATATCTGAACTGAATATATGTACTGAAATTGCATAATAGCATATCATCCATTGTATGTTGCGTTGCATTGGGTTGGGGGTTGTTATTCTGCGGAAGTGTACGGAAAAACTTTAAGCCTAATTTACTCGCAGCTCAGCTGCAAACTACTGTTTTGTGCCGCATTCGGTACTACTTGGAGTGTAGGGATGGGTGGGCTGATTATATCCCCACATGGAGTGTAGGGTTGGACAGATATGGTGTGTAGAGGCTGGTTGGGTAGGATTTTGCTACTGCATAACTGTTATTGATACTGATATTGTGATGGGCGAAGGCCCTACTTCATTTTTGACACTGTACTGAGTTGGGCTAAGGCCCAAATTGTCACTGATACTGAAAAGGGCTTTGGCCCAAGACTGTTCAACTGTGCACTGCGAATACTGATTGTTTGTTTGTTTCTGTGGGATTAGACACTGAGTTTACGTAAACTCACCCTTTTTATTTAATGTGCACAGGTAATCCCTAAACTTAAACGGATCGGTGCGACGAAGAACTTAGCAGTAACCACAGTAATCTTTGGAGTTCATGGTTTTCAATTTACGATTTATAATTCGGTTATTATTGATTATTTGGGTTGTAATTTAAGGACCCTATGGGGTTTTGGTTTTAAATTTGGGTTTTTATTTATTTATTTTACTTTATGGATTTATACTTGCTGGTCGTAGGAAATTCTGTTTTCAAAAAGTTAAAGTAATTTCTAAACGCATGATCACCTAGATTGTTTTATTAAAGCTTCCGCAACGAGGGATGTTTCTAAACAAATGTTTTAAATGAATAAAGACGATTTCCTAAGTTCTAACAAAGGTTTACTAAAGATAATAACATGAAATATTTTCATCGTAACAACGAGGTTTCAAAAACACTATCGTCTGACATTACCAGATACGGCCATAACGTCTAGGCTGGGTTTGGGGTGTTACATTTAGTGGTATCAGAGTCAAGTTACAAAACTCGGCTGTGGACTATGGGTTTTATAAAAAAATGGGCTTTCAAAAAATTGGTTGATTTCAAAATGATTTGAAATGTTTTACTGAGCAAGTGGTACACCGAGTCTTCGGCGTAGATCATGTAAGTATTTTGAATTGTGATTTGTTTTAAACTGAAACTGTTATGGATAGTATATTCTAAAACAACTATAGGTAGTGAACTATACTGAAAACACTCTAGTTAGTGTATATTGAATAACTGATACTATTTTACATAAAACATTTGTTAATAAGCACTGGAACTGTAACTGATTCATAAAACTATTAATATAGATAATCGTAATTAGACAATAAGCGCACGAGGTATCCGCGGATGGGGTACTAGAGGCCAAGGTAGAGGCCGCAGAGGAGCTCAAGCTGAGTCCTCTTCGCTGGGTAGCATATCGAATTTGGATACGAGTGAGACGTGAGTGACACCTGCTACTGAGACTAGGTCTCAAGATCGTATGGCTGGGGACGACGCATTGTTCCAGGCTATGCTAAAGATTCTGGAGAGGGTTGCTGGGCCCAATACTGGATCTGGGGCCGAGGGTTGATTGCGGAACGACTCCGGTCCAATAGAGCTGAGCTCTTTAGAGGTGTCACTGGAGTTGCCCCTAATGTGGCCGAGTTCCTGTGACTGAGCTACTAAGCGCGATGTATGGTGGCCTCTGAGTATGTGAGATGTATTCGTTTTGAGGATGGGCTCAGAGATAATTTGAGAGTCTTGATAGCTTCGCAGAAGGAGCGTGATTTTTCTGCACTGGTGGAGAAGGCGAAGATCACCGAGGAGGTTAAGTGTACTGAGCGCCAGAACCGTGATCGCGAGAGGGGTAAGAACAAGAGGGATTCAGAGCCCTCGAGTTTTACACAAAGGCCTCAGAAAAATGCCAGAGATGATGGGCCGGTTAGAGTTGGGCCCTCTGTTATTATTACTGGATTGCATCTATGTACTGATTATGGTGGACGCCATCAGGGCGAGTGTTGGAGAAGGACTTGGGCGTGCTTACAATGTGGGTCATTAGAGCACCGTATTAGGGAGTGTCCGATGAGGGCCGATCATATGCAAGCTCCAGATACTGGTACGGCACAGCCATAGAGGGTAGTACAGCAGCCACCGAGGGGTCGTGGACAGGTCAGAGGTGGTAATGGTATGGGTCGTGGACAGAGAGCAATGGGCAGAGGTGCTGGACAGGCTGAGGCGAGACAGTCGGCCCTAGTTTATGCTGCTCGTCATCGAAAAGATGGAGATGCTTTGGACGTCATCACAGGTACATTCTTTATTCTTGATGTACCATATATTGCCTTGATAGACATATGGTCTACTCACTCATACATAGCTAGCAACATATCTTGAAACTTGGGGATTTTAGTTGAGAGCACTACGAGTGAGGTTACGGTACCAAACCCGTTAGGGCAATCTGTTAGAGTTAGCAAACTGTATTGGGACGTTCCTTTAGAGGTACAAGGGGAAATCTTCTTGGCTGATTTGATGGAGCTTCCATTTAGGGAGTTCGACCTAATTCTGGGGACGGACTGGTTGGTTAAGCATCGTGTTAGTTTGGACTGTGCGACTAAGAGGGTCATACTAAGGACTGAGGAGGATAAGGAGGTAGTCATGATTGGAGAACGCCGGGATTACTTATTTACTGTGATCTCTGCACTAGTGGTAGAGAAGATGGTTCGTAAGGGATGTGAGGTATTCTTGGCCTATATAAGTGTTTCGGATTCTGGGGATTCTACAGTTAAGGATATCAGAACGGTGAAGGATTTTTCGGACGTCTTTCTTAAGAAGCTACTGGGGTTACCATTGAATTGCGAGTTGGAATTTGGCATTGAGCTACTTCTAGGTACAGCTCTGGTGTCCATTGCTCCTTATCGAATGTCATTGAAGGAGCTTGTGGAGCTTAAGGCTCAAATTCAGGAGCTATGCTATTGATTTTCGAGGCAGTTGGGAGGATTATCTACCCCTAATGGACTTCGTGTATAATAATAGTTTCTAATCTAGTATCCAGATGGCACCTTACGAGGCACTGTATAGTCATAAGTGTCGCACTCCTTTATGTTGGACTGAGTTGGGGTGAGCGACGTGTTCTGGGTCCTGAGTTGGTTTCTGAGACAGAGGATAAGGTTAGACTGATTCGGGATCGACTGAAAGCGGCTTTTGACAGACAGAACTCCTATGTGGACCTGAAGCGATGTGAGATTGAGTATTCGGTGGGGGACTTTGTGTTCCTTAAGGTCTCGCCATGGAAAAAGGTACTGAGGTTTGGTCGTAAGGGCAAGTTGAGCCTTAGGTTTATTGGATCTTATCGTATTTTGAAGCGAGTAGGACCAGTCGCTTATCAATTGGAGGTACCTCCAGAGTTGGATCGTATCCATGATGTGTTCCATGTCTCGATGTTGAGGCGCTACCGCTCTGATCCTTCTCACATTGTTTCTGTTGAGGATATTGAGGTTAGGCCAGGCTTGACCCTTGAGGAGGAGCCGGTTAAGATTCTGGATCAAGATGTAAAAGTACTGAGGAGGAAATCTATTCTACTGGTTAAGGTTCTTTGGCGTAATCATAGCACTGAGGAGGCTACATGGGAGCCTGAAGATAAGATGCGTCAGCAATATCCTCATCTGTTCTGACCGGGTAAATTTTGAGAACGAAATTTTCTTTTAGAAGGTAGAATTGTAACGCCCGAAAATTTTAATTTTTGATTTCGTGTATGTGTGAGACACAATGTCTATCTACTTCAGTGGTTATGTGTTCTAGGTGTGTGTGAGAGGTCCCAAGTTCAAGCCTTGACTTGGGCAAATTTTGGTATTTTTATAAATAAAACCCTATCTCTGGTCAGTAAGCTTATAGTTAAAAGTTGGTAAAAATATATTAGAATAGGACTGCTGGTCTGGTGGCTAAGGTGTGTGTTGGCATGTGGGAGTTCTGGAGTTCAAGCCTCTGCATGAGCAAGGGAATTATTTTGTTGCTTGGCCGTGTGGCGTGGTGGAGTACTAGTCAAATTGAAATTTTGAGTAGTGGAGTTGTTGTGGGAGGTTAAGGAGAGAATTAAAGAGATGAGTTACTAGATTTTTAGGCATTATCTTTTTGTTTAGTTTTTTTTTTCAAATTTTGGACTCTTTTCCAACTTTTTGACGTTTTCTCTCTTTTACCCCACTCTCAATTTTTGGTTTTCCTCATTTTTCTAAATAATAAATCCTTGCTGCAAAATTTCCTTTGAATTCCCCTTTCGTTTTCTGTGTTTCTTCATCTTTTCGCCTTTGTGCAAGCCTGCAATTGTATTGTACGGTAAGTTTCCATTTTATTAAACCCGAATGTTACTCTGGATAAGGGATTAAGGGGTGTTTTGTTGACTGTTTAGGAGTCGATCGTGAGGCTGGAATTAACGTTCGTCAATTTGACTTGAAGTGGTGATCGTTTGGTAAGCGTAAAAGGTATGCGTTTTCTTGTGTTGTTTGGGCGAGTGGTTTTGGCTTTGAATTTGTTCTTAACTTTGTTGAACTCTTCGTTAATGAGGAATGATTATTTTTACAACAGCGAATCGTTTCGGTTGCTATCTCCCTCCTGTTGAGTAGTGGTGGAATTGTGCGAAGTTAGAAGGTAAGTGATGAACGGACAAGCTTAGACCTTTTAGTCCGTGAATACGGTTTAATCTTAGTTTAAGACCGATTCTAAAGTTGGGATTGTAGATTATAGGTTTTTGGTGATCTCGGGATTGCGTACCCGAAACACATAAAACAGGATTTGGAAAAAAAAGCTAAAATTGCTTGCTGTCGAGAAATAAGAGAAATAAGAGAAAATAATGCGAAAATTTGTAGAGAAAGGAAATAAAGAGTGTTATATACTTGGAAATCAACATTTTGCACTAAAATAGTTTTGGACAGCAGAAGTAGTCTAGCTTTGAAAAATCATCAAAAATAGTGAAAATTGAGTTAGGGGTTGAATAGAATATGAAATTAAATTTATTGAGTCTAATTTTTCATGGAAGAAATAGTGTAAGCAATGGAATTACAAATTATGAGGTATAATAAATTTTGTGAGACAAGGTCGGAATGATTTCGGGTTCCCCTATTCTGACTTTGGAAAATCATCAAAAATTTTAAAAAAATATTTAGGGGCTTAAATTTATATTTTAAATCCTTAATGAGTCTATTTTTAAGAGAAACAAACGGAAACATCATCCAAATTCTGTACTAAGAGATAAATAATTTTTAGTAGGAAAGGTTGAAGCTGTCAAACAGCAGAATATGGACAAATTTGAATATTTTACTATACTTATTTGATAAACTATAAATTCTAAAAATTTTATAGTAGAAAGGTATTTGAGTCTAGTTTCAAAAAAATCAAGAGGATCTTAATTTGGAATTCTGTAGCTCAAGATATAAATAATTTAGTGACAATAACTCAAGTAGACAGCTTTGAATGAACATATAAGTAAATAGTGAAAACATATATGAATATTTATCTAGCATGGGTTACATTAAAAATGGATCACACGGCCAAGGCCAATTTGGGCTGAGTAGGCCACACGGGCAGATCACATGGGCTTGTGAGCCCATATTTACCGAAATGTTTCTAAGGTTGCACGGGGTCGCCCAAGTCGACTGTGAACCTACTGTAAGGTCGGTAAGCGCTACTTAGACCCCTAAATGTGTGAAATTAACTTAATGATATCTGTACTGAGCATGTTAATATCTGAACTGAATATATGTACTGAAATTGCATAATAGCATATCATCCAATATTGTATGTTGCATTGCATTGGGTTGGGGGTTGTTATTCGGAGGAAGTGTACGAAAAGGCTTTAAGCCTAATTTACTAGCAGCTCAGCTGCAAACTATTGTTTTGTGCCGCATTCGGTACTACTTGGAGTGTAGGGATGGGTGAGTTGATTATATCCTCATATGGAATGTAGGGTTGGACGGAGATGGTGTGTAGAGGCTGGTTGGGTAGGATTTTGCTACTGCATAACTGTTATTGCTATTGATATTGTGATGGGCTAAGGCCCTACTGCATAACTTTCCCTTTTTTGTTTAATGTGCACAAGTAATCTCAGACTTAGACGGATCGGTGCGACGGAGAACTTAGCGGCGACCACAGTAATTTTTGGATTTCATGGTTTTCAATTTACGATTTATGATTCGATTATTATTGATTATTTGAGTTATAATTTAAAGACCCTCTGGGACTTTGGTTTTAAATTTGGGTTTTTATTTATATATTTTACTTTATGGATTTATACCTGTTGGTCGTAGGAAATTTGATTTTCAAAAAGTTAAAGTAATTTCTAAATGCATGATCACCTAGACTGTTTTATTAAAGCTTCCGCAACTAGGGATGTTTTTAAACAAATGTTTTAAATGAATAAAGACGACTTCCTAAGTTCTAATAAATGTTTACTAAAGATAATAATATGAAATGTTTTCATCGTAACAATGAGGTTTCAAAAACACTATCGTGTGACATTGCCAGATATGGCCATAACATCTAGGTTGGGTTTGGGGTGTTACAGAATTTAAAAAAACAGTCATACATGAAGATGATAGTCCACGGTCTATTTCTTAAGAACCAAAACTTTGGCGAAAAAAAAAATTATATCACAAATATATAATATCGCATCAATTCCTATATATAACTCAAAACATGCATAAGATCTAAAGAATGTCACTTTCAATGTAATCAAATCATTAAAGAAGAAGATAAAATTATTATGATTATCTGTTTATATTTATAGATAGAGCACAACCTAGCTATGATACCAAATGTTGGAAAATCAAGTTTGGAAAACGCAACGAAAAATAAATTTAGGAAAAAACTAGAGTTTTAATTTTTTTTTTTCAAAATTAGAACTTGGTTGTGATATCTAAAGTAATAAACAATTAATCAAAATTGTACTTTTTCGATTCGTCTAGGATGAACGCTTCGACTGAGTAATTTTCTCCGCTATCCTCAAGCTAATGTCTGCCGAGTGTGGGCTCGCTTCGAATAAGAAATTTTTTCACAAAAATTACCAGTGGGATAATTTCGCAACTTCTCTAAACTTTTGGGTCAAGTTGTAAATAAAAAAATATCTCTAGAAATTTTCTATAATAATTTCTTCAGAGAATTTTCTCTCTACAACTTTCTCTTAAATTCAAGTGTATATAAATAATAACCCAAGACTCTCTTTATATAGGGAGAGTTTAGAGAGTTTAACTATGTTTAAACTTAATCACTTTATATTAAATTAATATAATATTTATAAGATTAAGTTTAATATTAAATCTATTAAAATAATATTATTTTTGGAATAGATAATCTGAAATAAAATTCTCTGGTAGAGTCTCAATGGGAGTGTAATTCTTTCACTACTCAACAACCGAAGAACCACTACCGCCGACCATTTTTAGGTCCTAGAATGCCGCTGCTGACACCTCGAATAGGTTTAGTTGCTGCCGATTCAATCCAAGCCAGTGACGGCCCGGTTGATTTGATCTAACCACTGGTTGGACCATCGGCCCGGTTTCATATAACAGGCTAGGTTCGACCAATTTCTGGGTCTTGGTCTTGGTCTCGATTTCGGGCTCTTGGGCCCAATTTACGATCTCAAGTTTAATTTTCGAGTTCAATTACCCATTAGGCCAATTGTTTGACTTGAAAATTAATTTCCAAAAATATCATATTAATTTTTATTTATTCATTTGATTTTATTTTATCAAAATTAATTTTTTCCCAAAAATCACTTAGATTTTCCAAATTAAATTTTCAAGAAAATTTTTTAATAAAATTCTCTAATTGAACAATTCTTACAACCGCCCAATTTAATTCCACATCAAGTAAATCGACTCAATTAAATTATTTCCAAAGTCGTAGAATTTTCTTCTAATTCAAATATAATCCAATCGAGCTTTTTTTGAGCTAGCGGAGGGACCAATTGAATATATACAATTAAGTTCTAGTAATTGCAAATATGTTTAAAAGTATCGTTTCGATAATTCGCAATTACTTAATCATGGAGTCAATCCACAAGAAGTACAATAATTGAAAACTCCTTATTGTATACTCTTTACTAAAGTAATTCATCCAATTGCTTTGTCAATGACCTTGTTATGTGTGTGTTACACTTATATGATATCCTTAATTCCTTTGAGTTCAATTCGTTCACTCAATACAACCCTATTTTATCTCATTGTCACCTTTATGTCTTCTTAATGATTAATATGATCACTGTCAACAAATGACTGTGATAAATTGGTCATTCTAGAACTAGCAACACGTGGTCACGTTCCATATTTATCGATCCACACAATGCCAATATGAGAATATCATTAACTTTTTAATTTTTCTATGAATTTCACTGTTGCTAGTAAAGTCATGCCATACACAAGTCATGTACCCAACATACCAGCTATCTACTCGATCATCTTTAGAGTATAAGCCCCCACTTATATCAAAGCACATGAGTTACATATACATGGTTAGTGACTAACTCAAGATTTAGGTAAATCACACCATGAATGTCACAAGTGAATTAATTTACAAATGAATTCAGAATTAATTCATCTTGGATCTAGTCTAATGTATCATTTTGCCAAGGAATACAACTATGTCTCTACCCATAGAGTCAACTGCTCCGGTAGCCAAGACTAGCCATCCCATCAATTGGAATTGTTGACGACATAATAATCATTCTTAGTATTTGAATCAAATGCTCACTTTGATTCTTTTACGAGATTACGGACTCGTTTAGATTATCTACTGAAGTAAGTTATCTTTCTCGCAATGTAAACGTTCTTACAATGACACTTATTGTCAGTTTGAACTTAGACAATCAACGAACTAATATTTACTTGTCACAATTTCATTATGCATGCAAAATATGAAAGACAGAAATACAAAAGATATAACAATGAAATGTGAAATTTATTTATTCGTCATTCAAATACATAGAAAATAATTATATGTTTACTACAATATGGGCATATTTCCCAACACAGCAGAGTTTGTAGCATAATTTGAGGCATCAAACCATGTAATATGGTTGCAAAACTTTGTCATTGGGCTGCTCATTTTAGGGAATGTGGAAAGACCACTCAAATTATTTTGTGACAATAAGTCAGCGTTGCAGTATTCCAACAACAACATGAGCTCATCTAAGTCAAAGCATATTGACATATAGTTCCTAGTTGTGAAAGAAAGAGTGCAAAGTGGACAAATATCCATAGAGAACATTGGGACAAACTCTATGATAGTGGATTCGCTCATAAAAGGTTTACCATCCAAGGTCTTTTATGAGCATACTGCTCATATGAGTGTTATATTATTTGAGAACATCACGGTTTAATGAGAGTTTGTATTTTATTTGTTTCATGTTTGTTTTCAGACATTTACGTATTTGGTTATTTTCTTATTAGAAATGAAATATTCTCAATTATGGACACATATGTATAATGTATAACGCTATTTTAAAGTGTGATACAAAATTAAGTGACCAAGTATGTTAAAAGTGTCATAGGTATTAAAGTGTCATGGAAATAGTGTGTAGATACCATAAGTTGTATTTATAATTTGATGAAGGGCCAATTTATAAGTACCCAAAACTGATTTAATAATAAGTTATTTAAAAAGTGGTAGTGGTCCCCAAGAAATAGATATATCTCGTATTTCTTTTTCATCCCTCTCAAAGAGTTATACTAAGAGACAAACTATTTTCGTGGAAGATTAAAACCTTTTGGGCAATCTCCAACAATAGATTTAAGTACATTTTTGCATATAGTTTTGTTTTTAATGATCTGACATGATAAATCCAGGTTTGTTAAATTTTATATCAAATCTTATTTTACGATTCTAACAGTAACTACTTCTGAGAATTACGAAATGAGATTTTCTTGTAATAAAAATGGTATGCATAAAATCTAATTTTTTTTGTCAATTAGAAGATCTAGCTTGTAGAAATTGCTATTAGTCTAATCATATCTCTCTCTCTCGCGCGCGCGCGCACACACACACACATATATATATATATATATATATATATATATATTACAAGGTTGTTAAGTTTTAATGTGTTCACACTATAAAAATTTAACATGTGGCAAGAAAAAAAAGAAAACAATTGTGGAGGGGAAAATTACAACATAAACCTCGCCTCTTCTTTTATATAATTTTTAATGGTGTTCTGTAAATTGTTTTTGATAATAAATCCTTCCACCTTACTTAGATTCTATAATTTTTGCAACTTTTTAATTTTTTTTAAAATAAATCCTGCAACATTTTAGTATATATATATATATATATATATATATATAAATATATAATATTCAATATTTCATAATAAATCCTCCAACATGCTTTTTTATATTTAATTTTTTCTCACATCTTTATATAGCAATTTAAAAAAAAATTAAAAATACTTTTTAAAATTAAAAATTTTAAAACGATTTAACTAGCATAATTTAAAACAAATTGTTTAAAACAATTTTTTTTTCAAATTTTATAAAAGTTTACATAAAAGTTTAAAATATATTAAAAACACTTTACAATTTGTTAATTAAATATGTATACAAATTAAATAGATTTTCTATTGTACTTTATTTAAATAAAAAATTTCATTTAAAAGTAAAAAATTGAAAAATTATTATTGTACTAATTTGAGATTCAATTGGTCCGATATCATTCTTTAGATCCATACAACCCATTCAAACATCATTGGTGAAAATTAAATTGGATGGAAGTACCGAAATGTTGGAAAACCAGAAATAGTGAAAATACACAGTAATCTCTCCAAAGGCAAACCAAAGCAATACCAAAATAGGCATACTAGAATAGACCATACAATCGAGAAATTCAACATCAAAGCACGAACCATACAATAGCACAGCATCATCCTACCAAAATAAGACAATGCAAGATGGTAATGATCCTCAAACCTTTACCCCCACCAAGAACGTAAAAGCCAAACCTAGTGTGATCAACATTGAAATTTGAAGCCACATACAAACCAGATGATCGAAACAGTATCACAATTGCCTACAAGTGAAAATCGATAACACCACCCAAACAGCTGTCATGAACGGACTGCAACCAAACCCTCTTAAAAACACAGACCTCAACACACATACCATTCAAATTAAACAAGTTGAGGTTGAGCCACCCTCTTTAGCAGGTTGTATTCTTTTGAAACTCTTTAGGCTGCAATTTGTGTTCCATGTGTGTGTACAGATAACAATAACAAAGTACCATGACAACAAGCACAAACCTCGTCTAAGCTAACAACTTTGTACAATAAAACCTTTTGTTCTTAGCAACGATCTTCTCATGAAAGCCTCCCCTAGCTTTCATGGTGTCGATGATTTGGAAGTGAACTATTCAACTGCCAATTTTGACTGAGATTCAATCATCTTTTTACTCTAATGTCTTCTTCCTCCATTATTAAAATTCATTTGCTTAGCAAATGAATAAATAATTTCTAATATGTTTTTTTATTTATTTTTATATTTTAATTATTTAATACATTTTTATTTTTATTTCTTTATGTTTTGATTTTTGATTTTTTTTCTTTTTATTCCAATTTTGGTTTTTTTATCTGAATTTTTTTTATAAAATTTAATAAATATCTGATATGCAGGAAGGAGACCAAGGGGATCCACACTAGTTAATTAAAGACAAAAAATTATATTTGAGGGAACCTTTAAGCTAGTTGTTGCATGTAAATTGTAATAAAAAAGTCTCGAGTACATTGATTGAAGATGGAGGCATTGCCGTTTAGTAGCTTGCATTATATTAAGTTAGCGGATTGTATGTTTATATTAAAGAATAAATTAGTTATTTTGTTAAAAAATTAATTTATTTTTATATTTAATTGATGACATGACTGATGAAGCAACTAAATAATATTACATTGTATGCAATGTGTACCTCATGCTAGAGTGACATATTTTGGCACAACAAATATTTAAAAATTTTAAAAACTCTCAAAAATAAATAAATAAATTTTTAATAATTATTTAAAAAATTATGTCTAAGTTGTCCAAGTTCATCCTATACATGGTTTTTTAAAATAAGTATACAATCATTATAGAAAATTGTTTAAAAACTATTAAATTTTATAAGAAATTTTTTTGAAATTATTAAAATTATTTAAAAATTATCAAAAGCAACATCTAGAATGAATTTAGACAATGGTTGTCCAGGTTCAAATGAGCCTAGACAACTATTTGTTTAAGTTCATTTTAGAGTTATTTCTTAAATAATTATAAATTTTTTTATACATAATTATAGAAAATTATTTAAAAGTTATTGTGAACTATAAGAAATTAACAAAATAGAATTCATCCATATGATTAATGTAACACCCTGAATTTTTGGGCTTATGCGTTTAATGGGTGAATATGTGTAATGTGTTAATTTAAGTGTTAGGGGTCCAAATTGGGCTCAGGCTTAGGTAGAGGCCTTGATTAAAATTATCTGTTTGGGCATTATAGGGTTTAAAAGGTAGTATCTATGTTTAAAATACCAAAGTGGGCTTGTGGCCCAATCTTAGGAGGTGACGCCACACAAGGGAGTAAGGGGCCCAAATTTAAGTTTCATGGAGCCCAATTCTTTTAATTTAAGCTAGCTAATTTTAAGCATTAGGGTTAGGTGGGTTAGAACGAGACTTTCTAAGTCAACGCTATCCGTAGCCAACACAGCTGCTATCTGCCCTATGTGTTGTTCAGAGGCTTGAAATCTCGAAAAGCGATATGAGATTCAGGGACTAGGGTTTCTGGCTTTTAGATCTAAGAGATCTACTTATTAGAGAAGATTCGGCTACTCCCGGAGGATTTCGGCTTTTTGCGAAAATCAGGAAGAGAAGATGATTCAAAGAAATCTATAGAGATTCGGCTTTTAGAAGAAAGAAGAGAAAAGAATAATGGAGTTTTCGGCTTTCGGCTTTTTAGAAGAAAGAAGAGAAGAGAATAATAGAGTTTTCAGCTTTTAGAAAAAATAAGAGAATAATGGAGTTTTCGACTTTTAGGAGAAAGAAGAGAATAATGGAGTTTTTGGCTTTTAGAAGAAAGAAGAGAATAATGGAGTTTTCGGCTTTTAGGAGAAAGAAGAGAATAATGGAGTTTTCGGCTTTTAGGAGAAAGAAGAGAATAATGGAGTTTTCGGCTTTTAGGAGAAAGAAGAGAATAATGGAGTTTTCGGCTTTTAGGAGAAAGAAGAGAATAATGGAGTTTTCGGCTTTTAGGAGAAAGAAGAGAATACTGGAGTTTTCGTCTTTTAGAAGAAAGAAGAGAAAAATGGAGTTTTTGGCTTTTAGAAGAAAGAAGAGAAAGAAAAGATGGAAACCCTAAATGACAAAAAAATAAAGAAGAGAACCCTCCCTATTTATAGAAATTTCGGCACTTACCTAACCTTGTAGATAAATCCTATCTTTTCTCCTTTATCTTAATCTACTAACTCATCTAAAAGAGACTTAATTAGCTCCAACTCCTCCCTCCTTTATTAGCATAATATCCACATATTTTAAACATTAAAAATCCCCTAAATAATAGCCTTGTTGTCATCCACTCCACCTAACCCTAATGCTTAAAATTAGCTAGCTTAAATTAAAAGAATTGGGCTCCATGAAACTTAAATTTGGGCCCCTTACTCCCTTATGAGGCGTCACCTCCTAAGATTGGGCCACAAGCTCACTTTGGTATTTTAAACATAGATACTACCTTTTAAACCCTATAATGCCCAAACAGATAATTTTAATCAAGGCCTCTACCTAAGCCTGAGCCCAATTTGGACCCCTAACACTTAAATTAACACATTACACATATTCACCCATTAAACGCATAAGCCCAAAAATTCAGGATGTTACAGTTTTACCCCCTTAAAGAAATTTCGTCCTCGAAATTTCCAACTAACTATTAATCGTACTACCCAAGTCTCACCACTATGCTTTCGCTGCGCACTCTAATTCTAAAGCCAAAAGAAACACTTAGAATACTATGGTAGAGTACGCAGCGGTATTCGCATCTAGAGCGTCCTCGTCCTCTTGTACTCATTCTATCGATTCGTGTTTATCTGATTAGAAATTTTATGAATTATTAATTTCTTGCACTGATTACCCACGAACATATGAACAGTAGTTTAAGAGTAGTTCTTTCGAATTCGAACCTATCTACAGTTTCAGTCTCAAGTTTATCTCCTAACTCTAGAAACCACATACATTCAACCATCACACATCAACAAACATATAACATCCATGAACTCACATTCATCACATAAGGGTATCTTCGTTATTTCACTACCCAGGGGCATTTTCGTAATTTTATCCTACAGGGGTATTTTCATAATTTTCAAAATAGAGTTCCTTGTTGATTTCATGAAATAAGGGTATTTTGGTAATTTTTGCAATCCAGGGGTATTTCGATAATTTTGTGATCCGGGGGTATTTTGGTCATCTTACAAGTCAGGATACTTTGGCCATTTTACGAATCAGGGGTAATTTGGTCATTTTACAAATCAGGGATATTTTGGGAAATTTTTACAAATCAAAGGTATTTTCAAAAATTTTACAAAAGTCAAAAATTTTACAAAACTAAGGGGGTATATATATATATTTTTAACAGAGGTATCTTGGAGAATTTGATTTCAAGGAAAATAGTAGTGTTCAGGTGTTTATGGGTTTTTGGTTGTTGTCGTGTGTTTTGTGTGTTTTTTTTGTAAAGCAGGGGTATTTTGGAAAATTTAGTTTTGCAAACCGGGTTACTTTTGTAAATCTAGGGGTTTTCGGGTAAATTTGCCAAACATGGGTATTTTATAAGATCACAGTTGTTTTGGAAATTTTCACAACCAGGGTTATTTTAGAAATTTTGCCAACCGAGTTGTTTCGGTAATTCCACAAATTTTGGTAGTTTTACAATTCTGGGGTATTCTGGGAAATTTTCACAAATCGAGTGTATTTTGGAAATTTTACAAAACTTGGGGGTATTTTGATTGTGAGATAGGGTGATTGGTCCCTTTCGGGTTTTAATTATAAATTTGGCCTGTCAACGAGTCCTCATGACTAAGGTGAACAGTCACTACGCACCAGGTAGGATTCCAGCGAAGAGGAGGTGAGTCACTAGGACTGCTTAAGTACCAAGCTCATCCTGAATCCAATCCTAGACATGCGTATGCCTGTTGCCACACCCTAACCCATCGACTCGTTCACGGGTTTGTTTAGTTGGATTAAGTTTTATGAATTTAAAGAGTTGTTTGACTAGGCCTAAGGTCCATTGATACTATCATACTAGTTTACGTCCCTAAAGTCGATCAACCCAACAAATATGTCACATCAAGAGTTAGGATACTTACCTACGTGGATCGGGTTCCGATAGACTCGAAGGCCATATCTTCTCCAGAATTTTTTTCAAATTCACATCAACTTTACAAAACATTAATAGACCCATTTCACAGCCCGAGGTTTGAACTGGGCTCTGATATCAAATTGTAACACCCCAAACCCGGCCCATAAGTTTCGACCAGATCTGATATGCTACGGGTTGTACATTGAAAACTTTTGCTAAGTTGGTTTTGGAAATCATAAGTTAATTAAACAATATTTGAGTAAATAAATGACATTTTTAAAAAAAACCTTGTATTATTATTATTTCGTGTAATTAAACCTTTGACATAATTTCATAAGTTGCAAATATTAAAAACTACTTAGGTGAGTATAAACTATGGGGCCTTATTACATAAATATTCCTAAAATTAAAAACTTAAAGAAAAACCGAAATAATCTATAATGATAAAAACTTGATGGCCCCTTGAGTTCGTCTCGGCTCCCATGTCCACGATCTACTGCTCATCTGAAAAGTTAGGGAAAATAATAGGGTAAGTCACCAAGACTCAGTGTGTAAATCCCGAAAACACATAAAAGGCTTGGGCCCACAAACACATTATGTGCCCTGGCCCATACACAATGGCAACAATCATAATTACATGATAGATAATAATTGATGCATAGCCCAACCCATCCCAGAATTCCATCCTCTACACACCAACCCGTACCAACCATCACACCTTGGGGATTTCTACAATCAACCCTCCATCCGCTACACACCAAAACGACAGCAGTACTGCCTATTCCTATCAATCAGGAATTTTAACGTGGGTTTTCTACCAACGATCACCAAGTGACCTAACATTTCATTTCGTGGGTTTTCTACCACCGATCACCATGTGATCTAACATTTCATTAGGTGGGTTTTCTACCACTCATCACCATGTGACCAATCATGCTCTTCCCCTTTTCATATCAAACCCATCCCATGCATACATTCATGCAAAATCAAACAATCTACTACCTAAGAGATTACAGTCTTTCGCATACATCGATACACATAGAGAAGTTCTATGATCACGTACCTGACATTCATTGCCTAACCCTTTTTGGCTTTCATTCGACTGTCTACACAGCCACTTTCCGACTTTTTAGCCCATAACATAAACATACATATATTCATACAGATTATTAGTGTGTAGATCTCTACACACGACTGTTCATACAGCCTCATTTTTTGTCTTTTCAGCCCCTAACAGGTATAATACAAAATAAAACTTATGTGATAAGGATCTACACACTTGATTACCGTTAGAACGAGACTTTCTAAGTCAATGTTATATGTAGCCAACACAGCTGCTATCTGCCCTATGTGTTGTTCAGAGGCTTGAAATCCCGAAAAGTGATATGAGATTCAGGGACTAGGGTTTCCGGCTTTTAGATCTAAGAGATGTACTTACTAGAGAAGATTCGGCTACTCCCAGAGGATTTCAACTTTTTGCGAAAATCAGGAAGATAAGATGATTCGAAGAAATCTATAGAGATTCGGCTTTTAGAAGAAAGAAGAGAAAAGAATAATGGAGTTTTCAGCTTTCGGCTTTTTAGAAGAAAGAAGAGAAGAGAATAATAGAGTTTTCGGCTTTTAGAAGAAAGAAGAGAATAATGGAATTTTTGGCTTTTAGGAGAAAGAAGAGAATAATGGAGTTTTCGGCTTTTAGGAGAAAGAAGAGAATAATGGAGTTTTCAGCTTTTAGGAGAAAGAAGAGAATAATGGAGTTTTCGGCTTTTAGGAGAAAGAAGAGAATAATGGAGTTTTCGACTTTTAGGAGAAAGAAGAGAATAATGGAGTTTTCGGCTTTTAGGAGAAAGAAGAGAATAATGGAGTTTTCGGCTTTTAGGAGAAAGAAGAGCATACTGGAGTTTTAGTCTTTTAGAAGAAAGAAGAGAATAATAGAGTTTTTGGCTTTTAGAAGAAAGAAGAGAAAGAAAAGATGGAAACCCTAAATGACAAAAAAATAAAGAAGAGAACCCTCCCTATTTATAGAAATTTCGGCACTTCTCTAAAAAGCTGAAAGCCGAAAATCCATTATTCTTTTCTCTTCTTTCTTCTAAAAGCCGAATCTCTATAGATTTCTTCGAATCATCTTCTCTTCCTGATTTTCGCGAAAAGCCGAAATCCTCTAGGAGTAGCCGAATCTTCTCTAGTAAGTACATCTCTTAGATCTAAAAGTCGGAAACCCTAGTCCTTGAATCTCATATCACTTTTCGGGATTTCAAGCCTCTGAACAACACATAGGGCAGATAGTAGCTGTGTTGGCTACGTATAGTGTTGACTTAGAAAGTCTCGTTCTAACGGTAATCAGGTGTGTAGATCCTTATCACATAAGTTTTATTTTGTATTATACCTGTTAGGGGCTGAAAAGCCGGAAAATGAGGCTGTATGAACAGTCGTGTGTAGACCTCTAACACACTAATAATCTGTATGAATATATGTATGTTTATGTTATGGGCTAAAAAGCCAGAAAGTGGCTGTGTAGACAGTCGAATGAAAGCCAAAAAGGGTTAGGAAATGAATGCCAGGTACGTAATCATAGAACTTCTCTATGTGTATCGATGTATGCGAAAGACTGTAATCTCTTAGGTAGTAGATTGTTTGATTTTGCATGAATGTATGCATGGGATGGGTTTGATATGAAAAAGGGAAGAGCATGATTGGTCACATGGTGATGAGTGGTAGAAAACCCACCTAATGAAATGTTAGATCACATGGTGATCGGTGGTAGAAAACCCACGTTAAAATTCCTGATTGATAGGAATAGGCAGTACGGCTGTCGTTTTGGTGTGTAGCGGATGGAGGGTTGATTGTAGAAATCCCCAAGGTGTGATGATTGGTACGGGTTGGTGTGTAGAGGATGGAATTCTAGGATGGGTTGGGCTATGCATCAATTATTATCTATCATGTAATTATGATTGTTGCCATTGTGTATAGGCCAGGGCACATAATGTGTTTGTGGGCCCAAGCCTTTTATGTGTTTTCGGGATTTACACACTGAGTCTTGGTGACTCACCCTATTATTTTCCCTAACTTTTCAGATGAGCAGTATATCGTGGACATGGGAGCCGAGACGGACTCAAGGGGCCATGAAGTTTTTATCATTATAGATTATTTCGGTTTTTCTTTAAGTTTTTAATTTTAGGAATATTTATGTAATAAGGCCCCATAGTTTATACTCACCTTAATATTTGCAACTTATGAAATTATGTCAAAGGTTTAATTACACGAAATAATAATAATACAAGGTTTTTTTTAAAAATGTCATTTATTTACTCAAATATTGTCTAATTAACTTACGATTTCCAAAACCAACTTAGCAAAAGTTTTCAATGTACAACCCGTAGCATACCAGATCTGGTCGAAACTTATGGGTCGGGTTTGGGGTGTTACAATAAATTAAAAATTCAACTTGATTAAGAAGAAACATGTGTATGGGTATATTTGAATTCTTTAAATATGCTAAATGCCTATATATATTTAACTTTTTTAGAAATGAATCAGTATTTATAATTTCTTAAAATTCTTAATAATTTTTAAATATTCTTTTATAATTATTTAATAATTATTTAATAATTATTTAAGAAAATATTTTAAAATAAACTTGGACAAATGGTTGTCCAGATTCATTCAAGATTGGACAACTATTTGTCTAAGATCATTTTAGATGTTGTTTTTAATCATTTTTAAACAATTCTCTATTTTAATTTTTTTTTTTTTTGAAAAACCATATCCAGGATAAAATGAACTAGGACAATCATTTGTTTAGGTTCATCTTGGATGTGATTTTTTAATAATTATAAAAAAAATCAGGATTTTTTAAAAATATTATCACGTCAACATGAGATATACATGATATGCCACATGTTAATGTATGGGTTTTCCATTAGCCACAAAAGCATTTAACAATAGAAATTGATAGAATTTGAATAGAAGGATGAGTTTCTTTGATCTAATAGAATTTTAACAGAAGGATGAGTTTGTTCTTTTTTTTTTTTGGTGGAAAAAGTAAACTAATTAAAAACTTAAAACCCTATTTCTATTCTACAGCTATTCTTAAGTCTTGTTCGCTTTCTTCATTGGATTCTTGAGATGGATCCCTCATATATAGACTTGTGTATTGTCTTGCCCAACAAACAGAAATTTTGAGTGTTTCTGCTAAGCTCCATGTTATGTCCTGAAAAACAAAAAGGTTTCTATTCTTCCACATGCGCCATGCAACAAGTCCGAAGAGTAGAGGGGATAAAATGCAACCCAACTCCTAATAGAATGACTTTTATAGTACTTTTATCTAATCCTACATATCCTTTAATTCCAAGTCACTTATTTAAAAAAGAAGGAGCCAAATCATCACTTAATAGCATTTATGAATGAAATTTCAAATGAATTAGTCAATTTGTACTTTTTTTCTAACATATAAAAATCAATTTACTCATATTTTAATAGGATGAACAAAATACAATCGATTTTTTAATATATGGGCTTCTATTATAGGTTGACCTGCTATACCTAAAATTAAGGTAAGAGAATTAGAAAAATAATAATAAATGTTCATGACTTCTCTCTCTTTTATGAATGCTTATTTTCGCTTGTGGTGTTGACTACTCTGAAAGCCCTGCAGGCATACTAGAGGTGGTTTTATGTATACTGATAGCGCCGGTGGAAGTTGTGGGGCTAGGGCTGGGGGTGGAGGTGGAGGTGCCAACGCCCAACAGCAATTTTCATTTTTATAATGAAAACAGCATACTTTCTTTGTAACATAATGCAACATGTCCCTAGCCTATATTTAGAATGATTTCGTCAACTTCATGTAAAAAGTACATTGTTATTTGTAAAATAAATAAATGTTATATGTTTAAAAGATCCAGCGTAAAATAGATGAGTGGATATCTGAATTTTATGATACGGTGATTTATGCAATTTGTCAACATGGGTTGGTTTGACTGGCATCTATACTTACAGCCAATGTGTAGCACAATTTTACTGTAAAAATATTTATAAATAATAAAAATTTTACTATTAAATTATTAGTAAACAATCATTTTAAGCTATATTTTTAAACAATTTCGTTCCTTTTTCAATAATAACATATGGCCAGTTATTCCGACTAACAATCAAGCAGGCTTCTTTAATTGCCAGAGCTTCAAGCCTACATAAAATGGATAATTATTATCATCTGCGATCATACTATTAGAGTCACGATATACCACTGATATACTTGTAAGCGGGTTATTTGGAACCATAGATGCATCATCATAATTGGTTTTTCGAGTCAAGCGATAAGAGTTGAAATACAATCTCATTATGCGCCACCCCAAGATCCTTGCTATTGGCCACAACAAAGAAAGCCTTCGAGAATAATTAAGATTAGAGGGTGCCCTAGTTACTGGAGCAACAGGACAAAGATAAAGATATGTTCCAGAGATTCCGTCTTCAAACGCCCTCTTGGACAACCTTTTACTTTATACTTGTTCGTCAATTGATGACAAGTTTCTCAACAAAATGTATACCCGTGATGATAAGCTCTATGTAGTTAGAACCGTGAAAGCATCAAAGTAGGACAAAAAGCAAGGAATTTTACACGCAATGGCAAGCGTAAAAGCCACAAAATACTTTCTAATTTTGAAAGCGATTTCAGCTGAAGCTTACATCGTAATCAAGATTGTCAGATAAAAAAATTCGATTGTTTAATTATTTTTTACGAAATTTTAAATTAATCGATATGATGTTTCTCTTCTAATCAATATTTCTATTAATTCTTATTTTAATTAGTGGATCCAATCCCATTTAATTAACAATTATTATATTCTTTTTTTTACCAAAGTTTCAACACTGATTTTTTTTTTTCAATATAAAACCTCTATTAGTTATTTAGTTGAGATGTTCGCTTTGTTTTTTTTAGTTATATACATAATATTTTGAAAAAAAGAAGAAAAGGTATTTGACTTGTTAATACAAGGCATCATACTATACAAGTGCTTTAAATTGGTTTTTACTTTTATATTATATTTATTATTTATTGAAAAAGGTGAGAGGAAAATTTATTTATCAAAATATGTATTTGAACCCTACCTGAACAATAATGTTATCAAATCAACGTACTAATGGTTTCTTTGGATAGGCATTTACTTTCACTGCATGCATTTATATTTCTTTTTGTCTCACGCTACAGTAATGCTACTGTATCTAATCTCACCGTCACCACTGATTTTACACTAATCGCAGATAAACGCACCTCCCATCTAAAGGGACCTTAAGTCAAGTCATGTATAGGATATTTATTAACTTCACAACAAAACTCTTCATGAATCGGTCTAAATCTCTTCATTCATTTTCTCTCCTCTATATAAAGCCAAGTTAGGAGACTTTCAAAACACATAATCAAAAACCATCAATATAAAAAATTCCTTCTAAATTCATTCCTTCTAGTGATAGAGAAAGGCAAGATTATGTTCGATTGATCACTGTTGTTGTGCTACTACTGTGACCATTTGTCATTGTATCCTGGGTGACAGACATCCAATGTTACTCAAAACACCGAGGAGAGGTCAAATCTATCTTAAGGAAACTGTTCATACAGGCCTCAACAAAATTCTTCTTCTAATTTTCAATTCTGTCCAATTACAAGTATTCTATTGTGTGACTGCTACTGCATTGTATTGCATTATTATTGTTACTGATATTAATACTACATACGATATTATATCTTCTTACAAAGTATACGTCCGTCATAAGTACCATGCACAATAACTTGAGAATAGTCGTTCAGTTTAAGGTTGTAAGTTTGATCAATGTATTTATTTCATACTTGGTTCAACTAATTGTAATTAATAAATGGGAGTCTATTTTAATGGTTGTTGACTTCACTCTATGAAAACTCCTACTTATCCTTCTCTTTATTTTATCCATATTTTTCTAATACACTCAACCTTAAGCTCTTAAGATATCTAACCTATTGGATTTTTTTTCTTAGCTCTCGATGAGAAAATGGTTTGCCAGCTAATCAATTAGGTTAATTTATGTATATATGTTGAAAAATATTTAAGTGAGAAACTATGCTGAAATCTTAAAAATTTATCGATCAATATTATTTTTGGAGAGAGAAAGGAAAATGCATATTACAGGTCGCATTTTCACTGCCACATCAGTGAAAATGTGCCTTGTAGGACACGTTTTCACTTAGGTAAAAAAAATTCTTTTTTTTCCTTACGTTTGGAAATTAGATGTTTGTAGATTTATTTTTATTCGTGTTTGAGATAGACATGATTATAGTTTTAAGGAATGTTTGAATTTACGGTGGTGTTGTGGAGCTAGGTGACCTACAAATTTCATTTATCATGTAAGTATGGAGTCATCTCCTGGGAAGCCGGATCGCGTTGCAACTCAAGTTCCCAATTGACGGTGATTATATGGTTTAGGTTTGAAGTGTAACTAGGGCTTCAAGTTTACAAAGGTTACGCTGTCAAAGGATAGAGCATAAATGGGGTCGTAATTGACAGTGGTTATGCGAGCACAATAACGAGTTTCTCATTAGAAGAGAATGCTTTAAAAAACTCAAACATAAATACAAGGAAAAAATGTAGTGACATTTCAGTACAATCAAGTAATGCATCTTATCCACCACCATTAAAGGCGATGACCCCGTTATTATAACCTGTGACAACATTGGAGTGTAACAAGTTACACTAACAAGGTCACCGCCTTCGGTGGAGATGGACAACACGAATAACTTGATTATACTAGAAGATCCCTTGCGTTTTTCTTCATTGCACTTACGTTTGAGTTCTATGAGACATGCTCTTCTGACTCTTCTGACGAGAAGACTTGTTGTCATGTCCACATTAGCACTGTTAACTACGAATTTCCTCTTCGGATATGGCATTGATGCTCAAGTTTCCCAACATTCCTCCCGCAATTTTGACTAGCAGGCTTTCTTTTTTCATCATTTCAGGATAAATTATTTCTCCTGACACGAATGTTTTAGATATATGGGGAAAGATCATCGATCCCTATTTGACCTCTTCCCCACTTAGTAGTGCTCTTCTTCTTTCTTGCTTCTTTTCCAATTCTTTCTTCTTCTGTCTCGTATTTGGCTTGTATCCTAGGCCAAAATGGTCTTGTTTGTCCATTAGCATTGGTGCATTGACCTGTCCTTGTAGATATTGTCCGAGCCCTCTTTAAGCAAAGCTTATTTCCCTGCCGTCAATTGCAGTCCCGTCCTCGTGGTCTTGGATATTTTTGGCATTGGTATCTTGTTTCCTTCAATAATGAAAGTTGCATTAAAAATTTTGAGTGATCAAAAGGAACATTCTATTGCTTATTCGTTCGCTCTTATGTATGGTGCATCATTCGTTACGGATATAATGATATTCTCTTCAGTGTTTATTGTTACCAGTAGACCCTCTGTTACCAACTTCAGTTTCTGGTGCAGTGACGATGGCTCTGCCCCAATTGAATGAATCCAAGGCCTACCCAACAAGCATTTATAAGAGGGTTTGATATCCATTACCAAAAAGTCTACCTCATATGTGTTCGGGCCAATTAATAGTGGTATTTCACTCCTCTCCATCACCTTCCTTTCTGTACCATCGAATGCTCTCACTATATTATGGCACGTCTTTATGTGAGAGCTATACACTGGCAACCTATTTAGTGTGGATAGAGGCAAGATGTTCAGCGCGGATCCATTGTTGATTAACACTCTTAGCAATGTATACCTTTGCAGTGGGTAGTGATGTGTAGAGCCTTCGTGGATCCCATGCCCCTTGTAGGTATTTCATCATCATTGAAGAAGATGAAATTGTTGGCACTCAGATTATTAACCAAATGATCTAGTTAGTTTACGAAGATATTATCAGCGACATAAGTCTGATTCAACACATTCATCAATGCATTACGAGGTGTCTTTAAGCTCAGGAGCAAGGCTAATACTGATATGCGAGCTGGTTGTTTATGTAGCTACTCCACTATATTGTACTCACTATGTTTCAAGAACTTCAAGAATTTTTTAGCCTCGTTCTCAGTTACTGGCTCATTGACAGGTGATTCAAGTCTAGCTATTTTTTCTTTCTTATGTTCAACTGCCAAGGTTTTTTCCTTAAGGGGTTCGGTTCCTGCATTTGCAAGGTCATAGCGTATCCTACTGCGTGTGAAGAAACTAATCTCTTGACCCTCTTTTGAAGTGCCAACTGAGTTCTCCTCTCCTGGGATCATCACGTTGCAATCATAATTCCATGTAACCCTTTTGCTATCCTTGTAGGGAACAACCATGGGTTTTTGAATTATGATTCTTGGTGTAGCTTGTGCTCCCACTTCATTGCTTCTAGGTCGGGAAATAATCACCAGTGGGTGGTTGACCTTGTAAACTTTCTCCATTGATCTTTCCTTTGAGGCGCAAACATCTCCTCCCTCCGAGCCATTGACATCTTCAAAGATTTCCAATTCCTTGTTATCCATCAAACTTTGCACTAGAGCTTTAAATTCGGTGCACTCCTAGATGTCATGACCTTCTTTAGCATGGAACTCACAGTAGCTCCTCACTCTTTTAGGTATCTCCTCTGAATCTTGCATGATTAATCCCACGTTTATCATTTTTTGCTAAACGCACTTTAGTGGGGATTTCATTTTCGCAACATCGGTTTTGGTCCTCTTGCCCCCACTCTCGATTATCGCGTTTACCCCTTGGTCAGAATGACTAGGTAATAGATTTCTTGCCACATTAGGTCTCGAGAGATCATCGAACCTTACAATCCCCATCTTGATGAATCTCTTCGTCAACTTTTTGAATGCAGTGCAATTCTCAATCAAGTGTCCCATTATTCCTGCGTGGTACTCGCGTTAAGCATTCACATCATACCATTTTGGGAATGGAGGTTGTATGGGCTTTAAGTAAAACAGGGATACTGCATGCGTGTTGAACAAATTCTGATATAACTCTCAATATGTCATCGGGATAGGTGTAAATTGGAGTTTTTTCGTGTTTGGCCTTGAGTTAGATTCTTGCCTTGATGGTTGGTTGTCAAGGTCCTTGGTCGGCTTACAGTGACCGGTTTTGAATAGCTCTTATTATACACACTCATGGTGTTTACTTTATTTTCTTTCTTTCTCGGGGCAAACTTTTTAGCGTTTTCCCTCGCGTCTATTTTCCCACTCTTTACTGCATTCTCAATCATTTCTCTAGACATTACTATATCTGAGAAGCTCTTGTTAGGACTACCCAGCATATGGTTAATGAACGGGGCTTTCAAAGTGTTTATGAAAAGCATTGTCGTCTTCTTTTCCAGAAGAGGTGGCTAAACTTGTGTTGCCACCTCTTTCCATCTGTGAGCATATTGCCTAAAGCTTTCATTTTGCTTCTTCTCCATACTTTGCAACTTAATTCTATTGGGTGTCATATCAGTTACATGGCTGTATTATTTCATGAAAGCTTGTGTCAGGTAACTGGGTCGTTATTGACAACCCGATCAAACTATCCTGGAAGCAAGGGATTAACAATTGGTCGTTATTGACATATACCTTAGCAGAACATTGTGATATGGGCTTCAGGACAACTTGTTCCATTGTATTTTTTAAATTCTGGAGTTTTAAATTTTGTTGGGAGCATTAGATCCTAAACTAAACTCAATTATTTGGCATCAACCCTGAAATGGTAGTCAACACTCTCTATAGCTCTGAATTTCTCCTCCAACCACTTGTACCGATCTTTTATCCGTCTTGGCAATTCTACTCTTGCCCTATCCATTTTCGCTATGTCATCCAAATCTGGAACAACAGGGTTGGTTGGATTATCCGCAGGGTTGGAACCTGAACCAATTGGATAACTCACTAGTCCTGAGGTATCGGATTGGTATTATTGTGACATCATGGTAATGGGTACTCTTCGTATATATGTATCCGATTGGGCTTGGACATTCACTGGGGTAAAGCCCCAGGGGTATGTAGGGTCTTCATTATCATCCCCAAAGTTAATCATAGTACTCTTCCCTTTTTCAATCTCTGGTCAGTAACTAGGTCAACTGGCTTATTATGCTTCGTTGGGACTCTTGTATTTGGTCCTTCATGTCTTGTTGTACTTTAGCTAATTGGTCTTACAGCTGCGGTTGCAACTGATCTTGTATGTCTTTCTAAATTTTTTCTAGTCTCTGTAACCTTTGATCCATGGCATAGTTTTACCGCAGGTACCGTAATGATATTCGGTTGGTAGATTCTTGTTGGTTTCCAGGGTAACTGTCATAATTTCGATTAATTAGGGTCTTTTTATGAAATTTAATGCGTGTGATGAAATGTAATGCTGATGGATGAAAATGAATGCAAAAAAGATGTATTGATTCTTATTTAATTCTATTAGAACAACTTTACTAAAAAAATTTCTTTACATAAAACGGATACATTTTACATATACGGCCTTGCCCTAATACTCAAAGCCTTAACTTTCCTAAGAAGCTAAGCTAATTCTCTCTAATTCGTATCTCAAGCTCAGCATGTCAGATTGAACTGCTAGGGTTTGCAAATGGTCTGCTACTTTCGTACTTGAGTCAAAGCTTCACTCATGATGTGATCTCTATCCCTAATTTGACCTTAAGATCGTTGGAGTTGCTCTTTCCAAAGTTCATTGTTCGTTTCAAGAAGTTCAACTCGGAGTTTACAATTTCGCAATGTAGCCTTGAACTCTTCTATCTTTCTCTTCAAATCTTCAATCTTAGTCAAGCTTGCTTTCAAGTCAATCATAGAGTTGCGACTACGATGTTGATGCAGTGACCTTTCTAATTCCGCTACCCAGGTTCTCAATCCAACATTTTCATCTTAGCTTTCTAATAAATCCCTTTTTAGATCATCTTCTTGGACTCGAGCATGTTGGAATTTATTTTCCCACTGATCAGCTGCAATATTTTCTTTTTGGATTTCCCTCTGCCATTGTTATGATGTTTTACCCAACTTGGGGGTTCTTATCGACAAATGCAATTTTTTACAATTCGTTTTTAAGCTGTCCAAGTCTTCCTCAGCCTTGTTTTTTCCTTTTTTCGTTTTCTCAACTTCCAACCTTTGGACGTCAACATCTAATCCTAGATGAATCTTTTCCTCTTCTAACTTTTCTATCATTTTCCCTAGTTCCAAACTCTTCTTTCCAAAGTCTTTCTTTATGATCTCTACTTTAGACAGGATAACTTGCAAGTGTTCTTCTATCAACCGAGTAATTTCTTGACTTGACAAAGGGACATTGTCATTGATTCGTTTACCCCACCACCAATCATATTTAGGAGTCGTCAAGGGATTTGCAACAAATCTCTTCATTTTGTGAGTTTGGTTTAGGCGTTCGATATTTCACGAACCTTCTTTTTGTAATTATTACCTTTGTATGCAAACTCACATTGAGCCAACCCTTGCATTGCCAGTATAAACTGCCTCGACCTATACTGTCTCAATACAAGTAGAGGGGCATATCCAATAGCTCCCCATATCTCGAGTAGAAGGACCCAGTTAAAGTCTCCACATCGGTACAAAATTTCATCAGGGATCACCTAAGGGGCCCTCCATTCAACGTCTTCGTCTTGGAGACTCTAGAGAATTACCATCCACTTTTCTTCAGAAATTTTGTTTTGTCTTGGAATAGCCACAAATTCTTTCAATAGAGAATAGTCCTCGGAGAACACTTGATAATAGACTTTTTTGATATTCTAAAAGTGGCTATGAAACCAGACTAGCAAAAGCTTTACACATCTAATAAATCTTCCTTCACTTGCTCTCCGAGATGCACTTAAAGATCTGGAAGTTTTAGCCAAAACTGCTAGGACGGGGGTGACCCTTTTGTCAAGTTGGTCAAATAGATTTGAAATTGCATCATCTACATGTCCTAGTGCTTTGGGAAAGATGACCAACCCGTAAATACTCAAGGCGAAGACATTGACCTTTTTCCTTGTATTCGGATGTGCCAAGATCAAATCTTACAAACTTTTCCAAGGGATACATTTACTATCTCCTTTTTGTTTAATTTGGGATGCAACCCATTGCTCGCTCATCTTAGTTATTCTCAGTAGCCTCTTTAAGAAAGTCAGGAAGTTGGCGGCTCTAAAATAGGCTTTCTTAGCTTAGACCTTCGGACAACGGAGTAAAGTGATGTACTCTTTTACGGTGGGCACTAGGTCTACTTTCTCAAAAGTGAAGTAGCTGTAGGCGGGATTCCAATACTGGGCGAGAGCTCGAAATAGGTACTTATCCATTTCGACATCGAGTAGATAAGACAAATCACCATATTCACGGTAGAATAACTACTTGATTTCATCATCTCATTGATCCCATATTTCTTTCAACTCTTGAAGATTATTTTGAGTCACACTAATGCGAGTGAGATCCCATAATTATAACATATACCCCTTCGACAAACTGTCACCTTTCTCTTGTTGTGTTTTCTTAGACCATATTCGTACAACTGCATTGTCTTCCACTTTATCAAGAAATCCCTTTTCCATTAGAAGCTCTCTATTTAGCAACTGAACATGAATCAATAGCTTTTTCTATGATAAAAATGTAATGCAACCATAGCCAAAATAAAACGAAACAAGTCAATACCTTTCATACAAAGTTTAAATACAGAGCAAGAATCATTAAATAGGACATCTATTTGGGTGACCTCTAAAGGTTTGATATGGTTCTATTTAGGGTAGGTTCTTTAAGGCTCATTATATGCGGTTCGATTCTAAAGTAACGATACCAGAATCAGTAAATTCCTCAATCCTCACCCATTATAGGTTCATACGGACCGTGTTCGGTTCAAGGGAATACATTTCCCTATGGCTATACGAAGATGAAGACCTCATGAAGAAATAGGTATGGATGTATTCTGAAAGCGATCCACTATCCTATACGGAGGAGAAGACCTCACGAAGGAATAGCTTCCCACTCCCACTTAAGGGTAAAATGGAACGATTATGCTATGCAATGTGAAAAATATACCAAGAGAAACTCGAACCAATAAAGCAGGCATACTAAATCATTGTGTAACCTGAGATAACAAAGACATTATTTACCATTAAAATAAAACATGAAAAATGAAATACAAGGAATGAATCGTAAATTTAAACCGAATTATCAATTTTTGACAAAAAGACCAAAAAGTAATCAGCTCACGACTTAACTCTCTTATTTGTCCCTAGCGGAGTCGCTAAGCTGTCGAAACCTTTTTGGAAATCAAATTTTATTTAAAAATGAAAATAGAGTCGCCTCTAATCCTTTTTATTTTTGTGTGATTGGATGACCTTAAAACTTGGTCATTTTAATAAAATGTTAGATTTATTAAAACGATAATTTTCGGTCTAAAAAATCCAGGAAATGAGTTTGGGAGTCGATTACGTATGAGGAAGGGTTAACACCCTCATAACGCCCAAAATTGGTACCTAGTTGATTACTTAATGTCTTGATGCCAAGAATTGAAAATTTGAAGAGAATTTAAAATACAGTCCCTCTTTGCATGATGATATTTGATGGTATTGAAAAAGTCCCGATCTCAATTAAATTTTTAATGAGGAGGCATTCTCATTTTGGGTCGATCAAGATGAAAAATCGTGTCTCGTAAGTTGAGGCACAAAATCTCGAATTCTCGAAAATAAGAACGCTCATCGTTTAATTATTGCCCAAATCTTATATTTTTAATTATTATTATTCATTTTTATATTTTATATTTTTTATTTAAAAAAAAAGGGACGTTCAATTATTTCGGTTCAAGGAGAAAATCGTGCTCCGTAAATTAGGGGCATAATTTCTCGAATCCTCAAAATAAAGAATATCGCCTTGGTTCAAATTGCTAAATATACAATGTGTGAAAATGAAACTTCTAATATGACATGCTATGGACTTATTCGAACATAAAACATTACATAAGATACACGAACATGTTTAAATGCTTTATATGATGTCATAAGAATGTAAATAATGCAATATATCATGACTAATAATAATGTTAAAAAATGTTAATTAGTGCTAATGATAATTAATGATAATAATTTAGGACTAAATAATAAATTATATAATTTAAAGGGCAAAAATATAAATAAAAATATTAAAAGTGCAAGGAATTAAAAAGAAATAAACATGCTGAATAAAATAAATAGAGGACTAAATTGAAATTTAAACGAAATTTAAAGGGGAAATTAAAAAAAGCAGTAAATAAAAGACTAAAAGAAAATAATTGGGAAATTTGAGGGTAAAATTATAAAATTCGTAATTTAAAGGGAAAAAATAATGAATAAAAATTTTGAACATGCTGGAATTTAAATAACAAAATAAAGGGACCAAATCTAAAAATAAAGACCAAATTGAAACCCCAAAAAGAATTTAGAGTTCGAATTGCAAGAAAACAAAAAAAAATAAATAAAGGATTAAATTAAAACAAAATGTAAATGTGCAGGGACTCAGGATGCCATTTTCTCCGAGCCTAGCACACGTGTCATTCCCAAAAAAGGTCAACAGTTTGAGGACTAAAGTAGAAACAAATTAAAATTAAATGGCATAATTAAAAAGGAGAGAAAATCAAAATTAGGACCACATTAAATAGTGCCTAAAAGTAGAGGGACTTAGGCAGCAATTAGACCCCTCGTTTAAAAAAACACGCGAATCCTATGATAGGTCGGGTTAGATTTTGAGTCGGTCCTTAAACGACGTCGTTTTGGGCGTTTGGAAGTCAAACCCAAAACGGCGTGGTATTGGACCTTTATATAAGTTAAAACTCCTAAAAATTCATTTCTTTTCTCCTTTTTTTTTTTAAAAAAAAACTTTCCCTTTTCTTTTTCTATTCTCTCAACTCCCTTTCCATTCGGCCAAGGTTTGCTACAAATTTTTCGTTGCCATTGATCATCGGTGACGGCGGTTGTCGCCGACGGTGGCCGGAGTTGCAAAAAAATGCTTTTCTACCCTTTTTGACCCCGAGTGAAGGAGGTGCCTTCCCAAACTCGAAAAAAATAAAAAAAAAACTTTTGGCCCTTCCCCTTCTTTGAAAGCACGCCCCTTTTTCTTCAAAGCCCAGGCAGAACCTTAGTGGGTTCTGAGGCATTTGGGGACGGAGAAGATATCCGACAATGACGGGAAGCGAAGCGACACGGGTAAGAAAATAATTTTTTATTTTTTATTTATGCTATTCGAAAAAAAATAAAAAAATAGCGAAATGAACTACCTTTTTCTTTTAACGTTTGTTTTTTTTTTTGTTCTTGCTATTTCAATATTGTAAAAAATACACCTCGTTGTTATGACTTTTATAGTTGATTACATATATTTTTTCTTTTCTTTTTTTTTGTTTCTGCTATTTCTGTCCTCTGTCTCGTTTCTTTTTTCTTTTGTAGGTATTCGTGGCAAGGTCAACGACACTGGAGAGTCGCGCCTTGCCATTTTGGAGAAAGGGAGAGGCAGGCCTCGGGCGAGCGCACGTGCTGATGTGGCTAAGGCAGAGGAGCGGCGCTAACTAGAGGCTTAAAGGTGGCTAGGGTTTCTTGTTTAGTTTTCAAGTTTTGGGCTTTGGGCTTTTAGGGTTTTTAGGTTAGCAAATTGAGTATTTAGGGTTTTGAGCTTGTAAATGGACTTTTATTATTTTTATTTATTTGTTTTTTTTTTCTGTCTCTTTTTGTTTGGGCTGGACAGATTTGGTCTATTACACCGGGAGTCTTAGTTTGTAGGGCTCAGAAGCAATTAAGTTGGGGTGGCTAAAATGGTTGGAGAGAAAACGCTCCCTGCAAGGGGCATTTTCCTCTAATATGTTAGACATGTGGCTTGAAAATACGTTCTATAGGAAGCGTTTTCACTACCATGTCAGATGAAAATGCCCCATGCAAGGAGCGTTTTCTCTCTGGCCATATCAACCTCAAAACTTGATTACTTTTGAGTTCTACAACTCGAGATTCCCGGGATAAACTTGATCGAAGAAAATGTAGAAATCGTATGTGTCCTAGTTTATCATCCTTACTCAATCGAATTGGTGAAAAGAATTCGAGTTAATTGAGTTGACGTGTCCTATGTTATCATCCTAACACGACTTGAAATTTTTTCGGATCGAGTCAAGTGAAATGAAATTCGAGTCGAGTCGAATCGAATCAAATCGAATTGAATCAAGTGAAAGTGTTCGAGTTAAATTAAAAACTTAAACATGTCAAGTTAAAATCTTGTGTTAGTATAACTAATTCTATGTTAGAGCATATAAATTTGAAACCATATATATTTGAAAACTTTTCCAAAGCAAAATAAAAAAAAAAATACTTTAGCATGATAAACTTGAATTGTTAATTAACTTCGTTATAAACTTGAATTGTTAATTAACTTCGTTAGGTCCCCAAAATTTTTATTCTAGAAAGTTTTTAATTTTTTAACTTAAATTTTTTTTAGAATTTTTTTGAATTTTACATATAAAATCTATTATTCGAATTATTCGAGTTTTTCGATTTGTAAAATTCAACTTGAATTGTAAATTTTAAACTCACAACTTGATTGCATATAAACCAAACCAATTTAATAAATTTGTTTCGTACATCATAAATAAGTGTACATTTTGGATGTAGACAAAGTATATAAAAAATTTACAAAATAACGTAATTATGGGATTCCCGAATTTGTGCCACAAACCAAGTGGGTGTCGGGCATGCCTAGGATTTTGTCGCACTATTGCGTTTAGTAGTTGCTCGTCGACTTCGGCTTCACTTTGACATGCACGCAGGGGCGAAGCCAAGGGGAGCTGGCAGGGACCTTGGCCCTACCTTAAAATGGAAAATTTCACCTTTAGTCCTTTTATAATTTTAAAAAATTTAAATTAGTATATGGTAAAATTTTAGCCACCCAAGAATGAGAAAAAAATTGATTTAATCCTTTAAATATTATAAAGATATATGCTATTAAAATGGTGAAAATCCACTTTTTCTATCATAAAAATATACAATTTTATTCTGACCCTTTTAAAAAATTTTCTGGCTCCGCCCATGCGTGCACATTGGGGTTGATCGCTGACTTCGTCTCCTTCCTTTGTGATTAAACCCAATCGTGTTCTAGCCGCCCATCGTGGATCCCTAGGTTGAGTCGGCAGTTGCAAGGATAACTCACATCGGTAGAACAACGATATTGAGGGTGTTTGCGGCACTGTCAACGGGCCACCATATTGTGTCGCTTGGCCCAATTGCGGATAGAATGTAAGAATTGAAAGCAGTATCAGATGCATCGGTGTTGCTGGTGGGATCAACATGTAATATGGCATGATGGGTGACGGTCGTGCATTATATATCTTTGGAGAAGGTGTTAATGCAAGGAATGATGGGGTGTGCTGTGGTGCTTGTGTAAAATAAACTAGTGTTGAATGTGTTGATGCATGGAATGATTGTGCATGTCGTGATGGTTTTGACAAAAAAAACTAGGTTGGAAGAAGAAAAAAATAAACTACACTGACTGGGAGGTTGCACGACAATTGGGTCCTTTGATGTAGATGGAGTAGATGTTGATCCCACTGTGTCTCCATCTCTCGACCTAGGATTGATGGTGTAACACCCCTAACCCGTAACCACTGCTGGTTTAGGGTTAAGAGGCATTACCAGACAATCGAAAACTTTTACAGACATTTCAAAACATAATTTAACAAATCACATCAAAGTGTCCCTTAGATAGGTCTTCGAGACCTTAAACTTACTTTAGAATAGGGCCGGGACTAAACCGAACACATATAGAAATTCTCAAAAATTTAAAATTTTTTCGAAGTTACAGAGGTCACACGCCCATGCGGGCAGGCCGTGTGCCTCAGACGACCTCAGACACGCCCGTGTGTCTAAGCCGTGTCAAAATAGAGCATACATACTGACTTGCACCACACGACCTGAGACACGCCCGTGTGGCCAGCCCCGTGGTCACTACGGACTTGTTTCATATTACAACCTCGAAGAACACGGTCAAGCCATACGCCCGTGTGCTCAACCGTGTGGGCACTTATTGGCCATTTTCAAGGCCAAAATGCCACCCACACATTGGGTTATCCCTACAAGCAACATACCAATTCAATTCATGCCAAAATAACCAACTTTTCCATGCATTCAAAAGCATCTCAAGCATACCATTTTAAGCAACATTTAGCTCAACTTATTCACAAGCATTTCCAAACATGATTCATTCACAAACTTATCATTAACATGACCATTTCAATAGCCATCAAACCTTACCAAACAAGGCATCATATAACAAGATTTCTCAATCATAACACAACCATATATCTAGCCATATCACATGGCTATGTACTTATCTCAAACATATTCCAAAACAACTAGCCTATACATGCCATATTTAACTATATTCACATTCAAAAGTACCAAAGTAGAGTTTGATAGTGTGGTGATGATCCTCGATGATTCCCAAGCCTTTCGTAGCTTTGACAACCTATAAAATAGAGTAAACACACACAAAGTAAGCTTTCCAAAAGCTTAGTAAGCCATATACAAATAAACTTAACATATAGGCATTCATTATTCATATCAAATATGATATTACTACTAGCTCATCGGCACATTCATAATTCTTCTTGGCTCATTTATTTAGCCATTTGCTTACCAACATATTTATCACCTTGTATTTCCTTAGATCATAGCTCATTCACACAAATATCACATTTTACCTCATCAAATCTATTCATATATCTCATCTAGGTAAGTTCATATACACACTTACCTTTCATACACTTGTTTAGTGTACAATTTAAACGTACCTGATTCATCTATACATATTACGTAGACTTTCATTTCTCGGATTTGCCTATTGAACCCTTAGGAATCAAATAAGATACTTAGACTACTCGGAGTAGTCGTACGATGCCAACATCCCAGACGTGGTCTTACACGTACTCAGATATTGATGCCACTGTCCCAAACAGGGTCTTACATGAATCAATACGATGCCAATGTCCCAGACATGGTCTTACACGTAAATCTCATATCAATGACAACGTCCCAGACGTGGTTTTACACGATATAAAAAATCAATGCCAACGTCCCAGACGTGGTCTTACATGATATCACATATCGGAAACCTATGTCATGACATATGTAATCCTATCTATTCCTAGGTTCGGATGGGACTTCTCGGACGTAGATTCACTGTTGATACTATCTTGAATTCCATATGCAATACATCTCGAGCATATTCAACACAAGCTAAATTTCATATATGCACAATTAACTCAATTCAAATGCATTTATTTGTATATCGACTTACCTCGGATTTGGTTAACGTACGGACTCGACTATTCAATCACTTTCGACTTTCCGCGATCTAAGTCCGTTTTCTTCAGTTCTTGATCCATACATATTCAAATTTAATCCATTTATTCACCAAATCATTCAATTCAATCTAAAAACACATATTTAGGGCAATTTACAAATTAGCCCTCATATTTTCACATTTTGACATTTTAGTCCTTATTTCACAAAATCACAAAATACACAAAATTTCAATACACCCATGCTTAGCCGAATTTTACTCATACTCATCTAAGTCCATATATTTCATTTATTTCACAATTTAGTCCCTCAAAATATTATTTTTCAATTAAGTCCAAAATACTCAAAATCATCAAAACTTCAAAGACAAAACATGTTAATCTAACACATATATTTCATATTTCACCATCAAACATCACAAAACTCATGTGTTCATCAATGGCACATTTCAAAATATTCATCAATTCAAAAAATTGAAGCATGGGTTTTGAAGAACACTAAGCAACAATTACAAAAACGTAAAAATTATCAAAAACCGAAGCAAAACATACCTTGAATCAAACCAAGAACTAGCCGAAACCTAAATGTTCTTCTTTCTTTTTCTTTTCTTTTTTTTTCGGCAATATAAGATGATAATAATCATCTTTTTTTAATGGTTGTTTTATTATATTACATATTAATATACAAATGACAAAATTAACCTTTATAAATCAATTGTAAAACCATTTAACAAATGTCTTTAACTGTCCATGCTATGAACAAATGGCCTAATTTCATTTTAAGGCCTTCATACTAAACGAACATAGCAATTTAGCACTTTAACAAATAGCATGTTACTTTTACCTTTTATGTGATTTAGTCCTTTTACCAAATTAAGCACACAAACAGTAAAATTTTCATACGAAACTTTCACACAAACTAAATCACATTTAATAAACATAGAAAATAATATTAAAATATTATTCTGACTCGAATTTGTGGTCCCAAAACCACTATTCCGATTAGGGCCTAAACCAGACTATTACAGATGGGCTCTCATCTTGGCCGTCTACGGCGACATTGTCTACTCCTCTCTGAATCTAGTAGTAGATACTACTTGTCGTTTTGCCTGAACCAAACCATGTAATTTGGAGACGCCACCAACTCCAGAGTGAGAAATGGTTTACACGTTAGCAATAAATCGTACCTACCCTCCTATATCTTGATATACTTCTTGCGGAATGTTGGTTATTCTTCCTCAAGTCTACCCCGCAAGTCAAAGGTCATCGAGCTCCTAGGGTGACAGCGGAATATGTTGCGTACACCCGAACAGTCGCATGACTCAGTCAGATTTGTGCATTTCGACCATTGCAAAAATGACCAATGGCATTTCAACATGCTACATGTTACGATTGGCCAAAAATTCGGTTGGGACGCATTCTTGAATCGTCGAATCTACATATGGCATCCATACAAACTGCATTACGAATTTATAATTTTTAGAACATGCGTAATATTTAATTTCAAGTGCTAGAATACATATTATATAACTTTGAAACTCATAAGCTAACCTCCTCTTCGATTTCTTGATTTAGAGCTAGTCGGATATCCTTGAGCTTAGTCGGAATACTATTGTGTCTCACTGGGTTGTTCCACCTATACAAATAATATGTTATTTCAAAATTACAACAATGAAAAATAAAAATGGTAATGATATTGTGGAATCAATTTTACCATACGATGAATGGGAATTTGTAAGGGAGTTCCACTCGGGGGGTGTAAAAATGGTAGTCGATACCATATCCATGATTAGAAAAAGAGCATGCAACCATCGATTTTGGCTTTATCCGATATCATGGCTCGAAACATTTCTCGATATATGTCCACAATCTTTCATCACAAACTCATATTGTCATTTATCATAACTTTACCCGTTGAACCACTTATAATATCGATGGATACATGGTTAGTACACACAAAGTGTACATACTATATTCCGTCAATTCATATTCAGGAATGCTCATTAAGCATTTAAACAGAAAGCTCTTCCAAGCCAAATAACAGAAAGCTCATGTGAGCTTGTAACGGGAAGCTTATCCGAGCTTAATAACAAGAAGCTCATAAGAGCTTAAATCAGAAAGCTCATGCGAGCTTAACGGGTAACTTCGAAGAGCTATTATCAGGAAGATTATGAAAGAAATTTTAATCAGGAAGCTCCGGATAGCCATATATTAGGACGCTCATAATAGCTGTTGTGTGTCTGCAACACATGCAGGAGCACTACCGATCAGAATGCTTATAGGAGCGTATAAACGGAAAGCTCGGGAGAGCCATGTATCAGAAAGCTCAGGAGAGCTTATATCGAGATGCTCATGTAAGCTATATCGAGACGCTCATGCGAGCTATGGTGTGTTCACAACATATGTAGAACCACAACCACTCCGAGAACCCTGTATCCATCTAATTTCATTTGTTCAAACGGGATTTATTTCTTGTCAGACATTGTCGGATATGTGATTTATTTTCATACTTAACAATTATACAAATCACACACACACACACACACACACACATACACACACACACACACACACACACACACACACACACACACACACACACACACACACACACACACACACACACACACACACACACATATATATATATAAATGAAGCATATCACATTAATATACAATTTAGTTACATGAACTTACCTCAATAATTGTTCGTGTACGCAAAATCTACTAATCCGACATTTTTTCTTTTCCACGATCTAAATTCATTTTTGATCTATTCGGATCTATAAGAATGTATTTAACATCAATTCAATACAATTTATATTCAATTCAGTCTATTTCATATCTTAAGCAAACTTTCTATTTTGCCCCTATACTTTTGATTAATGACAATTTCATCCCTAGGCTCGGAAAATGAAATTCATGCAATTTAATCCTTATTCCAAGCCTAACCAATTTTTACATATAACATTTGCATCCCATGTAATTCATAAAATTCAAAATTTTTCCATAAATTTTACATTTTTACAATGAGTCCCTAAATCACAATTTCATTAAAATTCACTTTACAAAAGTTGTTTATCTATCAACAACCTTTCATTTTCTACCATAAATTTCATAATTCATGCATATTCATCCATTTCAAAACCCTAGTGCTTTAATAACTTTGCAAATTAATCCTAAGATAGCTAAATTAAGCTATTATGATCTCGGAAATATAAAAATTACTAAAAACAGGACTTGAATACTCACCTAATTTGGCCAAATAAGCTTTCTCTTTC
Organism: Gossypium australe; assembly: GCA_005393395.2. Lineage (NCBI taxonomy): Eukaryota > Viridiplantae > Streptophyta > Magnoliopsida > Malvales > Malvaceae > Gossypium > Gossypium australe. The sequence continues at coordinate 130,885,940 of CM016623.1, forward strand.
TTCAATTCTCCATGGATAGGGTTTCCATATTTTATTTGGGAAAGATGATGATAAAATGATGATATTTTCTTTATTTTATTATTTATCATCTTTATTTTTCATCTTTCCAATTTTATCCTTTTCTTTTTCTAATTTTCCATAGTTGAATCATTAAACTTATCTACTAACTCCTCTTAATGGTCTATTTGTCATATAAGGACCTCAAATTTTGAATTCCATAGCTATTTGGTCCTTTTAGCTGCTAGAATTCAACTTTTGCATTTTATGCAATTTGGTCATTTTCTCAATTAATCATGAAATCAGTAAAATTTTATTAACAAAAATTTTTTTATATGGTATTCCTATCATAATGCAGACCATATAATAATATTAAAATAAATTTTCTTTCGGACTTAGATTTGTGGTCCCAAAACCACTATTTCGATTTCACTGTAAACAGGCTGTTACACATGCAACCGTCGATTTTGGTTTTATCAGATATCATGGCTCGAAACATTTCTCGGTATAATGTCGCTAGCATTGTTAATCCCCAACTAAGTCATCTCGATTCCTTCAAGTCGACTAGTAGTAGTAGCCACCTCAAATGTATCAGATTGTGAGATTTATCTGGTATTAGCAAACCCTAAATCAACCTTAAGATGAATGCGCGTGCAAATTGTTCTTTTCCGACATCGCTCGTTGAAGCATCGATAGTTTGGAAGTTGTGCTCCAACCATTTCATCTCGATCCGGCTACCCCTAAACTTGTTTGGCACCTTCCCTGGCAATTTCTTGCATGTTGCACTCCAATCAGCACTAGCAATTGGCCCCGTAACGGCATCCCCATCGATTGGTAGACTGAGTTGTAAACTAACGTCCTCAAGTGTAATTGTACACTCGCTGCAGCAGAGATGGAACATTTGTGTCTCCGATCTCCATCTCTCGATTAAAGCACTGATGAGTGAGGGATCCAATTTAGTCCCCCCAAGAATGCGAGCTGCGTATAAAAATTTGCATCTCACAACTGTCCATGAACGACCTTCGGTGCACCTTTGCTTAAAGTTGTTTATGTATGTCTCCAAAACCCGATATTCGGGCTAAGTATATAAACATAAAAAAATAATAATCTAAACAACATAATAATTAACTATTTAAATTTAAATAATATAATAAATTTACTTACCATTATAATTGAACGTCAGAGATATGTTTGTCATCCAAACGAATAAGTTGATTTGCCATTTAAAATTTTATAAGAAAAAATAAAATCGAAGAGAATAAAATTCAAAAAAAGAATTTTAAAAAAATATTTGAGGATTGAAAATTTAAAATTTAATATTAAATTTTGAAGATTGAAAATTTAAGATTGGAAATTGGGGATTGAAGAATGAAGAATGAAGATTGAGAATTTAAGAAGAAAGAATGAGTATGGGGTATTTGGGTGGAAAGAATGAATGTTCGAGGGGTTTATATCAGAATTTTTATGGTTGTTGGAATCTTACTAGTTGTTGGAAAAGTTACAGTTGATATAGTACCGTTAGAGGAAAACGCGTCTTATAAGGTGTGTTTTCACTGCCACATAAGTGAAAACGCACCTGATAGGACACATTTTTGTTCTCTCTCCTAAAAACGCATCCTACGTGGCGCGTTTTCACTGATGTGGCAGTCAAAATGCACCTGTAGGATGCGTTTTTCATTCTCTCTCCAAAATCAGTGTAAATCGGTAAATTTTAAGAAGATTAGCCTAGTTTTTAAAAATAATTTTTTGCAGCATTTTCATATAAATTAACCAATCAATTACATCTTGAATATAGTAAAACATCTAGTGTAATTTATTTATAATAATTAGTTTTGTACAAATATTTTTTATAATTTTTTAGTTTTAAAATTATATATTTTTTTTTTGTGATTTTGGAACCTTAGGTAGATCTAACTCTTCTGTACTGATAGAACTTAAAGTTCTCAGCTCCCAATGACTGTATCCAACGATGCTTGAAGGATATCGTTATGGGGCATCTAAAATGGACAAATTTAATATCATTCATGAATAGGTTGTTGCCTTAGTTAAGAGATGAAGGTTAAAAACTTTTACTTTTCATTTGCCTTGTGGAGAAGCGGTAATCACTTTAAAAGATGTCACGATAATAACAGGCCTTTCAATCAATGGGATGGTAGTGACCGGACCTAGTGCCGTTGACACAGAATATAATTGAGGGTGTTTGTTGGGTGTCGTGTCGTCAAGGGAGAATCTGGTGGAATTAAATGGGTACCAATTAAAGTACACATGGTTGAAGAAGCTTGTCGATCCAACCTCTCCATCGCCTACCACTAAATTGGAGTTGGATCAATATGTCAAAATTTTGATGCTCTAAATGATTGGAAGAATGTTCTTCCCAAGCGAGTTTGGGAACAAGGTCCATATAATGTTTTTCTTGTTGTTGGCGGATTTTAAAGAGGCAGAGATGTACAAACTAGTGGTATGTTGCTCTAGTGTATCTTTATTGGGTAATGACCAGGGCCATCTGGAAAGCAATAGACTATGTTAACGATTGTTGCATGCTTTTGCAGACATGGACATGGATATGCATGCCGTGGTTAGCGCCTATCACTTCCAAGTGTAATAGTTCACTCTGAATTGAATGTAAAAAAAAAAATCATTGTTTAATAAATCATTATGTGTGTTTAGTCATTAGTGTCCATTACTTAATAAATTTAATTGAATTGATTTTGGAGTGGATTTGGTGGTGGGTTGGACCATACAAGTTATACGAGAGACTTGACTTGAATGTATCAAGAAATCAATCAACAAGCTAATGCAAAATTAAACAAATTCATAATTAACACTAAATTTATTTTATCAACAAAATTATGAAAATTCAAATTTAATAAAATTAGCAATTAGCTTTTACCAAATCAACTCTAAAACTCAAATTAAATACTAAAAGGTTAGTACCGTTACTTTTGAGTATAAAAATATATAACTTTTGTCAAATACAAATATCACATTAGTCCAAAAATAACACAAGAACCACATTAGAAAAAATATCAAACTCGAGTACCAAATAACATACTAAATCTAAAAATTTCCTAAAGTAAAAGAAAAAGTCACCATGTGTTAAGCAAATCGCCCATGTCTACACTATTAAGGAATTTTTTTTGATACTTTCTAAATCTGTTTTACAATTAATGTTCGGGGTTATCCCTCTTAATAATATCGTTCCTAAAGTTCAAATCAACATCTCCACTTAAAAATATAACGTGTATTACTGTTGCATGCAGCGCTTATTAGTATTAATAATATTTTTTTAATTTTAGTGTATGTTATAATATAAATTCAATAAATTAGTAGTAAATAATAATATAAAAAAGTAAAATATTTTTACAAAATATACAATAATTAGTAATTAATAATATAAATTTAATAATATTAAATATAAGTCCAATAATATAATATTTAAAAATATTTACATGTAATTACTTAATAAAATCATTTTTAGTTTGGATATATATATGAAAAAACTATTTAGTTTTACTAAAATTTATTTATATTTAATAAAATTTAATAGTTAAAAAAAGAATGTATTAAAAATTATAACCCAAATATTTAATTAGTCAAATGATTCATAAATACATGAAAATTTAAATATTATAAAAAAACCCAAAAAATAATATTTAATTTAGTTAAGATTTAAAAATAGTTTGGCTCACCTACCTCCAATTATAAAAAGATGAAATAAAAAAAAGCATTTTAGTGGGTTAACCTACCAAAATATTCTTAAATTAATTTTATAAGTTGATTCAAATAAAACAAAATTTTAATTATTAAATAAGAAAAAGAGGAGTCCAATGTCGAAAGCAAAAACCATTTTCACCTACCTATTATATATAAAAAAGGTGAAATAAAAATAATGGGTTATATTAAGGAAACCTACCCAAATATCTTATATTTCTTAAAATGGGTAATTTACTAAAATAGTCTTGATTATATCCTACGTGTATGGTGAGAAATTGCAGTTCCACGGAAAGTCTTTAACATCTGACCTTGTTGTATCATTTGGCGTAGAGATTTCCCTAACTTTCCAGCGAATGAAGTGACGCGACCCTAATATTTTGTTTGACTACACAGGTATTTTGTTTCAGTTTTCTATAACCCGATTGATTAATTTACTTTTATACCCTTATATAAAACACCTGATTTATATTTAAATGGTTATATTTGTCATTTACTATTTTAGAAATTTGAAAATCTAAAAATTAAATATTTTATTATTATTTTTGTGGTGGACCCAGTATCTTTTCTCCTTTTTCTCTATCTCGCCGTCAAAGTGAAATGGCAAAAAAAAAAAAAAAAAAATCAGGAAAATTTTGATTTACATATAAATAGAGAGCTGAAATGTATGTAAATGGTGTGTAGGTTATACAGTGTATCTTAATCGGCGTTCGTTAGTAACAGTCCGGTGATGCTTGGTGTATTGTGCGCACGACCTCCCAAGCCTTGGATCCTCAACTCCCTATCTCTGATCGCCCACGGTGGTTCAGCGGCTCACCATCACGAAAATCGTTTATTGCACTGGCCTTCACATTTCGCCGATTTATCTGCCGCTAATCGGCGCTGTCGGCACCATTCAACGGCTTGTCGGCTTGGTGGCGGCTCAGAGGGTGGTGCAGCTTCTATATGGCATGCGATTTTGCCATGCGGAGGAGACAGAGGAGTGAAGAATAGAGGAGATGTGTGGAAGAATGTGGAGAGGAAAGGGGAAGGTTCCTGGAATGTGTCGTGGGATGCCAGACCGGCTCGGTGGCTTCGACCGGATTCTGCTTGGCTTCTGTTTGGGGTCTGCGCTTGTCTTGCGCCGATGCCGATGGATGAATTTGATGACGTTAACCTCGATGCTGATAATAAAACCGATGCTTCTTTAAATTCAGATGAAAAGAGTAGTAATCATTTGTCTTCAGTTGCTGCCGCTGATAATTACAAGGTTACAGGTTAGTTGTAATTAATTAACTAATTTTAATTACTGCAAATTAGTTTTTAATATAAAAAATGAATGAATTTGAATGTGTATTTGATATACAGGGATTTTAGCGGAGGGCGATACTCAGTTTTCAATATTAAAAAATGAATTTGAATTTATATTTGATATGCTGCAGGGATTTTAGCTGATGGACGATGTCTGTTCAGAGCAATAGCTCATGGAGCTTGTTTGAGGTCTGGAGAAGAAGCTCCTGATGAAAACCGTCAAAGAGAACTTGCTGATGAATTGAGAGCTAAGGTAATTACGAGGAGTTTTCTTTTTTTAAAGTATTTGATCAAGATACACTATTTTATGTATAAAATTTCGTTTCTGAATCTACAAATGGTAATAGGAGTTTTTCCCTTTTTATATGTTTAATCATGTAGGTTGTGAATGAGCTTTTGAAGAGACGTGAAGAAACAGAATGGTAAAGCTTTGTCTTTATATTGGAATGCCATTCACTTTGATGGAATTTTTAATAAGCATAGGGCTTCATATGATATGATAACTGCAGGTTTATTGAGGGAGATTTTGATGCTTATGTAAAGGAAATTCAGCAGCCTTATGTTTGGGGTGGGGAACCTGAATTATTGATGGCTTCTCATGTTTTGAAGTGAGTTTCTATTTCTTTTAAAAATTTGACTATGAATTGTTTTGTAATACACCTTTTGTGGGAGCTCTTCACTTATGAATTGTTTTGTAATACACCTTTTGTGGGAGCTCTTCACTTCCTACCTCATTTTACTATAATCTTGCAATTAGCCTATCAAAATGATGAATAATTTAAGTTTCCATGACTTATGAGTTGCACATAATATTGTGATCGATCCTATGTAATACTGCAGGTGATTTGCTTTTATCTTTGCAAACAGATGAAAAGTTTAGGCTATTTCTTAAGGTGCTAATTATTAACCAAGTCAATGCCTCATAAATACTAGTGATTTAAGTTTTCAAAGAACGCATAATTAGAATATTCACAAGAAGATATAACTGAGAGTCCCCTGCCACACTGAAATCACTTCATTTTTGTGTGATGATGCTTCATTTATTTTGCATATTGGTACAAGCATTTCAATTTGCCTATTTTGTGAAGAAACTAGGTTTAAAACCACCGTTTGATAATTAGTGCTCGAGCTTTTGGGTTAGTCTATACCTTATGCATGAAACTCTGCTGATGGCTTATGGAATGATGTCAAAGCAAAACAGTAACTGTTCTTTTCTTATGCATTGTTCAAATTGTTTCTAGCCAAAGCCTAAACTTGGAATTTGAATTCCATGTTCTAAATTCCTATCTATTTTTCCTCATGTTTTACTTGACTGCTGTATTTGACACCCCATTTTGATTGACAGGACTCGAATTTTTGTCTACATGATTCATAGAAGCTCTGGTAATTTAATAAACATAGCAAAGTACGGTGAAGAATACCAGGAGGAGGAGAATCCTATTAATGTGCTTTTTCATGGGTATGGTCACTATGACATACTGGAGTCATTGCCGGAACTAATTTCCAGCAAATAAAGACTTAGAAGTTTGGTCTTGTTATATGATTATGATTGCATAAAAAGAAATAAGCTCATCTTATTTTAAATGGAGGAATTCCATTGAACCAAGAAATAGTCTGAGGTTGATAAATTAGTTTGCACCTACCTTGGCTCTTGCAATAAGCTCAATACAATTTTGTAGTTTCTGAGAGTGTTTCTTGATTTTTAGAACTCAATTCAATACTTCAGATTGGTGAAGCATTATAGTTATTTTAGTTTTTCTTTTTTCCTGTAAAACCAGTAATGATTGTTTCTTTTATTCAGAATGTCTTTGGGAAATTGAATTCTCCTAGTCTTTCTTGTCAACTCTCTTGAACTCTATAGCCTATGAAAGAACATTTGAGGGATGTGTTACAAATAGGTACTTGCACCCTTGTTCTTTCCTGCTTATTGAATCTGCAAAATATGCATGGGAATAGGATAAAAGTTCATTCATTTGGTTGTGTAAATTCATCTTGTTGCCGAGTTTTAAGAATATGTCGGTAAACCGGCATGTAATCCAGTTGTGTTTCTTTTCTTCATATTTTTAATTTACTGTACTCTAAATTCCTTGGCTGTTTGTAAAGATTTGGAGTATTTATTTCTTTGTACTATAACTTTTGTTTTGGTCCAACTTTTAACAAAGCATATGCCATGCTTTTAGACAGATTCCTCTATCCTTAACTGCAGGATTGAAATAGCAATCAAGTTGAGGGTGGAGGGTATTTGTTTTGATTCGAATGGTGAAAGATTTAAAAGGTAGCATATTTGCTCATCTTTACCCCCCCCCCCCCAAAACTAGCTAGGAAAAAGCAGTGGTTGATGTGGGAAAGTTGAATGTCAGTAAGCATAGATATAGTATGGTAACATGCATATGTTGTTAATGTGATAAGGTTTTTTTGGCCTCAACTTGATAGTGACAATTCTTGTAGTAATGAGGAAGACAAGGGGATTTCTCACACTGTTTCCCTTAGTTGGCTTGGAGAAGAGAAGTAATAGTTGATCATGTGATCTTTGGATTTCAATCCCTTTGACGCATGCACCGTAGCCTAATTGGTATGCATTAATATTGATTTTGATGATTTGATTGAAGTGGAAGAATTGAAGGGTTGTGGGTTTGTTTGTTTGGGATTGGATTGGATTAAAATCCAAAATTGGGATTGGAATCTAGGAAAGAGCTGTAAATCCTCTGAATGGTGGTTGGAAAAGTGAAGGGAAAGCATAGGGTCTCTGACTTTGCTGTCATGTGATTGTTGGTTGAAAAGAAAAAGTATGCACTTTTATGTTTGGCCATGGCTTGCCTGACGTCATCTCGAAAAGGATGTATTCATTTTTTTTAGTTAAATGTTTATTTACTTTTTTTTCCCTATTTCATGTTATTTCCATTCTAAAAATAATAGAACTAACATAATTCTTTTTCATGTCAATTAAATAGGGGTGATATGGCCTTTTTTTTATTGGCTTTAATCTATAAATTGGTGTTTAAATTATATTTTTTTTTCTATTTTGATATCTAAATAATTTTTTTGTAATAAATGGTATTTAATTTATTTTTTATTTTTTTGTTAATTGATACCTCACTTATTCAAATTGTTAAATTTACTTTAAAACAAATTGTAGCCCATTAATTAGTATTTAAACTATATTTTTTTTCCTAAATATTTAAATTTTTTATCACAAGCAATACCTATTCTATTGTTATTCATTTTACAAAAAAAAAAAAATGTATTTGTTAAAAAAAATTCAACCAAATAATAAACCATTTTGTCATATAAACTTAAAAAAAATGTTTTTTAATACTTTTATTTTCTTTATTTATTGTTTCTAGTTTTTCCTTCTTTTATGATATTTAGCAATACCAACAATGTTTGAAATTTACCCTCTTGAGGATGAGGCACTAGCAATTAATTTTGTTTTTAAATTTTACTTTTTGTTTGCTCAACCTGACGGTATTGAAAAAGTTATTTTATTTATTAAAACCAATATTTTCAAAATTGAACTAGACCAATTGATCTGAAAACCGATCGGGGTACTGGGCCATCAGTCCAGTTCTAAAGAAAGAAAAAAAAAAGAAAAAGAGAAAAAAAGAGAAATTATATAAGAGAAAATAATATTTTTGTCTTTTTTTGCCATGTGTTAATTTTTTTAACTAGACTTAACAGTTTAACTAACTATTTAACTAAGAGGTATCTGCTTGGGAAAAAAAAGTAGTTTAAGTATCACTTGTGACTAAGAAAATGTTTAGATACCAAAATGAGAAAAAAATTTACATAATTTGAGTATTAATTTGCGGGTTGAGCATTTTCTTAAATAGACTTAACAATCTGACTAATCGAGATACCAACTTAGGTGGAAAAACTAATTTAGGTACCACTTGTAAAAAAAAAAAAATTAGGTATAAATATAGGAAAAATAATATAGTTTATCATTTTGTAGGTTAAACTTTTTTATTTATTAACAACATATCATTGGTTAAAAAATGCAAGTCATTTCTCCAATTGATGTTAAGGTAACATACCAACATATTCGAACTATAGGTACCAAATTGAATTTTTTTTTCCCTTTACATTTCGACACCCCGTTCTCTGCCTCAAAAGGAATAATAGGTAGAGTGGTGTCAAATAAAATTTACTTGTAACCCCGATTATAATTAGGGGTGAAAGTAGAAAATTTGTTTGGAGAATAATAAGAGCGAAGTTAAAATTATGCAAGGTTGGAATATATATATATATATATATATAAAGATGAAAATAAAAAGGTATAATGTTAAATTTAGCTCTCAAAATTTATATTTTTTGTCAATTTGATTTTTATTTTTTGAGGTTAAATTTGTCCTTAATTTTTTAAAAATGAGTCAATTTGACCATTATCCTTTTAAAAAAAAGTTGAGGTGTTGTTTTTTAATGGAAATACTTACTAAAACGTTGAAGATTTCAACATATTAGCTCAAATGACAATCATAATATATTTCATGTTATTTTTAAGTTTTATGAACTTTTTATATTTTTAATGAATTTTATCATTTTTGAATTATTTGTTAATACAATAAATAAGACAAATAATATCATATCAACATGAAGTATATATGGTTTGTCATGCAGTTTGCCACACTAACATTGTCGAAATCGTCGTTTTTGGAAAAGACGAGAATCGAACTTGGTTTTTGAAAATGATAAAACGGGAGTCGCCATCGACCTATTAAGTGTGATCGGATCACCTTTGTTTTAATAAAACATTTCGGTTTACTAAAACGAAGCTTTTGGTCTACGAATATTCGAGAAAATAGGTTCGGGAGTCGGTTACGCGCGAGGAAGGGTTAGCACCCTCGCAACACCCAAAATTGGTACCGAATTGATTAATCCATGTCCTAATATCGAAAAGTTTGAAAATTTTAAAAGAATTTAAAAAGTAGACCTCTTTTGGAAATATTTGCGTTTTCTTGAATTAAATCAAGATTTTCTCGTTTCGAAGGAATAAAATATCACATCCAATACTTTAGGACACGATGGTTTAAATCCTCGATCCTAAGATCATCTCGTGGTTTTCTCGAAATGCAAATCAAGATTCTTTCTTTCCAAAGGAATCAAAATATCACATCCAATACTTTAGGACATGATAATCCAAATCCTCGGATCCGAGATCATCCCGTAGTTTTTTTTGAAAATCAAGATCTTCTCGTTCCAAAAGGGTAAAATATCACATCCAATACCTTAGGACATGATAGTTTAAATCCTTGAATTCATGATCAGCTTGTGACTACCGGTTTACATAAAAACGGCGCAAACGAGAAACTGACACCACATGATAATAAAAGATGCAATAGTAAAAAAAAATAAAAAAATAAAAAAGATAACATTAAAATAACAATAATAAACAAAAAAGATGTTAGTAACGATAGAAATAATAGTAAATATAGTGATAATAATAATGATAATGGTTATAATAATAATAATAAATACAATAATAATAACGGTGCGAAATATATACAATAATAGTACGAATATGGTAATATAATAATAATAAAGTTAGTATATACGAATAATAATAATAATAATAATAATAATAATAATAATAATAATAATAATAATAGTAATAGTAATAGGGGTATAGCAAAAATAATAATAGTAATAATAATGCAAAATAAGTACAAGATAATAATAGTAATAACAATAGTAAAATACTAAAATAATAATAATAATAGTAAATGTAATAATAATAATAATAATAATAAGGGTACGAAATATATACAATATACTAACATAAATATAGTAGTAATATAAATAATAATAGTATAATAATAAAGATAGTAACATAGTAATAATAATAATAGTAATAATAGAAAATATGTACAATATAATAATAATATAATAATAATAATAATATAATAACAATATAATAAAAAGACTAAAAAGATTACAAAATAACTAAAAAGGGATCAAATTGCATTTAAAACGAAAGTTTGGGGTCAATTCGAAATAACATAAAAGGGGAAAAGGCCTATTCGACATGCGCGTGAAAGAAGAGGGGCCAAAATGGACAATAACCCTTTTTTCCAAAATACATAGCATCAGGCGGACCCAATTGAAATCTGAAACAAATTGTTGGGCCAAATTAAAAGATGTCATAAAGTTAATTGCAAAACCCAAAAAAGCAGAAGGACCAAAAGCGCAATAAGCCTATTAATAAAAAACACGCGGATCCTAGGCTCTGGGTCGGGTCAAAATTGGGTCATAGGCAAAACGATGTCGTTTTGAGGATTTTAGGCCAGCCCCAAAACGACTTCGTTTTGGAAGGCTATATAAGGCCCAAAATCCCCAAAAATTTCATTTCATCACTTTTTTTTAAAAAAAACTCTCTCTCTCCCTTTTCTTCTCTGCAAGGGGCTGGAATCAGGCGAGATTCCGATGACGCCCACCGCCGCGCCACCGTCGCCGGCGCCACCGCCGGCCGCCGCGCACGGTGGCCGAAAAAGGTAAGATTTTTTTTTAATCTTTTAGTTTATATTTTTTTTGATACTATATATGTGTATATATATTTATGTACAAAAAAGAAAAAAAATTTGAAATAAGAAGAAAATAATAAATGAAGAAAAATACCTTCGAATGATTTTTGCTTTTGGATTTTTGTTAGATCTCTACTGCTATTTTTGTGTCTTTTTGAATCTGTTTTCTTTCTCTTGATTGAAAAAAAAAGGTCCCCATTACATTCTTTTTTCATGGCTTTATAGCCGAATCAAATAATAAAACAAATACAATCCTTTTTGCCCGTGCTATTGTTGTCTTTTGTCCTTTTTTGCAGGTCATGGCAGACAACGGGAAGTGGAGGAGCGCTGGTGCGCCCAGGCGCACATTGAGGGCTGCGGTGGCTAGAAATTTTAGGGTTTCAAAAACCCTAAAATTTTCCTAAAGCAGATTACTATTTTGGGCCTATCAGGCCTTTCAGATTTTAGGTTGTGAACTCTGGGCTTGGCTTAATGGGCCCGAACAATTTTGGGCTTGTACAGCTGCCCCTCTTTGCACGTTGTCATGTAACGGGAACAGAGCAAAGATATAAAGAAGGCCAAAATTTGTCGGGATCCACTGAGTCTTGTCTTCTTTGGTGCTTTTCTTTGCCAGGTATCTTCAAACTCCATTGTCTTATTGCTTTGATCTACACCACTGCTACTTCTGAGAGATAGGACTTGCGGCTTAATCCGTTTTACTGTTTCGTTGTATCTTCAGGGAGATAACATTCACAATCTTCAACTTATTCTAACACTGGTCGGTGGCAATGGGACAATCTTCAACCCATTCCATCGCTGTTCGATGGCAATAGGACAATCTTCAAATAATTCCACCACTGGTCGGCGGCCACAAGACGATCTTCAACCCATTCCACCACTGGTCGGTGGCAACAGGACGATCTTCAACCCATTCCACCACTGGTCGGTGGCAACAGGACGATCTTCAATCCATTCCACCACTGGTCGGCGGCCACAGGACGATCTTCAACCCATTCCACCACTGGTCAGTGGCAACAGGACAATCTTCAACCCATTCCACCATTGGTCGGTGGCAACAGGACAATCTTCAATCAATTCCACCACTGGTCGGCGGCCACAGGACGATCTTCAACCCATTCCACCACTGGTCGGTGGCAACAGGACAATCTTCAACCCATTCCACCACTGGTCGGTGGCAACAGGAAGATCTTCAACCCATTCCACCACTAGTCGGTGGCAACAGGACAATCTTCAACCCATTCCACCACTGGTCGGTGGCAACAGGACGATCTTCAACCCATTCCAACACTAGTCGGTGGCAACAGGACGATCTTCAACCTTGTTACACAGTTCTCAAGGGAATTTTATTTGAACTTTTCAATTTGCTTCCTTCAGGAAGATTTCAATCTTCAGTTTGCTCCACTATCATCTCTAGGGAACAAAACCTGAACTTTTCAATTTGCTTCCTTACTATCTTCAGGAAGACTTCAATCTTCAATCTGCTCTACTATCATCTCCAAAGTCCGAACTTTTCAATTTGCTTTCTTACTATCTTCAGGAAGACTTCAATCTTCAATCTGCTCCACTATCATCTCTAGGGAACAAAAATCTGAACTTTTCAATTTGCTTCCTTACTATCTTCAGGAAGACTTCAATCTTCAACCTGCTGCACTATCATCTCTAGGGAACACAATATGAATCTGCTACACTGTTCTTTGAGGAACTTGTCCTGTAGAATGTGCTTACGCCTAATAAATGATGAGAATGCTATGATCGAAATGACTCAAATGCTTCTAACTACATATGCTATGGATGACATTTACCTGAATGTAGAATGTCATGAGAATGATGATTTTTACAATGATTAAGATGTAATGATCGTAATAAATCGAATGCTCCTAGCTAAATGATATTATGGAAGATATTTGCATAAATGCAGAATGTCATGAGAATGGTCTTTTTATGAAGATTAGGATGCAATGATCGAAAGGAATCGAATGCCCCTAAATAGATGTGTCTTATGAATGACATTTGTATGAATGAGAAATTTTTTTTTTAATGATTAGGATGCAATGATCAGAATAAATTGAATGCCCCTAAATAGATGCGTCTTATGAATGACATTTGTATGAATACAGGATCTCATGAGAACGGTTTTTTTTATAATGATTAGGATGCAATGATCAAAATGAATCGAATGCCCCTAAGTAGATGTATTTTGTAGAATTTCATGGGAATGATCCCTTTCTAACAGTTTAAGGTGGTCGTTGCTCATTGTTTATCAGGGTTATATCACTGATGTCTTATGCTGCGATCTTGTTCGGCTAGCGTTCATGACAGAAAACCTGGGAAAACAATTATATTTTACCCAAAGATTTGTCCCATTGTAACTTCAGGGTTCATCTCATTATGACCTAAAGGTATAAGATCTGAATCCTTTCATTCATCCCACTGCGACTCCAAAACGTAGGATTTGTTTCTTCTTCGACCCATCTCGTTGCTATTCAAGGGTACAAGATCTGTATCCTTCCATCTATTGATCACTCTTCGGGTATCCCAACCAGATGTATATGCATGATGCTCGCATAAATGCAGAATATCATTTTCTTTTGACAATGATTTCGATTTTGCACTTGGGTTAACAATGCCCATTTTTCATCAGGATTGTATTACTGACGCAATACCTTGTCATTTTGTTCAATCGCCATTTTGATAAAAATCTGAAGAGATAACCTTAATTTGGATTCAGATGTTTCCAACCCTTAAGCTTGGTGGATTCTAAACAACAATCCTGTTTCAGACTCCTGTATTATTTAGAGGTTTCCAGAGTAATATGCAAAACTCCTTTTATGAAAGTATTATTAGCCCAGTAATCATTATTTCAATGCAAAATGCTTGAAAAAGATCATAATAATGGACGAAACAGAAATTTATTGGGAGCATAGCTCGAAACAAACAAGTTAATCAAAGCTAGCAAATGCAATGAAAAAGAAATTTTATTTAGAGTGTATTTTGAAAAGATAAAGATAGCAAACTTTAAAATGGGTGTTTAGGGGATTCAGAGGACTTTGTCGATGCTCCAAGACGTAACATACCCTTTTATTATTACTTCAAGAGTGGCAAGACTGCCGTGTGCCCCATTTTGATCCAAATTTGAGTTGCCCTTTTTGGGTTTTCAACTCAAACCCACCTTTGGTCTCAAAGCGCCCTTTTCGGGTTTTTGCCTTTGGCCTCTCCTTTTTCTTTCTTTTTCTCTTTTCATTTTTTTTGTTTTTTGTTTTTTTTTGTTTTTTTTTGTTTTTTTTTTTATTTTAGAAAACCCTTTTTACTTGATTAGACAAGTCCTTGTTGTCCCCTTCGATCAATATTCATGCTTTTCCAAAATAGGCCTACTCTGTTGCATAAGGTCCTTCCCAGCTTGGCATCCGCTTTCCTTTGAAGTCGTTTTGTATGGGAAGGATTCTTTCCAAAATTAGGACTCATTTATGGAATTTCCTAGGGCGAATCTCCTTGTTATAGGCCCATGTTTTTTTTTCCTTTGGTACGTTTGACCATGAGAATGGCCTTTAGCCTCTATCTTTTGATTAAGTCCAGCTAATCACATTGGGATTTGCTCCATTCTGCTTCATCTGACTTTAACTTCGATAAAACTTCGATGGAAGGGATCTTGACTTTCATGGGGAAAGTTGTCTTTATTTCATAAACCAATGAGAAATGTGTTGCCCCGGTGAGGGTCAGACGTTGGAGAAGCAGATATGTCCAGTCTTCACGAGTCTCATCTTTTTTTTATCCTCTTTTTTCTTTTTCTTTTTTTATTTTTTTGTCCTTTTTTTTAGAATAGGAATTGATGACTGTCAACATTGTAATATTGGTATATGAAGTGACTTTTACCATCTTAATGAAGTAACCGACATCCACAAAAATGAATCGATGTTGGCTAGGAGCTTTCGGGCTTGATAACATCCATGCCCACATATAGGAAAATAAGTCTTGTCTTCCTCAATTTGGCAATTACGGCATAACTGACGCAATTTCCTTTTTTGGTAAACCAGTAGCTCGAGCCTTTTGATTGGCCTAGTCAAGGTAGAACCATCAGCATGTGATCTTCAAATACCCTTATAGACTTCTTCTGTGATTTCCTCAGCTTTGACAGCATACTCGTGCCCCAGTAGTCCCAGCATGTCTTAACGTGATCATACGAGATAACTCAATGATTCATTGCCTTGTTCCTGCGGCAAGCTAAGCTTCCACCTTCATCTCTCTCGTAGTGTTTGCTGACATTCTGTAAGGTAGGATCTACCATTCTTAACAATTTAGGAAATAGGTTGTAATCTCTGTCATTTCCAAAATCCTCCGATCCCTCTAGACACGTATCTCACTAAAAGGGAGTTAGTAACAGCGTCGCTCTAGTCATTGATATCTGAGGATGCAGGCAGAAAATCCAAAGAATAAATGATTCTAAGGATGATTATTTGTATGATAATGAAACAATGCACAGTGTGAAATGTAAGGAATGAAAATAAAGATGCATTTTATTGAAACAGCAATTTTGGACACAAGCCTATTTCACAAAAAGGACTCTTATTGCCTCTAGGCTTAAGGCAACAAGCGTGTTTTGAATATCACTCTAAATTAGCTCTAAAAACACAAGGATCTCTTTCACAGTCTCTTTGTTCATAATCTCCCAGATTCATATTTCTGCATTTGGCGCGTCATCTATCTCCACAATACCCATGTTGATGAATGTTTCCACCAATTTCTTGAAAGCAAGATAGTTTTCTATCGAATGCCCCGTGACTCCCGCGTGGTACTCACACTGGGCACTTGGCTCATACCATTTTGGGTATGGAGGTTGTATCGATTTTAAGTAGTGGGGAGATACTACATGTGCATCAAACAAAATTTGGTGAAGCTCCCTATACGAGATTGGGATAGGCGAGAATTGAGATTTTTCTGAGTTCAGTCTTGGATTGGGATCTCGCCTTGGGAGGGCCTGAGGGCTAGTAGTTGATGTCCTTAGTTGGCTTACTGTAATCGGTCTCGAATATATACTCGTGCTATTCCCCGCATCTTCCCTCTTCTTCGAGGCTTTTGGAATATTGTTTTGAGAGCTCCACTCTCGCCTTTTTCGTTTGTGATGATCTTCAAATTGTTTCGAGAGCTCCACCCTTTGCTTCTTTATTTCCGTTAGATTATCATGGATAACAGAATTGATTGGATGATCCCTTGAACTAGAAGTTGAACCTATTGAGAAGTTCACAGGTGTTGAGGTACCAGTTTGGTATTGGGATTTGATAATGACTTGTTTCCTTTGCTGCTGCACATCTGGTTGAGTTGAAATATTTATCGGGGAATAAACAATTTCTTCATCATCCTCCGCACTGTTGATCACTGGGCTACTCCTTTTTTCAAGTCCTTCAGCTAGCAGTTGACACATCATATTCATCTGACCTTGCATGTCCCGTTGAATTTTGGTCAACTGCTCTTGCATCTGTATTTACATTTTCTCTATTCTTTCCAACCTTTGCTCCATGTTTTCCACGTTAACTGAAATGATTCACCTAATTAGGGCCTTCTCATGAAACCTAATGCATGCGATGTAATGTAATGCAAATGCATGGAATGAATGCAAAGAGACGTCGATTTTGATTCGATTCCATTTAGAAAACTTTTTAAGAAAACAGAGATCTTCATATAAAATGGATTACAAATATGGCTTTGTCCTCATAGTCCAGGTGAAAACAACAATCCACTTCTTCGTAATCGAATGTTACGGTCATGTCCCGCGAATCTTCCAAATGGATGCCTCTTCTGGCTCCTTGTTGCTTGGTCTAGACCGAACCTCTTAACTCGCTTATCCTCTGCAATGTTCATGAGTTTCTTTTAGGAAATTGAGACATGATGACTCCTGAACAATCTTTGTTGGCTTGAATCTTCAGGCAAGGTCTTATATTTTTTCTATGTGCTATTCGACCCTCTCGTTGTTTACTTGGACTATGTTTGAACAACCGTATTATATTCCATTTTATCAAGAAACTCATTTTCCGTGACGAACTTTCTAACTCAGCAATCAAACCCGAATCAACATCTCTTAAATATGAAAATGCATGCAATGCAATCAAATCAAGAGAAAACCCGTTAGTGCAAGAGAAATAAGCGAACGCAATAGACAACAGGTCAATGTAAAAGAAATAACAGACACAGAACTACTATCCAGGTGACCACTAGGGGTATGGCGTGGCTCTTATTTAGGGTGAGCTTCTAGTTCTCTCTACATGTGGTTTGGTTCAAAGGGAAGGCCTGAACTAGCAGATTCCTCGATCCTCACCCATTATAGGCTCATATGAAATGAGTTCAGTTCAGGGGGATACATTTCCCTATGGCTGCACGGAGATGAAAATCTCACGAAGACATAGGTACGGATGTATCCCGAAAGAGATCTACTATCTTGCACGGAGGTGAAATGTAACACCCCTTACCCGAAACCCATGCCGGAATCGAGTACGTGGCATTACTAGACTTGACTATTAACTCAGGACATAAAATTTTAAAGCTGTCCAACTGCGCCACGCTGACTAAATCGACCATAACTCGAGTTACAAAACTCAAAATTTAGATCCGTAAATTTTCCTTGAAACTAGACTCATATGACTTTTCACCATAATTTTTCCAGAATTTTTCATGTGGCCAATTAGTACAGTTTATTCATAAAATTTACCCTTAATACACTTCTTGACAATTCTGACCTGTCTTTACAAAACTATAGTTATCTCATTTAAAAAATTTCCAATAATGTTCTTGTTTATACCAATGAAAAATAGACTCATTAAGGATTCTACACATATAAACCATGCTTCTTAATTATTTATATACAATTTTTGACAATTTTTCCAAAACAGAACAGTGACTCACGAATTCATTCAGAGCGATTCTCACTAAAACTTAATTATCTCATAATATATAAAACCTTTGCCTACTCTGTTTCTTTCATGTAAAAATAGACACAATAAGGTTTAATTTCATATCTCATTCACCTTCTAATTCAATATACCCTATTTTTGGTGATTTTTCTAAATCACATCACTGCTGCTACTACAAGCTGTTTCGTTGCAATTTATGAAAGACTAGTTTCTAACCGAACGTACCTACACTCCTAATTCAAAGATTCATTTCATAAACAAACATTTCTTTAACAAAAACGATTTAACTTCGATTAAGAATGCATAAACATTGCCATCATAAATCAACATACATATCAAAAGCACAACAACATACTTAACTAAAAATTTAGCCATATTAGCATGGCTATTATATACATGAACCTTAAGATTTTATCAAAACAAGACCAAGTCTTTCCTATACATGCCTCCGTTTAATACCAAAATGAAAGAGTACCAAAATGTAGATTGATAGTGTGGCCGACTTCCCGAACGATCCCGACGAGCTTGTATCTTTTACCTAATCTATAAAATAGAGGAAACATTTCACACGATAAGCTTGCTAGCTTAGTAAGTCCTAATTTCATAAAAAAAATATAACATTCAAACATCAACAATTTAATTACTACAATTCAACTTGTAAGCTTGCACTCATATTCATTATCAAGCTTTCAATTTCATATCCATGTAACTAAGTATGAATTTGTAGGGAAATTTCTCCTTACCCACATATTTATGATCAAAAATATTTGTTCGTAATCCAATCTTTAAAACCCAATGTGTCATCATATAACCATAGGTACAATTATTCATATACTTGGATATCAATTATTATAGCATGTCATTAATTATACAACCACCCTTGTGGCCGAATACACCTAGTCTTATATCTACATATTAAACGGCCAAAGGTCACGATACCACATCATTCATCAATAAAACCGAGAACACATACCATTGGTAATAAATCACTGAATCACTAGTTTACCTTATCTTAATTAAGTAAGAAGTTCATTCCTACTTTACATACTCACCTGAGCCGTTAACTCGATAAATTTGCTTTAATTCGACTTGAACACAATTTCGGTTTCTAGTTTGTGAAATACAACACCGGCATCAAGCCTGCTAGGCATAAAAGCCCGATAAATAACACCGGCACAAGGCCTGCTAGGCGTAAAAGCCTGATAAGTAACACCGGCACGAGGCCTGCTAGGCTTAAAGCCCGAATTAAATCACCGGCACTAGACCTGCTAGGCTTAAAGCCCGAATTAAATCACCGGCACTAGGCCTGCTAGGCTTAAAGCCCGAAACACATTAATGTAATAAATCATCGCTAATACCTTTTATACTATATCACATAATGAAAGTACTTTGGCTTATTTACATCAAACAATCAAAACCATTCTAATAGGCTTATATACATTCGGCTATGACATGAATATCTACTAAAATTTATCAAACATTATCGTACAATTGATTTATAAATAATTCTTCAATATACTATAGCTTAAGGACTTACCTTAGAAGTCGATAGATTCGAAATCTCCAACTATTCGTTTAGTTTAGCTTTTCCTCGCTCCAAATTCTTCTCCTTTTGTTCTTGATCTAATTCGGTTCAATTAAACCAATATAACCACATTTTCATTAAATTTAAAAACAAAATCATATAATATATAATTTATAACCAAATATAATAGCTAAATTTTCATTTCATCTCAATTAAATCCATGAATACTTGATTGCACATTTTACCCTTTTTGCCCCCCGACATTTACAACTCTTCCAATTAAGTCTTTTAAGCGCAAAACACAAATTACATGGAATTTAAGTTCCTTCCTCAAGAGCCGAATGTATCCCTAGCTAATACAAGTCCTTACAAACTATTTTTTTTTCTTTTTAATTCCCCAACTAATTATTCTAACATCTAAATTCTAACTTCCTCATTTTCACTAAAAGTCCAAGAACAAAATTTACTACTTTATCACCTATCATCAAAATTTTACCATTTAACAACTAAATCATCAAGCTTTCTTCCATGGTACTTCATAAAAATCACAACCAAAACGCATTTTTTTTTACGTGGGCTATATAAAGCTCTTGATAACCATTTCAAAATGCCATCAATTATCAAAATTATCAAACACACATACCTATTTTAGCTTGAAGTAGCCGAACATGAGAGAGCTTTTTCTCTTCTTTTTCCTTTAGCAAATTTTCGGTAATAAAGAATAAAGGAATAAAGATGAACCCCCTAGTTGTTTTATGTTTCTTTATTTTATTAACATGCTCACCTTATTAACTTATTATTATAACATATAAACTACTAATTTCTTAGCATGCTTACCGTCCTCTACTTTGCTTTTAGGGAAATTTGACATGCAAATCCATTCTTGCAAGAACAATTCAATTTGCCCCTTTTATTTGCTAATAATCGGCCATGAGAGAATGAAGGAGATAGTGGCCTTATTTATGTTTTATCTAACATTTACACTAACTTTATTTCTTTATAAAAGTACTAACATAAGCATAAAATAAAAATTTAATTAAACTAGCATATATATCTAGCATAACTTGGCCCATTGCCGTCCATCACTATGGTCAATGGGCTAATTGCCCTTTTAGGACACCCACTTAAAAAGCCACAAGCAATTTAGTACATTACACCTTAGCATGCAACATTTACGCTTTTTGCGATTAAATCATCTTTACCAAATTAAGCACTTAAACCATAAAATTTTTCTACGACATTTTCACACATATTAATTCACATATAATAAACATAGAATATAACAACAAAATATTTCTCGGGCTCGGATTCATGGTCCCGAAACCACCGTTCCGATTAGGGTCAAAATTGGTCTGTCACATGAAAACCTCACGAAAGGGTGTGACCACAACGGTCATGCAAATATGAACGCAGAAATATCCTACGAGATTCAACCTTATTGTAATCCTAGCATCCACAAAGTTGAGAATAGAGATCGAATTGAAAAATACGACCATTTTTATTAATACAGATCTTAAAACATTTGAATGAATTGGAATAATCATCAAAGGCCACCTCCTCTCGAAGTGATGAAATGCCATATCCAGTAAGTTAGGACACAGCACCCCGAATCCTCGAGAGTAAGCTAGGACCTAATTCAGATCATTGTCATTTTGAAAATTCTTATCTCAAGGTAACGAGATGTCACACTCAGTAAGTTAGAGCGCAACATTTTGCATTCTCGGGGATTTTTCAAAACACTTTTCCAAATTTCGACAAAAGGACAGAAAATAATCAATTTACGGCCTGACTCTCTTTTAAATCCCCAGTGGAGTCGCCAAGCTGTCGAAACCGTTGTTTTTGGAAAAGGCGAGAATCGAACTTGGTTTTTGAAAATGATAAAACGGGAGTCGCCATCGACCTTTTATTAAGTGTGATCGGATCACCTTTGTTTTAATAAAACATTTCGGTTTACTAAAACGAAGCTTTTGGTCTACGAATATTCAAGAAAATAGGTTCGGGAGTCGGTTATGCGCGAGGAAGGGTTAGCACCCTCGCAACGCCCAAAATTGGTACCGAATTGATTAATCCATGTCCTAATATCGAAAAGTTTGAAAATTTTAAAAGAATTTAAAAAGTAGACCTCTTTTGGAAATATTTGCGTTTTCTTGAATTAAATCAAGATTTTCTCGTTTCAAAGGAATAAAATATCACATCCAATACTTTAGGACACGATGGTTTAAATCCTTGATCCTAAGATCATCTCGTGGTTTTCTCGAAATGCAAATCAAGACTCTCTCGTTCCAAAGGAATCAAAATATCACATCCAATACTTTAGGACATGATAATCCAAATCCTCGGATCCGAGATCATCCCGTAGTTTTTTTTGAAAATCAAGATCTTCTCGTTCCAAAAGGGTAAAATATCACATCCAATACTTTAGGACATGATAGTTTAAATCCTTGAATTCATGATCAGCTTGTGACTACCGATTTACATAAAAACGGCGCAAACGAGAAACTGACACCACATGATAATAAAAGATGCAATAGTAAAAAAAATAAAAAAATAAAAAAGATAACATTAAAATAACAATAATAAACAAAAAAGGTGTTAGTAACGATAGAAATAATAGTAAATATAGTGATAATAATAATGGTTATAATAATAATAATAAATACAATAATAACAACGGTGCGAAATATATACAATAATAGTACGAATATGGTAATAATAATAATAATAAAGTTAGTATATACGAATAATAATACAATAACAATAATAATAATAATAATAATAATAATAATAATAATAATAATAATAATAATAATAGGGGTATAGCAAAAATAATAATAGTAATAATAATGCAAAATATGTACAAGATAATAATAGTAATAACAATAGTAAAATACTAAAATAATAATAATAGTAAATGTAATAATAATAATAATAAGGGTACGAAATATATACAATATACTAATATAAATATAGTAGTAATAAAAATATAATAATAATAGTATAATAATAAAGATAGTAACATAGTAATAATAATAATAGTAATAATAGAAAATATGTACAATATAATAATAATATAATAATAATATAATAATAATAATATAATAAAAAGACTAAAAAGATTACAAAATAACTAAAAAGGGATCAAATTGCATTTAAAACGAAAGTTTGGGGTCAATTCGAAATAACATAAAAGGGGAAAAGGCCTATTCGACATGCGCGTGAAAGAAGAGGGGCCAAAATGCACAATAACCCTTTTTTCCAAAATACATAGCATCAGGCGGACCCAATTGAAATCCGAAACAAATTGTTGGGCCAAATTAAAAGATGTCATAAAGTTAATTGCAAAACCCAAAAAAGCGGAAGGACCAAAAGCGCAATAAGCCCATTAATAAAAAACACACGGATCCTAGGCTCTGGGTCGGGTCAAAATTGGCTCATAGGCAAAACGACGTCGTTTTTGGGGTTTTAGGCCAGCCCCAAAACGACGTCGTTTTGGAAGGCTATATAAGGCCCAAAATCCCCAAAAATTTCATTTCATTTCATCACTTGTTTTTTTTAAAAAAAACTCTCTCTCTCCCTTTTCTTCTCTGCAAGGGGCTGGAATCCGGCGAGATTCCGACGACGCCCATCACCCCGCCACCGTCGCCGGCGCCACCGCCGGCCACCGCGCACGGTGGCCGAAAAAGGTAAGATTTTTTTTTATCTTTTAATTTATATTTTTTTGATACTATATATGTGTATATATATTTATGTACAAAAAAGAAAAAAAATTTGAAATAAAAAGAAAATAATAAATGAAGAAAAATACCTTCGAATGATTTTTGCTTTTAGATTTTTGTTAGATCTCTACTGCTATTTTTGTGTCTTTTTGAATCTATTTTCTTTCTCTTGATTGAAAAAAAAAGGTCCCAATTACATTCTTTTTTCATGGCTTTATAGCCGAATCAAATAATAAAACAAATACAATCCTTTTTGCCCGTGCTATTGTTGTCTTTTGTCCTTTTTTGTAGGTCATGGCATACAACGGGAAGTGGAGGAGCGCTGGTGCGCCCAGGCGCACATTGAGGGCTGCGGCGGCTAGAAATTTTAGGGTTTCAAAAACCCTAAAACTTTCCTAAAGCAGATTACTATTTTGGGCCTATCAGACCTTTCAGATTTTGGGTTGTGAACTCTGGGCTTGGCTTAATGGGCCCGGACAATTTTGCGCTTGTACAAACATCATTAAAAAAAAAGTAATACTTCAGTTAACATATTTAATTAAAAAAAGGCTGCTTGACTCTTTATGAAAGATTAATGAACGAATTTAACTAAAAGAAAGAATAATAGTCAATTAACAAAAGATGTAAACATTGAGAACTAAATTTAATATTTATATAAAAAAAACTTAGATTATTTATCTAATTTGATGACTTAGATTATTTATCTAATTTGATGACTCAATCTGATTTTTTTTTTAAAAATGATATGAACTTGGCTTTATTTTATAATTTAACAATATTTTAGTTATTTTTAATTTAAAATATCTTTAAAGTTCATACGAGCTGGATTAAATTAAGAAAGACAAAATTTCACAATATAAGTATGTTCTAACTCGTTTTGAAGACGACTTTATTAGAAAAACATCATATTTAAATATTAAAAAATATTTAAATTACCAATAATATATAAAAGAATTATAATAAATATTTGTTCAATTTACAAATATTATAAATTATGTTTATGATTACACATCTAAGAAAATTTATAGTTATTGAAGTTTCTATCGCCAAAAAAATTATAATATAATTGCACCAATTAAAAATATATAATATTATAAGATCATATTAATTTAGAAGAAGTAAATAAGCAAAATCTTATTTTTGCTAAATATAATAGTACTCTTTTTTCTTTTCATTATGAGCATAGAAATGAGAAGTATTACTAATAAAATAATTGATATAAATACATTCATTTGATTAATTAAAAAAAATTAAACCAAAAGAAATGAATGATGTAGAGTTATAAGTGTTGCCAAATATTTGAGATGAAGTCAAAGTTGTGCCATGAATGGGAATTTTATCTCTTGCTCCACCCATCAACATCTTCAGTCTTCTATTTTCGTTAGAATTGATGGAAGGAAGCTTACATGGGTGAACTTGAGAGCATGATATGCCCATAACTTAATGTGTTGGCTAAGTTTGGGTAGCGAAACCTGTATATCAACTCCTTCGAGCATATCGAGAACTTTGGAACTTGGTTTCTTCTAGAGCCTGCCTGCCCATAATCGGGGGTGGAGGGTAACGGCGTAATGACTCATTGATCACCATTGTTAGCTGTTGGGATTCAGACAAAAAAACCAACCAATAAAAATGAGTAGGAAATAAAAGGAACAAAGCTTATTTAAAGTTGATACGTATGGAGAGCCATTGTTGAGTGCTTGTCGCCTTTTCATCTTTTCTATTCTTAATGAACTTGGTGTCTTCAATTGAGCTATCCAGTGCATTGGGATAGCTGTTAAATATTTTTACAGTTACTTAACGAAAATTAATAAATTAAGTCATTGAAGGGGGATACTGAATAAATTATTTTAAGACGCCAGCTCCTATATATAGTAACCTTCCAGTCCATATATCTGTTTTATAATCTATAATTAAAAACATGTATCATCGGTATACTGGTTTCATAGCAAAATAGCAAGACATTGGCCAAGATGGATATGGTCAATGCCAATAGAGAGCATGTCAATAAGCTACTTCAAGTTCAAGCTCACGTTTGGAATCCATTTTTTTTTTCCAACTTCATAAACTCCAAATCACGACAAGCCCATGACTATTACTGAACTAGGTGCTGCACTATCGATGCTCAACCCTGCCAAAGCTCGCAGCTTATGCACGTTTAGTTCACTCTGGCTTCTTTGCACAACAGAAGCTAGGCAATGATGCCAAAGTTGGCCATTTCCTTATCAATGCTTCTCGTCTCCTACTTAAGAATGATCCCTTGAGCGCAACATATTTTTTGAAACTTGTGCTGGATCCTATTTTAACAAAGCCTTGCCAACTTTTAGTGACTTGGTTCCAAAATGATGGTTGTACCCATTTGATACCGCACATGGGAAG
This sequence comes from Gossypium australe, assembly GCA_005393395.2. NCBI lineage: Eukaryota > Viridiplantae > Streptophyta > Magnoliopsida > Malvales > Malvaceae > Gossypium > Gossypium australe. Next base: position 130,911,972 of record CM016623.1, read on the forward strand.
ACATTTTGGGACTAGTTTAGCCATGATTCACAATTAAGCAATTTGTTTTTAATGAAGGCATGACTAGCAATGCTCGATTGATTACTAGTGTTCGAATTAACAAGTACAAGGGGACATTTGAGGGATTGGTTGTAATGCCCCAAAATTTTGACATAACTAAGTCTTTGTATTTGTGGCTAAGTGTTTTGTTTGTATGTTAGAGGTCAATGGTACAAACCTCGCTTTTGGAAATTTTGTTATTTTGTTTGACTTGACCCTTAGCGTTGAACGTTTGACTTAAACTATTTCAGCGTTAATTAATGTCAAAAATTAACCTGTTGGTTCAATGGTTAAATTTCTGTATACCTTTTTGGTCCTGTGTTTAATTCTTTACACATGCGTTAAGGAAATATTTTTATGCTACTTGGTAAAAGCCTATTTGTTTTTATTGTTTTAAAAACCATTTCTTTAATGTTTTTTTTCCTTTTCTTCTTTTGTTCTTCTTTTCTTTTATTCTTTCTCTCTTCTTTACCTTTCTTTTCTTTTTTTGTTTGCTTGTTTCCATAAACTGTTATCGGGTTTAATTGGGAATTCTGTGTTGTTCATTGTGTCGTTCGAAAGGTTGTTGCGTAAGTTCTGTCGTTATTCTCTTTTGTTTTCGCAAAATTTCGTTGTTGATCTTCGAAGTTTGAAATTACTGTTGTTTGTTTGAATTCCCGTTAATTGTGAGATTGAGGTTTTGTTAGGCGAAGGTCTTGCGAGAAACGTTCCTCCAGCAGTCTAAGTTCGAGTAATTGCTATGTATTCGTCGGTAAATGTTAGTTTGCTTTGGGTGTTTGCGTCGAAGTTTTCGACATGTTGGGTTGATTGTTGTTCTTGTGCGAATTTTTCATTTAAGTCGATTATTGAACTTCTGGTTATCGTTTTTAGGCTTGGGAATCACTCCTGTTGCTTCTGTGTTAAATCCGTATAAGGTGTGTAATGAAAACCTGATTTTTTACGAATTACGAATGTCGAAAAACATGGCTCTTGACGCCACATGGCCTTGTGAGCCACACGGCCATGTGTCAGGCCGTGTAACTCACTGTTTTGGATTTAGGGTCACGTGAACTAGGGACACGGGCATGTGTCTAGGCTGTGTAACTCACTGTTTCAGATTTAGGGTCACACGGGCTAGGGACATAAGCGTGTGTCCAGGCCGTGTAACTCACAGTTTTGGATTTAGGGTCACACAGGCCAGGGACACGGGTGTGTTTCCAGGCTGTGTGATGGGTTGCGAGTCACACGGGCGTGTGCTTGGCTGTGTGCCATACCGTGTAACTCACTTTTTTGAGCCACACAACCGGGTGCTGGGCCGTGTGGACCACACAAGCCAGCCATTTAGGCCATGTGAATCTACATGGGCTTGTGGGCCATATGATCTGAATTAGACATTGAAACTATTATCTGACAACCTGTTACTGAATAATTTGTTATTCTGATATATATATATATATATGTACATATATATATATGTACATATATATATATATATATATGTATATATATAAACATTTGTTATGAGATCTGATAAATAAGTATGATAGCATTACATGAGCACGATCTGAAATTGTATTACTGTGTATTTATATATGGTATTTGTTAAACCTGCATCTACATCGGGATTGGGACTATACTTAGGCCTCATTTGGCCTTTAAGGTCAATAAAAGACTCGAATAACACAATTTATTAAATTTAAGTAAATGTAAGAAAACTTAACTAAATTCCAACTAAAATGCTCGTATTCATGCTCCTCAAATGAGAAAACTAGTTTAATCTGCTACACCGAATTATGGTAAATCAAGCGCCAAAAGCATTGGTATGCTTTGTGCCTTGGCTTGCCGCATACGTAGCAACTCACAGGGTTGTTGGACTTTTGATTCTTTCTCAATTTCTTGAAGTTAGCAAGCTTCTTGGATTAAGGCTTGACTTTTTTCTTTGGATTCCCAACATTCTTAAACATGTTAAGTTTAGGACCTAAAGAAGATTCCACGAGGTTAACCTTACAAGATAACTCACTGATAGTGAAAAAATCCTTATATTTAAGACAATTTTTGTAATACCCTTATCCCGTTTTCGTTGCCAAAATAGGATACAAGATATTACCAATTAAGTTGGACTAGTTAATAACAATAATCAAATCAATTTCATAATCACAAGTAATATTCAATATGAAAGAGATCCATTCAATTCTAGCCTTAAATCGAGCTTTTGAAGGTCTAAAAAAATAAGTTATGGACATTTAACGACCAATTCAGAACAAATCAGAACATTTAGGAAGAAATTGAAAATTTTCAAGTCAGGGGTCATATGACCGTGTGTCCAGGCCGTGTGACAAGCCCATCCCATGTGACTCTAACTTGGATGTGTGGCTATCCCACAAGCCTATGTGCATAGACCATGTAACTGTCTGATTTGGATCACACGGTCATGTCATAGGTGCTCGTGTGAAAACTACACCTATAATGTTTTAAACACGCTCTGGGCACATGCCCGTGTGCGTTGCTCGTGTGCTTCACACAACAGTGTGGCAGCCCGTGTCTCAAGCCGTGTGTACACAAAAATGACCAATTCCTTGCTCAAATTTCACCTTTTCTCTTGGGTACGTAGATACATTCACTTACACAAGTTCATAGGTCAAAAACCATCTCCAAACACACCTAAACATACCAATAAATTCAACCTATATATCAAACCAATGTGCCTTCATTAGCACCACAAAAATGTTTCATGACATTTCAACTTCTAAAATCACATATACAAAGAATAGTTATTTATCAACAAACCCTATTTCACTTCATCCCATATCCACATCTAATGTCAACATTATCTCATTCAAGATTAATACTTAACTTAAGGTAAACAAACATGCTTCTTTTGTTACCATCAAATAGCACAACTTAAGTATACTTGCTCCACTAAGATTTAATATCAAACATACAAAAGAAATCCTAGTACATGCCATATATACCAACTAAAACAAAATCTACCAAAGATCTCCTAGATAGTGTGATTTCTGGTGTTGACTGATCCTCTAAGCCTTCAAAACACAATCTACCAAATGAACCAAAGACAGGTAAGCTTGGATATAACTTAGTAAGTTCATTTTATAAATGAGAAACCTTTCCAATCAGTCATAGTGATCGATTTAGAACAAAGATATAGATTTATACAATATGCAACCTTGATCACCGTTTAACAATCAGTACAGTAGTTCGATATATTCAATGGATAATACTCGGTTGAGCTTACTCGACATATTAGTAAACAACTCTCAATTGAGCTTTATTTAACATATCAGTAGATATCGCTCGGTTGAGCTTTAGTCGATATATCAATAAGTAATGCTCAGTTGAGTAACACTCAGATAATCAATGAGCTTTTACTCCTTTGAGTAGCATATAGTATGTTTCAGTAGGGTTGCTCGTTTAAGCATCGATTCAATATATTCAGTATTTCATTTTCATTCCAAGATAACATAAATATTTGATATAACATTTAGTAAGACTACATTTACATAGAATATAAAAATCATTAGTGGTTTGAGTAAGTATACGAACTTACCGGACTAATTTGAAGAATTTTCCAAAGTTCAGGGACTACTCTGTAGTTTTCGATCTAACACAATAGTTTCATTCAATTAAATAATTCAACAGTAGAAAATAAATCACTTATTGTAATTAAGTTCTTTTTGACAGTTTACACAATCTCCCATAAATTTTCACCTTTATAGTCTAGTCCTTAAGCCCTAATCATGTAAATTAACCATTTTTCTTTAAACCCAATTTCAAATAAACATTCCATGGTCTTCTAACAGTCCTTATCTACTATTATTTCACACTAAATACAAACAATTTTATCATTTTATCAATTTAGTCCTTAAACATTAAAATCACTAAAAATCACTTTTCAAAATAGTCCACCCATACAGTAAAACTTCATAATCCTTTATAAACTTCAAAGATTAACTCAACTCATCAACGGAAACATTTATAATGTTTATTAGTTTTGCAAATTTGTGCTCAGAATAGCTAGATTAAGCTAATACGAGTTCAAAAACGTAAAAATTACTTAAAACGGGCATTAAATCACTTACCAATCAAAGCTTTGAAAAAAAAATAACCAAAACCCTAACTTTGCTTGGTTTTTCCGTGGAGAAGATGAGAGAATTTCCAATTTTTTCTCTTAAATTTAGTTTAACTTAATATACATACCATGGTAATTTTGTAATTTTTACAACTTTCATAATTAACTTTAATTAATCAAGGTTAAGCTTTATTAAACCATCTACTATACATAATACCATCTAATCCCACTAACTTAACTTTCCTATGGTTAAATTATTCATTTAGCCCCTTTAATTTAATTACTCAACTTTGCAGCTTTTGCAATTCAGTCTCGTTTACTCATTAACCTATCCAAATGATAAAATTTCCTAACCAAAATTTAATACGACTTTATAGTCCTCGTAAATATTAATTGAATAATATTTACGAAATATTTACATTGAAATTATGATCTCGAAATCACTATTTCTGACACCACTAAAATTGGGCTATTACAGTTGTCTTCCTCGATTTTCATGTGGTAGATTAATTCTTCAAAGAACATGTCTCATTTCTTATACTTTAGAATATTCCAGTAGTTGGTTCTATACAATGGTTTGAGTTTGGACAAATCAGAGATGTACTTGTTAACATCGAGAGACATTGTTTCTACAATAGTAGGTAAATACGCTTCTAAATTGTTTGAAAATTACTACTACAAAATGAAATATGCTAACACTAAGAAGTATAAATAATAAGGGAAAAATAAATAAATAAATATTGCTTCGTTAAGAACCATTACCTTAGAAGCAATTTTGCCCTAATCGATGTAGTCGAAAATGGACGTAGCCCCTCAAGGTTAACATAATGCTTCAAAATTTGTACTCCCGAATGAGGAAGATAGAGCACAATTGGTTCTACTCTTCTAAGTTTATGGGAAATAAGATAAAAAAAATAATTTTAAAGGTAGTTAGGAAATTTGGCCGGAAAAACCCACTTTAGGATCAATTCCCATGAAAGTTTGGAGGGGTCACAGATGGTCTAGCTGAAAACCCAAACTCCTAAACATAACTTGCTCTAATGTAATTTTTAATAGAATAACAAAGAAAGATGATTGAGCGAGAAGAGTGATAGAGGCTTTGGTTTTTTTTGTGTGTAAAAAATAAGGAGAAATGAATCATATTTATAGGATTCAATAATATAAATAGTACAAAATGTGAAATTTAATTCAATAATATAAATTGTAGACAAAAATTTGGGAAAAAAGGTTTTTGGGATTTGGGAGAAAGCAAAAGGAAAAACATTTTGGGGGTCTAGGAGAAGTAAAAAATTTAGGGGAAAAATAAAAGGAAAAAAGTTGGGGGTTTGGGGAAGTAAAAGTTTTTTGGGGAAAGTAAAAAGGTTCGAGAACGAGGTGGGAAGGAGGGAAGTGAAAGGGTTTGGCATTTGGTTTATTCGAATTATTCGAGTTATTCAAATTCAAAAATTTAACTTGATTAATACTTGAAATTCAAAAAAAAAATAATTGAGTTGATTCGATTAACTCGATTAATTCGATTCAAATAATTCAAAATTCAAAAAATTTTAATTTTTTCGAATTAAATCGAATTTTGCTTAGTAAGCCACTTTAAGCTCATGCTCAAGCTCACTTTTGGAACCACATTCTCTTTAGAATGTGCAATTGATTTAGATATACTAGATATCATCTAAAGCGACAGCATGTTCTTGATTATTACAAAGCTGATTTTTGCACAACCGGTGGTACATGTTCAGATGCAACACAATGATACCATATTATTATTTTGATATTAATAAATATTCAATGTAGATTATAATTGTAAAAACCCAATTTTGCTTTGCCCAAACAAATAAAACAAAAACAAAAACCAAAAAAAAAAAAACACAAAAACAAATAAAAGTCCATTAACAGTCCAAATTACAAGCCCAATGACCAAATTCATCTGCAAACCCTAAAATCCAAAAAAAAACCAAAGCCCAAAGCCCACTATCCTAAACACATCAGAAACCCTAGTTTCCCCTTAGCCCTTTCAGCCGCTACCTATGTAACACCCATCACCTGTATTCACTGTCAGAATAGGGTTACGAGGTATTACCGATCAATACACGTCATTTATCACACATAACTCATATATTTAAGCATTCATATTCAAATACCAATCATTACAATCACTTTATCCCTTATAAGGGCCTACGAAGCCATAAACATGCTTTAGAAGTGGTTCGAGACTAAACCGATAACATACAAAATTCTTGGAAAACTTAGAAATTTTTCAATCATTCAGAGGCCACACGCCTGTTTGAACAGGCCATGTGCCTCACAAGGCTTCAGACACACCCATTTCTCAGGCTGTGTGAAAACAGGGCATATATATTGACTTGGGTTACACGGCTGACCACACGCTCGTGTGTCTAGCCCGTGTGCCCTTCGAAGTGGCCACACACGCCCATGTACCAGGCCATGTACTAGGCTGTGCCAATCTTGTAGGGTATACTGACTTGTGCCACACGGCCAGTCACACGCCCGTGTGTGAGGCCGTGTGGAGCATACTGACTTCAAATTAATTTCAACACCAGAGGACACACGGCCATGTAATATGACCGTGCGTCGTACACAGTTGAGACACACGCCCGTGTGGACAAAAATAGGCCATTTGCAAGGCCAATTTGCCACCCTTACTCATGTTCACCTACACAACTAAAAACGGTACCATTTCATTATACAATAAGCAACTATAATCATCATTCAAAAGCACATTTTATACCATATTCATTTCAATCAAATTCAATAATCAATTCAAGCCAAATTCCTATTCAAAAACTTATATCATCAAACATTCATTCACAAGCACATAACTTCTCAATTTATCAACTTCAATTATACCATATAGATCATTTACCAAACTCAAAATATAACCATATGAACAACTATAACACCTTAATCACATTTATACCAAAACATACCAAAATAAGCCATCACACATGGCTATCTATACAAATCAAAATATAAACAGTTATAAGTCAAATCTCATGGTTATATTCACAACCAAAGTACTTTAACTAGCCTATACATGCCATATACCATATATACACAACTTAAAAGTACCAACTTAGGTGTTTGATAGTGCGATGACGTTCCCAGCACTCCTGGATCTGAGCTAGCTTTAATTCTCTATAAAACATAGATGTCGTAACCATTTTTGAAAAAAAAAGGAATCGACTTTTAAAAATAGGGAGTCGCCACCGATCTTTGTTAGGTATGATAGGATAACCTTTGTTTTAATAAAACATTTTGATTTACTAAAACAATAATTTTGGTCTACGAAATCTGAGAGAACGGGTTCGGGAGTCGGTTACGTGCAAGGAAGGGTTAGCACCCTTGCAACGCCCAAAGTTGGTACCACATTGATTGATGTTGTCCTAATGTTGAAAACTTGAAAATATTTAGGGTAAAAAAAAATTTAAAAAGAATTCGTCAATTTGGGATTGAATCTCAAGATTATCTCGTCTCAAAGGAATAAAAGTATCATACCCAGCACGTTAGGATATAACACATTTATACCCTGACACCGAGATCATCTTTGATTTTCAAAACATGTAAAAAGGATTTTTGGTTGTTTAGTTGAACAAAAAAAATCGACACCCAGCACGTTAGGATGTGATCTTTCGAACTTCTAAACACACAAATATTGCCTTAAAACAAGTTTAAAAGATTTTGATTTTGCGAAAAGGTATTTTTATTTTAAACAGCAATTATATGTTAATATTTGCATTTTATAAACTATTGAACAAAATTATTGAAAGCAATTATGATATATTAAAATTTAAAAAGGCAATAAAACAATAATAACACAAAATGTGATAAATGGTAATTCCCATGCTAAAGTAATTGTAAATACACGATGAAGCAAAAACAAGTATAATGGACAATAAACAAATATAAACCTATTTAACGCATGCTTAGATAAAAAGACATATATATATATATATATGATAGAGCCAATATAAACATAATATATAGTGATTTAAGATAAATATATAAAATTACATAAAAAAATATAAATAAAATATATTATACAACATAAATAAACTTTAGCTAAAAATAATATGCGATATAATATTATATAATATACAATTTAAAAATATATAACATATAAAAAGATATCTAATGAAAATAATTTCTAGCTAAATAAGAGTAATAAATACTAATTATAAAAATACATGTATATTTATACTATTAATATACTGGCATATAAATAATAATATGGACAATTTAACATAACACAAAATAATAAAACTAAATAAAAAGGATAAAAATAGAACAAACAAAGAAAACGGGGGGTCAAATGGTAATAAAAAAACTGAAAGGATTAAAATAAAACACGCGTTAAACGATAGGGGTCGAAGTGCAAATTATACTAAATTTTAAAACGGGGTCGAATTAAAAAGAAATACGAGTTTCGGAGCTAAATTAGAAATCGCGTTAAGATAGGGGGACCGATCGTGGTAATATTCCCAGCCTTCTTATGCGCATTTATGGCCAAGGACCGGATTGAGAGTCAGTGCAACGGAAGAGGACCAGGAGCGTAAATTTGCCTTAAGAGGAGAAACGCGCGGACCCAGTAAACGGGTCGGGTCGACGCGCGGGTTACCCCTCTCTAAACGGCGTCGTTTACTAGTTTTATAAGGCCCCCCCTTTTTATTTTGCCGTTTTGATTCCTTTTTATTTTTTGAATAAACAGACCCCCCTTTCAATGCTCTGCTAGGGTTTTCATAACCCATCTTTGCGCTGTCGGTTGGGGTTCTTCAACCAGCCTTCGCGACACAGCGCCACGGCCGGCAGCCGACGGTACTCGGAGATGGGCATTTGGCCTTGCTTCGGGACTCGTGCGAAATCAAACCTCGGCTCCCAACGCTCGAGAGAAGAAGACTCTCCCTTGGAGTTTCGATTTAGTCTCGACGACGGAGAGGAGCCTCCGACGCCGCACCTTGGGTTCAGGTAAGACCCTCTTCCTTCTCTTTCGTGGTGTTTTGATTTTGTTTTTTTTTATTCAAAAATGCAAATAAATAAGAAAAAAAAGAAATCGACCGTAGACAAAAGAAAGTAAATCAGCCTTTCGATGCTTTGTTATTTTTATTGCTAATCCTCTTTTCTGATCTCCGAATGCCGACCGTTTTACATTGATCTTGAATGGCTTTATAGCCAAAATATACAACATCTGGTATTATTCTATTGTTTGTTCCATGCTCTGTTGCTGTTTGTTGCCTCTTTTTCTCTATCTGTCGCACGGTATGGGCGATGGTGGTGGTAAGGAGCACGCGGGGAGCGACAGACGAGGTGTCTGGGTAGCCACGATCGTCAGGGGGCGTGGGCATAGGAACCGACGCGCGTGGGAAGCTGGAGTGGCGTACGTGGGGGCAGACGAACCGTTAGTGCGGCGCCTAAGGTTTTCTTGTGCTGCTGTTTTCTAACAATGGGCTGTTGTGGATTGGGCTAGGTTAGGGTAGTTGGGCTTTGATTTTAATCGGGCTAATTTGTAATTGGGTTGGTTAAAGGTTTTGTAATTGGGGTTTCAGTCCTTTTTTAGTTGGGCTCCGAAATTATTTTGTAAATGGACATTGGACTATTTGGGTTTTATTAATTTTTTTTTTTGGTTTTTTAATTTGCTGGAGTGGGTCTGACGGGTTTTGTAATTGGGCCGCAATGTTTGGGTTGTGCATTTGGACTTTTAATGGCTTTTGTTTTAGTTGTATTTTACTATTTGGACTTTATGATTTTGTTTATTGGGCTTTAATGGGCCGGGCAAATTTGGTTATTACAGCTGCCCCTCTTTGCTCATTGTCGTGAAACGAGAATAGAGCAAAGAAAATAGAAGAACCAATTTTTCCCGATCTTGGCCAAGCCTTAACTTATTGGTCCTCGTCTTCCTTAAACGTCTTCAAACCCTGTTGCTTTGATCCATTCTACCGCTGCCTCCGCGAGACATGACCTGTAGCTTCAATTCACTTTTCCTCAATCTTGTTTATTTTTGACTTGCTCCAACATGACTTCAGGACACGAAGAGATTCGTAGCTTCGATCTACCAATTGCTCCACTAGGACTTCGATGAAATAAATCTGAACTTTTCAAACTGTTTCCTTATTCTCGCGATATGAGTTAACTTTTTACCTTTTTTTTTTGAAAAACAGAAATTGAAAATACCTCAGCGTGTCCCGACGCTCATCTCACCTCTCGTATTGTGAGTTGATTTTTGAACAGAAATTGAAAGACAAAAATTAAAAATACCTCGGCGTGCCCCGAGGCTCAACTCACCTCTTGTATTATGAGTTGATTTTTGAACAAAAATTGAAAGACAGAAATTAAAAATACCTCGGTCTGCTTCGCTTAGGAAGGCAAGATCTGCTATCTTCGATCTGCTTCGCTTAGGAAGGCAATATCTGCTATGCTCGATCTGCTTCGCTTAGGAAGGCAAGATCTGCTATCATCGATCTGCTTCGCTCAGGAAGGCAAGATCTGTTATCTTCGATTTGCTTCATTTAGGAAGGCAAGATCTGCTATTCTCGATCTGCTTCGCTTAGGAAGGCAATATCTGATCTTCGATCTGCTTCGCTTAGGAAGGCAAGATCTGTTATCTTCGATCTGCCCCGCTTAGGAAGGCAAGATCTGCTATCTTCGATCTGCTTCGCTCAGGAAGGCAATATCTGCTATGCTCGGTCTGCTTCACTTAGGAAGGCAAAATCTGCTACAATCGATCAACTTCGCTCAGGAAGGCAAAATCTTGTTATGCTCGATCTGCTTCGTTTAGGAAGGCAAGATCTGCTATGCTCGATCTGCTTCGCTTAGGAAGGCAAAATCTGCTACAATCGATCAGCTTCGCTCAGGAAGGCAAAATCTTGTTATGCTCGATCTGCTTCGCTTAGGAAGGCAAGATCTGCTATGCTCAATTTGCTTCACTTAGGAAGGTAAAATCTGCTACCGTCGATCAGCTTCGCTCAGGAAGGCAAGATCTGTTATGCCCGATCTGCTTCGCTTAGGAAGGCAAGATCTGCTATCGTTGATCAGCTTCGCTCAGGAAGGCAAGATCTGTTATGCCCGATCTGCTTCACTTAGGAAGGTAATATCTGCTATCATTGATCAGCTTCGCTCAAGAAGGCAAGATCTGTTATGCTCGATCTGCTTCGCTTAAGAAGGCAAGATCTGCTACAATCGATCAGCTTCGCTCAGGAAGGCAAGATCTGTTATGCTCGATCTACTTCGCTGAGGAAGGCAAGATCTACTATCATCGATCAGCTTCACTCAGGAAGGCAAGATCTGCTATCGTCGATCAGCTTCGCTCAGGAAGGCAAGATCTGTTATGCTCGATCTGCTTCGCTTAGGAAGGCAAAATCTGCTACAATCGATTAGCTTCGCTCAGGAAGGCAAGATCTGTTATGCTCGATCTGCTTCGCTTAGGAAGGCAAGATCTGCTATGCTCGATCTGCTTCGCTTAGGAAGGCAAGATCTGCTATCTTCGGTCTCCTCCTCTCATATTATGAGTTAATTTTTGAAACAAATAGAAATTGAAAAACAGAAATTAAAAGACAGAAATTAAAAATACCTCGGCGTGTCCCGAGGCTCAACTCACCTCTCGTATTATGAGTTGATTTTTGAACAGATTAAAGATACCTCAACGTGCGACCTGAGGAGTTGATTTTTGAAAACAGAAATTGAAATCTTATCATCTAGTGGAACTCGGATGCCTTCTTTCTCCTTAGTTAGGTACGGTTATCGTCAAAACTTCTTGCTTTACTGGGGTACCTGTATATGTCATCGTGATGTTATCATGATATGCACGTGTTTGTCTTAAATGCTTTTATGCCTACATGATTATGCCATGCGCCCTGGGTTTGTTTGTCATGTATCTCTTTTCCGTCACGACTTTCATGATGACCTGTATTCATTGCTTCGATTCTTAACTTTCCTTTTAAGTTTTGTACCCGTCCTCAAGTTTTACGAGTAATCTGCTTTTCTCGTATATCACCCTTTTGCCCCCTGTTGAACTTTGTCCTTGCTTTGAGGCCCTTGTACTTACCAAATTCTCATCCAGGTAATGCTCAACATTCCTTTTGTTTAGAGAATGTCATTTCACTAATTATCATTTAAAAAGAACCATACCTGAGATGCATGAGAATGACGAAGTAGGTATGAAGGGGATACCTCACATTCATATTTACTTCAAAAGTGACAAGCAAAGGAAATTGACAAGGAACAATTCAATAAATGAAATGTTATAAAAAGGAAAGTAGGTTCAATTGTCGCAAATGCTCTAGATATCCAACGCATGAACTTTTCCATGTTTCTTCATCCTGGATCTTTTCGAGCAAAGCTTCTTGTGTAGAAGATTTTGAGCTTCCGAGTCTGCTTCAAATATTAATATCTCGCCATTTGACTCTCTGTTCAAATCGCCCTTGCTCTTTAAGCCCAAATCTGCTTCTTTAGGACGCCCTTTCGGGTTTTCATCCTAATATATTTTGTTTATCAAGACGCCCTTTTCGGGTTTTCATCTTGATCTCTTTCTTTCTTTTTTTTTTAGGCATAGTATTTCTTCACAGCATCTGAGTTCACTGGATTTGGTACCTCCTTCCCATCCATCTTAGTGAGAATCAAAGCTCTACCCGAGAAAGCCTTCTTTACAACGTATGCCCCTTCCCAATTTGGTGTCCATTTTCCTCGAAAGTCTTTTTGTATTGGGAGAATCTTTCTTAGTATGAATTCTCCCTGGCGAAATTCTCTTGGTCGCACCTTCTTGTCATGGGTCATGATCATTCTCTTCTGGTACATCTGTCCGTGGTAGATTGCCTTTAAGCGTTTTTCTTCAATAAGATTTAGTTGGTCATATCGAGCTTGAACCCATTCTGGTTCTTCTAGTTTCATCTCCATTAAGACTCGCAAAGAGGGGATTTCAACTTCGATGGGTAGCACAGCTTTCATTCCATAGACCAGAGAGAAAGGAGTTGCCCCGTAGAGGTCCGTACACACGTGCGATATGCATACAAAGCAAATGGTAGCTTCTTATGCCAGTCTTTATATGTCTCGGTCATTTTCCAATAATCCTCTTAATATTTTGTTACCCGCTTCTACTGCTCCGTTCATTAGAAGCTTTTGGGGAAATTGACCCTATAACATCCATGCCCCACATGGAAAAAGGCCACGGAGAAGTCATGACATGAAGGGGCGAAGGTGCTGCATGAATTTTATCATCGTAAACCTGAAATTTGTGGCACTTTCGTGCGTAACTAATGCAGTCGCTTTCCATTTTCAACCAATAATAACCGAGTCTCTTAATCTGCCTAGCCATAGTGAAACCATTAGCATGCGTTCCGCAAATTCCTTCATGGATATCTTCAAGTATCTTTCTGGCTTCAACGGCATCCACGCATCTCAGGAGCACTTGATCTTTTCCTCTTTTATATAGGTTGTCCCCATCGAGAACAAATCCCATTGCCATTCTTCTGATCGTTCTTTTGTCGTTCTCATTTGCTCGCTCGGGATATCTTTGATTCTTGACATATTCTAAGATATCATGGAACCATGGCTGTCCATCCGCCTCCTTTTCAATGCTAAAAAAATATGCGGGGGCTTCATATATGCTTATTTGGAGAGACATTATTTCTGTTTTTCGGTTTGCTTTGAACATTGAAGCCAAAGTGGCCAGGGCATCAGCCAATTGGTTTTCTTCTCGTGGGAAGTAATTAACAGTCACTTCTTTAAATTTTTTGACCAGTTCTGCCACAAGATCACGGTATCTGACCAACTTCGAGTCTCTCACTTCCCAGTCTCCACGGATTTGGTAAATCACCAGTGCTGAGTCTCCGTATACCTCTAAGATTTCAATGTCTCATTCAATAGCTGCACGAATTCCCATGATGCAAGCCTCATATTCTGCTACGTTATTGGTATAGAAGAAATTTAATCTGGCAGCGAATGGGATTCCCTTCTGGTGACACTACGACTGCTCCAATCCCATGCCCCAATGCATTTGATGCACCATCAAAGCTCATCTTCCATGATTCTCTTTTGACGACTCACACTCTTTTTCTGTAATGCACATCAAGTCTTCGTCTGGGAAATCAAACCTCAATTGCTCGTATTCCTCTATTGTTCGAGTTGTTAAGAAGTTAGCTATTGTGCTCCCCTTTATCGATTTTGACTCACATATACGACGTCATACTTCGATAGTAGGATTTGCCATCGTGCCATTCTTCTTGAGGGTGCAGGTGATTCCATCATGTACTTTATTGGATCTAGTTTTGAAATTAACCACGCCGTATAATACAACATATATTGTCTAAGCCTTCGAACTACCCAGACCAAAGCACAACAGAATTTTTCAATTGATGGGTACTTTGTTTCATACTCTGTGAACTTCTTGCTGAGGTAGTAAACCGACCTTTCTTTTTCCTGACTCATCATGTTGCCCTAGTACGCAGCCCATTGAGTTTTCGAACACAGTCAGATACAATACTAATGGTCTTGCAGGAGTTGGCGGTACTAGCACTGGAGGGTGAGACAAATACTGTTTTATCTTGTCAAAATCCCTTTGACACTCTTCGTTCCATTCTCCAGGATTGTGTCTTCGAAGGAGTCGAAAAATTGGGTCACATTGGCTGGTAAGCTGAGGGATAAATCGAGCGATGTAGTTCAACCTCCCTAAAAATCCTCTGACTTCTTTTTGTGTTCGTGGAGGTGGTAGTTCTTGTATGGCTTTTATCTTATCTGGATCAACCTCAATACCTCTCTCACTGACAATGAAGCGTAGTAATTTTCCTGAGGTAGCCCCAAATGTGCACTTTGCTGGATTAAGCTTTAGCTGGAACTTTCTTAGTCTTTCGAACAATTTCCTGAGGTTCCCAACATGCTCTCTCTCCCCCCGAGATTTGACAATCATATCGTTGACATAAACTTCTATTTCCTTGTGCATCATGTCATGGAACAGCATCACCATTGCCCTCTGATAGGTTGCCCCGCCATTCTTTAATCCGAATGGCATCACCTTGTAGCAGAATGTTCCCCACATCGTCACGAAGGTAGTATTCTCCATATCCTCGAGGGCCATCTTTTTCTCTGATTATAACCCGAAAATCCATCCATGAAAGAAAACAACGAATGTTTTGTTGTATTATCCACCAACGTATCGACGTGTGGCAAGGGAGAATTATCTTTAGGACTTGCTCGATTCAGGTCGCGATAATCTACGCACATTCGTACCTTGCCGTCTTTCTTCGGTACTGGGACTATATTAGCCACCCATTCCGGATATCTGGTGACGTGTAAAAAGCCCACATCAAATTGTTTCTTGACTTCTTCTTTTATCTTTAACAGTATTTCAGGTCTCATTCGTCTTAACTTCTGTTGAATAGGTTTGCATTCTGATCTCAGTGGGAGTATATGGACCACTACATCCTCGTCCAACCCTGGCATGTCCTGATACATCTTTGTACTCACGAAGCAAGGCGATCAAATCATGTTTGGTGTTCTCTGAAAGGGAGGTCCTAATCTTCACTTCTTGCCTTTTTCATCATTCTCCAAGTTCACTGTCTCAACAGATTCTTGATAGGGTAGAATCTGTTTATCTTCTTGTTCTATCATTCTTAGCAAGTCAGGAGACGAAACATAATCTTCAGCATTTTCCTCAACTTCAACTTCTCCTAAACAAATAGCTTTCTCGAAATCGATTTTAGGACTTGTAACGGGATAGTTCACGTCGCTGATATCTGAGCACCTGAAAGGTGGATGGAAAAGAAAACTATAGAGGAGCATCACATTATTGGAACCGAACAAACATAATGTTATGGCATGATATGAGGTACATGTAAGGACAGGTCGTGAAGTTAATGAGAATGAAAGGACTATGACAAAATGCATCTCCATTAATGTTCATTTAAATGATAAAGAGCAAACGTAAGCTCTTACAAAAGAATCCCATTATTACTTAGGGGCACACAAAAGAGTTAACATTGAGCATTACTTTGGAGAGGACTTAGAAACTACAAGAAGATCGACGACAGTCCAGTTGTTCAAAATGAATCCAGGGGGACGGGGGCGTATTATTGAAACATCTTTAATTGCATCATCTCTTTTGTCACTGCGCCCACGTTCCCTTCAGTATGGTTAGGGAGCGAATTTCCAGCCACATTACCAGTACCGTCAAATCGTAAAATTTCTGCATCAATAAGACCCTGAACCTTCCTTTTAAAGGCTATACAATTTTCTGTAGAATGCCCCTGGTTTCCAGCATGATACATGCAACTAGCATCGGGATCGTACCATTTTGGGTATGGAGGCTTCAATGGTGCTATATAATGTGGGGATATTAATTGTTTTTCTAGTAATTCCGAGCACAGCTCTCCATACGACACAGGGATAGGGGTGAATTGAGGCTTTTTAGGATTGGGTTTTGTCGGTCTTTGTTCGTTTTTGGGCTGGCTTTGAGCAGGCATAGTATCTGGTGAAAGTATAGTGAATGGTCTTTGGGTATTTGTGGCGTAGACGGGGTAAGGAAGATGTGCTTGATGACAAGGGCTTTGAAGGGAAAGACAGAATTTTGGAGGTGGGCGATATTGAGGTCGTGATTGGGTTGGGTACGGGTTAGAAGCGTAGTGGCTTTCAGTCCCTACCATGTGGGTCTTTGCCTCTCTTTTTTTTATAGGTACTGCCCTTTTCGAACTTTCGGGGCCTTCCATCCTTCCGCTCTTGATAGCATTTTCTATAAGTTCCCCAGAAGTTACGATATCGACAAAGTCTTTTGTGGCGTTTCCTACTAACTTATCATAAAACGGTGCCTTCAAAGTCCGCTCTCTCCTTTTTGCCTCTGCTTGAACAATCGGTTTGGCCCGATCATCTCAGGGTTAAAACATGAATTCATCGGGAAGTCCAGTAGCGCCGATACATTAGTCCGACATTGGGGTCCAGTAATGACAGGTCCCCCGTATAACTGCGTGTCTAGTTGAGCCGGGGTATTCGTCGGGGAATAAACAATTTCTTCGTCATCATCCACACTGCTGTCCACTGGGCCACTTCTCTTTTCAAATCCTCCGGCTAGTAACTGGGTTAGCTGGCCTATCGTATTCCTTTGGAATTGTGTTTGTTCATACATCTCTTGTTGAATTTTGGTCAATTGCTCTTGCATCTGTATTTGCATTTTCTCTATTCTTTCCAACCTTTGCTCCATGTTTTCTAGGTTAACTGAAATGACTTCGTATAATTAGGGTCTTTCCACAAATTTTAATGCTCGTGATATGATGTAATGCAAATGCATAAAATGCAATGCGGGTGCATGGCATGAATGTAAAAAGAAAGAGAGGTGTTGGTCATGAGTTTGATTCCGTTAGAAGAACTTTTCTAGAAGATACGTTTCTTTACATAAAAAGGATCGCATATACAGCCATGCCCTTATGTTTGAACGGCCGTATTACAATCCACTTTATCAAGTAACACATTTCCTTATGACAAACTCTTCCATTTAGCAACCGAATATGAATCAACACTTCCTTTTTAAGATGATGCAATGCAATGCAGTCAAGACAGAAGAAAACACGTTAGCATAGGAGAGATAAACAACCATAAAAGAAAACAGGTTAGTGCAAGAGAGACAAAACAAACACAGAACACCTATCCAGGTGACCACTAGGGTTTGGTACAATTCTACCTAGGGTAGGCTCCTAGGTCTGTATATGGGATTCAGTTCTAAAGAAGGGTACCTGAATCAGCAGATTCCTCAATCCTCACCCATTATAGGCTCATATGGATCGAGTTCAATTCAGGAGAACACATTTCCCTATGGCCATGCGGAGGTGAAAACCTCACGAAGCACATAGGTACAGATGCGTCCCAGAAGCAGTCCACTAGCCCATGTGGAGGTGAAGACCTCACGAAGGCTTAGTTTCTCACTCCCACTTAAAGTTGTGACCACAACGGTCATGTAATGCAAATGCAAGTATTATGAGACTCGACATTATTGTAATTATAGCACAAACAAATGCTTTAGAAGAAGCATGATTTTTTAAAAAAAAACAATTTTTCAAGTTTTCAATCAAAAGGACAAAAATCAATCAATTTACGGCCTGACTCTCAAGGTCCCCAGCGGAGTCGCCAAGCTGTCGTAACCATTTTTGAAAAAAAAGAGAATCGACTTTTAAAAATAGGGAGTCGCCACCGATCTTTGTTAGGTATGATCAGATCACCTTTGTTTTAATAAAACATTTTGATTTACTAAAACAATAATTTTGGTCTACGAAATCTGAGAGAACGGGTTTGGGAGTCGGTTACGTGCAAGGAAGGGTTAGCACCCTTGCAACGCCCAAAGTTGGTACCACATTGATTGATGTTGTCCTAATGTTGAAAACTTGAAAATATTTAGGGTAAAAAAAATTTAAAAAAGAATTCGTCACTTTGGGATTGAATCTCAAGATTATCTCGTCTCAAAGGAATAAAAGTATCATACCCAGCACGTTAGGATATAACACATTTATACCCTGACACCGAGATCATCTTTGATTTTCAAAACATGTAAAAAGGATTTTTGGTTGTTTAGTTGAACAAAAAAAATCGGCACCCAGCACGTTAGGTTGTGATCTTTCGAACTTCTGAACATACAAATATTGCCTTAAAACAAGTTTAAAAGATTTTGATTTTGCGAAAAGGTATTTTTATTTTAAACAGCAATTATATGTTAATATTTGCATTTTATAAACTATTGAACAAAATTATTGAAAGCAATTATGATATATTAACATTTAAAAAGGCAATAAAACAATAATAACACAAAATGTGATAAATGGTAATTCCCATGCTAAAGTAATTGTAAATACACGATGAAGCATAAACAAGTATAATGGACAATAAACAAATATAAACCTATTTAACGCATGCTTAGATAAAAAGACATATATATATGATAGAGCCAATATAAACATAATATATAGTGATTTTAGATAAATATATAAAATTACATAAAAATATAAATAAAATATATTATACAACATAAATAAACTTTAGCTAAAAATAATATGCGATATAATATTATATAATATACAATTTAAAAATATATAACATATAAGAAGATATCTAATGAAAATAATTTCTAGCTAAATAAGAGTAATAAATACTAATTATAAAAATACATGTATATTTATACTATTAATATATTGGCATATAAATAATAATATGGACAATTTAACATAACACAAAATAATAAAACTAAATAAAAAGGATAAAAATAGAACAAACAAAGAAAACGGGGGGTCAAATGGTAATAAAAAACTGAAAGGATTAAAATAAAACACGCGTTAAACGATAGGGGTTGAAGTGCAAATTATACTAAATTTTAAAACGGGGTCGAATTAAAAAGAAATACGAGTTTCAGAGCCAAATTAGAAATCGCGTTAAGATAGGGGGACCGATCGTGGTAATATTCCCAGCCTTCTTATGCGTATTTATGGCCAAGGACCGAATTGAGAGTCAGTGCAACGGAAGAGGACCAGGAGCGCAAATTCACCTTAAGAGGAGAAACGCGCGGACCTAGTAAACGGGTCAGGTCGACGCGCGGGTTACCCCTCTCTAAACAGCGTCGTTTACTAGTTTTATAAGGCCCTCCCCTTTTTATTTTGCCGTTTTGATTCCTTTTTCTTTTTTGAATAAACAGACCCCCCCTTTCGATGCTCTGCTAGGGTTTTCATAACCCATCTTTGCGCTGTCGGTTGGGGTTCTTCAACCAGCCCTCGCGACACAGAGATGGGCATTTGGCCTTGCTTCGGGACTCGCGCGAAATCAAACCTCGGCTCCCAACGCTCGAGAGAAGAAGACTCTCCCTTGGAGTTTCGATTTAGTCTTGACGACGGAGAGGAGCCTCCGACACTGCACCTTGGGTTCAGGTAAGACCCTCTTCCTTCTCTTTCGTGGTGTTTTGATTTTGTTTTTTTATTCGAAAATGCAAATAAATAAGAAAAAAAGAAATCGATCGTAGACAAAAGAAAGTAAATCAACCTTTCGATGCTTTGTTATTTTTATTGCTAATCCTCTTTTCTGATCTCCGAATGCCGACCGTTTTACATTGATCTTGAATGGCTTTATAGCCGAAATATACAACATCTGGTATTATTCTATTGTTTGTTCCATGCTCTATTGCTGTTTGTTGCCTCTGTTTCTCTGTCTGTCGCAGGGTATGGGCGATGGTGGTGGTTAGGAGCACGCGGGGAGCGGCAGACGAGGTGCTAGGGTAGCCACAATCGTCAGGGGGCGTGGGCATAGGAACCAACGCGTGTGGGAAGCTGGAGTGGCGTACGTGGGGGCAGACGAACCGTTAGTGCAGCGCCTAAGGTTTTCTTGTGCTGCTGTTTTCTGACAATGGGCTGTTATGGATTGGGCTAGGTTAGGGTAGTTGGGCTTTGATTTTAATCGGGCTAATTTGTAATTGGGTTGGTTAAAGTTTTTGTAATTGGGGTTTCGAGCCTTTTTTAGTTGGTCTTCGGAATTATTTTGTAAATGGACATTGGACTATTTGGGTTTTATTAATTTTTTTTTTGTTTTTTAATTTACTGGAGTGGGTTTGACGGGTTTTGTAATTGGGCCGCAATGTTTGGGTTGTGCATTTGGACTTTTAATGGCTTTTGTTTTAGTTGTATTTTATTGTTTGGCCTTTATTATTTTGTTTATTGGGCTTTAATGGGCCGGGCAAATTTGGTTATTACAATAGACAAATAACACATAGTAAGCTTCATAGCTTAGTAAGTTCGTAAGTGAATAACTCAATTCATCAAATAAATATAATTCAACTATTTACACATTACCAAAATGAAATCACATTAATCACAAACCTTTCTCATGTCCCAAAACATGATCAAATACCATCTCACTGAACTTTCTCAATGTAATACTTGAATAGGTTCCGTATGTACCTGTATCACTTCATACTAACCTCTTTCTCAACCACAACATTCGTTTACCCGTTGAACCATTTGGAATAGAAGTCGGATACTCAACGATCACAATCGATAAGTACCTATACCATGGCCCGTAGCCAAATCAAGGTAACTTCTCTCTGAAATACCTATACCATGGCCTATAGCGAAATCAAGGTATCATTCGCACCTGAAGTGCTGATATCATGGCCCGAAGCCAACACAATAGCCTAATGACATGTCACTAGCATCCTAAACTATTCCTAAGGTTCAACCGGGGAGTTTCACTTGTCGATTTCATCGTCGAACACCTCCGTAGAGTCATATTCACAATTCAAACGTTCTCTGTAATCTCATAATCATAGTTTATGCATTATCAAAGCATATAACATACATTTATAATGAAATTACCACATACGAACTTACTTCAGGTATGAAAACGGCGAAATGAGTAAATTACTTGATAAGCTTGCCTTTCCCCCGATCTAATTCTGGATTCTTTCTTTCTTGATCTATATGTATTAAAAATTAACTCATTTAATCACATATTCATTCAATTTGGTCCAAAAACACACATTTTGGTATCTTTAGACATTAGCTCTAAACTTTCACATTTAATCAATTTAGTCCCTATTTCACAAATACACAAAATTTCACACAATTCAATTTAACCCAAGCTTAGCCGAATTACTATAGTGTCCCTAGCAGGCCATAAATTTCATTTATTTCACAATTCAACCCCTCAATTTACACTTCTCACAATTAAATTCCTAGTTGACATTTTTGTCAAAAATCACTTCACAAAACATGAAAATCTATCATCAAGCTTTCATATTTCATTATGAATCATTCAAAAGCTCAAGTATTCATCAATGGCACTTCACAAAATCATTAACAACTTCAAAAATTAAGGCATGGGCTGGCTAGAATATAAAGCAACGATCTCAAAAACATAAAAATCATCAAAAACCGAGCAAAGAACATACCTTAATCAAGCTTAATATGTGCCGAACCCTAAAATGCTCTTCCTTAGTTTCTTCCTCTTTAAAATTCAGCAATTAGAAAGATGATTGCCATAATTTTTTATGTTTTGTTTTATTCTAATTAGCTTAATTTATCAAATACCATAATTAACCTTACTATTAACCTTTGTAAAACACATAAATGATGTCCATCAGTGTCTATTAACACTACCAATGGTCTAATATCATCATAAGAACCTTTGGTTTAATAAATCATAACAATTAAACACTTTTAACAAATAGAATGCAACTTTTGCATTTTACGCGATTTAGTCCTTTTTCTCAAATTGAGCTATTAAACGATAAAATTAGCTCACGAAATTTTCACACATACATGCTATCACGCTGTAAACACATAAAAAAATATTAAAATAATTTTCCGATCTCAAATTTGTGGTTCAAAACCACTATTCTGATTTAGCTAAAACCGGACTATTACAGCCTCTGTCGTGTCAGTAAACACGCTTCCTCTGCCACCATTTCATTGAAATGGCAAAGCATGGCTTCCAATCACCGTTAACTACCACAGATACATGCAAAAAAGAAAAAAAAATATAGAGACACAGAAGCAGAGAATAGTAGAACAGAAAAACAAAAAACAAAAAAAAATAGTAATTTAATGTAGTATATTTCGGTTATAAAAGCCGAAAGAAAAAAAACCTTTGTAAGGGAGATTGAAAAAGAAGAAAAAAATCGAATACAAAAAGAAAAAAAACTAAGTTGTTCATCTTTCTTTCTTTTTTTTTTTTCTTTTTTCTTTTGCTTTTTATTTCGAAAAAATATAAGAAAATAAAATAATATTTTAAATCTTACCCATTCATTGCCACTAGAAGGCCCTCCTCCGCTCTGAAAGGCCTACAAACCCCTTAGGGTTCTTCGACAGCCACATCAGAGAAGAGAAATCGAAAGGTCTCTCAGCTTCTAGTCGAACTTTGACTGGGTTTTCGGAGGATCTATCACTAGATCCTCGATCTACACAAGAAAAGGGGTTCAGGGAGGGGAACTTTTTTTATTTTCCTGCCACCGAAGGCAACAGTTGCAATCGTTGATGACCGGTGGCCATGGCGGAGACTCACCGGCCCTGTGACCGGAGAGGAGTGGTCTTGATAGAAAAAAAAAAGAAGAAAGAAAGATTTTTTTCTTTTTGAAACAAGTTTTAAAATGATTTTTAAATATTTTTTAACTTATATAGGTTTAATGAAACAACGTCGTTTTGGCCTGGCTTCAGGAGCCCTAAAACAACGTCGTTTTGACGCTGACTTGAAGATCCGACCCAAATAGCCCCAATATCCGCGTGTTTTTTGAAGGATTGGGAAAATTCTTCCTATACCCTTCCGTTTTTCCCTTTTTTAATTTCATCCTATACTCCTTTTTACTTATTTCATTTTTACCCTTTTAGTTTATTTTCTTACATTTTGGTCCTTTGACCCATTGTTGACTTAAGGGAATGATATGCGGTTCGGATAATTACCCATTTGATCCCTACATCTTTCGCATGTTTTGATTTAACCTTTTATTTGTTTTTTTGTTTTTTAAAATTTATACTTTAAATTTAATTTAAGTTTCAATTTAGTCCTTTGTTTACTTATTTTTTATTTTTATTATCATTATTTTATTATTTATTTTATTATTTCCAACACTTTTATGTCATTCACATTTATCCCTTTCAATTATGCATCTTTTATTTTTATTTTGAATTATCATGTTTATTTTATTATTAAATATGGTATTATGATTATTATTGTTATTATTATTACCATTGATCAGTATTATTATTATCATTATAGTTATATTATTAATATTGTACTATCATTAAAATTACCATTGCTACTATTATTTTATTCCTTTATTATTTATTTCTAATATTATTTTATTTGTACTTTTGTAGCAGTTTCATTTTTGCTAAGTATTTTATTATGCTTGTACATAACCATACAATGTCCAAATAAATTAATTACACATCGCGTTAAATATTATATTCGTTTTTACCCAACACATAGGAAATAATTAAAACCAATACAATGTTCTTTAACTAGGGAATTCGAGAAATCGTGTCCTAACTTACGGGGTACGACTTTCTCTTTGAACCGAGATAATCGAACATCCTTTTACAATAAAAACACATAAGATTTAAGTAGTAATTAAATAATGAGCAATCTTATTTTCGAGGATTCGAGATGTCGTGCCCTAACTTACGGGACATGACCTTTTCGTTTTGGTTACCTCGAGATAAGAAGGCCTTTTACATAAGTTTTAATTCAATTAGTGGCATTTTAATTAAATAACATCATGTAAAAAGGGATCGCATTTTAAATTCTTTTCGGATTCTCAATATTTGACACCAAGACATTAAGTAATCAACTAGGTACCAATTTTGGGCGTTATGAGGGTGCTAATCCTTCCTTATACGTAACCGACTCCTGAACCCATTTTCTGAATTTTGTAGACTGAAAATCATCGTTTTAATAAACCTAACATTTTATTAAAATGACTAAATTTTGAGGTGATCCAATCATACCTAATTAAAAAAAAATTGGTGGCAACTCTATTTTCGTTTTAAAATAAAAAGTCGATTTCCAAAAAAACGTTTCGACAATAATATTAGTATAATAAAATAATTTATAGTATCTCATTGTTAATAATATGTTCTAATTTAATAGAAATCATTTATACAATTTAATTTAAATATATAAAATATAAAAATATAAATGAAGTGCAAATTTAAAATTTGATATCCAAATTGTTTTGAATAAGTTAAACGATTGAATTTCAATTTTTTTTATCTAGGTTTAAAAGTTTACGGGTGAGCGCTCGATTAAATTAAATAAAAAAGTTAGTTAATTAAGTTGACGAATCATATTTTATCATCCTAATTTAATTTGAATTTTTTTTAATCGAATCCAGTAAGATAGAATTTGAATCAAATATATTTATTCAAGCTAAGTTAAAAAAATTACTTTAGTACTTTTTTATTTTTATGTAAATATTTTTCTAAAGTTTTTAAATATGATCATACAAATATAAAGAAAAATTGAAGTAAACAAGTGAAGAAATAAAAGCAACAGATGAAAAATAACGGGAGGATTTTGATTTTTGGGGTAAAGGGGAGAGGGAAAGTAAAGATTTTTGGGGGGTAAGAGGAGGGGAATAAAAAATTTGTGGGGGTTTCTATTTTGGGGGCAAAAGGACGGAGGAAAAGTAGAAAATTTTGAAGGGAAGAGGGGGTAAATGTTGGTGGAGCAACTTCTTTTGAAAATGAATACATGTTCTGACATTATATATATATATATCGGTAAAATTATCCTTCTTCATATGTTCCATGCCATTTTGAGGCCACCAGAAAAGACTATTACCAATCAAACAAAATAAATTAAGAGACCGGCTACCATATACATATGAGGCCCCTGTCCGACCGATCAAACAAGACTATCTTAGACTATTTCTTAAAAGACAAAAAAAGAGAGTACTATAGCCTATAAATATCATATTTAATGATATGCTAATTCACACCAGCATATTTAAAAAAAAAAAAGAGTATCATAGATTATTTTGTTACAACTGTAAATAATATCTAATATAAAATTAGAATTATAAACTAGAATCTGTCATGTCAAATCATTAAGAATAAATCAATAACAAAATTAAATGCGGAAGCGTATCTGAGTTCATCGCTTTCTTGAAATCCACTGATCTTGGGCTTTTGATATTCCAAATTAGCACACAAGTAATCTAGAGAATGTGGCTCTCTTTTCTAAAGATGAGATATTAGAAAAGTTACATTGTATGTAATTTGGGACCATAACCCTAATATATATAACTTTGGCACATTAGCCTTAATTTCTAATCAGCCCATCATCAAATAGAAATTAATTGCTAGAGTATCTACACATACTTGACCCATACTTTATTTAATAATTAAAGCCTAATAAATCATAACCAAATTAGATCACTTTTAATTTGGATTAACCTATTATGATAGTAAATAATAATATGTAATTACCGTTATTATATATGTGATGTCCATATTTTTCAACATATTTCTTAAAAAAACTTGAAAAAAAGAAAGGAAAGAATAAATTTACAACTAAGATGAATATGGGCAATGCCAATGTGGAGGATGCTAATGAGGCACTCCAAGCACAAGCTCACATTTGGAGCCATGCTTTCAACTTCGTAAGCTTCATGTCTCTAAAATGTGCACTTGATGTAGGCATCTTTGATATCATTCATGATCATGGCAAGCCCATTTATTAGATGTAAATAAAATTGCAAAAACGTAATTAAAGCTTAACCAAATTGTTTGTGTTCAAGCTCTTAAAATGTGAAAAGTAATTTAATGTGCAATACTGAATTATGAAAGATGAGTCATCATTGACTCTTTAAAGCTTTTTCCACAATAAAAAGTTCAAAGTTCAAGGTACTTTTATTGAAATTTTTTCTCACATATTTATTTGTATCCAACTTCCGACTATAACTTTTACATGTAAAAACTTACATAAATAATTGTTCTATATTTCTTTAACTGTGAAAACAACTTTTTAAAAAAAATTAAGTAAAATAAATTTTAAGTGTATGTTTTTTCAAAATTAAAAAATCGATTTATGATGAAGACGTATTTGAGGACCAAATTGATAGAATTTACAAATATAAATAATTAAAGTTATTAAATTATTTAGAATTAAGACTAAATTGATAGAATGTTTAAGTGTATAAGACTAAATGTGTTAATATACCAATTAAAAAAGGTCACCACATCATTTTTGTAAACGATTTAATAGAGGATGACAAAAATAGAATCAAAAGAAAATGTTAGTAATGAAATTGAAAAATTTTATAATTTAATGACTAAAACAAAATAGGCTAATAATTGAAGGCTAATAATATAATTTCTCCTAAATTTAACGAATTTATGCTTTTTAATTAAATTACATCTCATATACATTTTGTTCTTACTATTTATATAGAAAAAAGAATACAAATCCAAGTTCCCAAAGTATTATAATGATAAGAAAAAGCTATGGGTACACAAAATCGTAGACATTGACTAATATGATTATGGTCGATGTCATGGGGAGCATATTAGTGAGCTACTTCAAGCTCATGCTCACTTTTGGAACCACATTCTCATTAAAGTGTGCGATTGATTTAGATATCATCTAAAGCCATAACATGTTCATGATTATTACCGAGCTGATTGTTGCACAACCGGTGCTCAACCCTACTAAAGGATGTAACATGCTCCGATGCAACACAATGATACCATATTATTATTATTTTGATATGAATAATTATACAACTTAGATTATAATATTAGTATAATACAACAATTTATAGTATCTCATTGTTAATAATATGATATAATTTAAATAATTAATAGAAATTATTTATAAAATTTAATTCAAGTATAAATGAAGTGTAAATTTATAATTTGATATCCAAATTGGATTTTGAATAAGTCAAAGGATAGAAGTTTCAATTTTTTTTTGTTATATAGGTTTAAAGCATTCGATCAAATTGAATAAAAATTTTTTGAGTTAATCGAGTTAATAAATCCTATTTTATCATCCTAATTCGATTTGAAATTTATTTGAATCAAATCAAGTGAGATGAAATTTGAATTGAATCAAATATATTTATTCAATTTTAATTAAAAAAATGACTTTGGTGTTTTTTATGTTTATGTAATATTTTTTGAAAATATTTTTTTTAAAGTTCTAAATATGATCATCCAAATTTTTTTTTGAAATAAACAAGTGAACAAATAAAAGCAAAAAGATTGGGGGATTTTTATTTTTTGGTGTAAGGGGAATAAAAAAATTGTGAGGGTTTTGATATTTTGGGGTAAAAGGAGGGAGGAAAAATTTTAAAAAAAAAATTCAAGAAAAAAGGGGTAAAGTGCTGGTGGGGCAAAAGGGGTTGGGATGGGTAGTTTGATATTTGGTTTATTCGAATTATTAAATTTATTTAAATTTGAAATTTTAATTTGACTTGAACTTGAAATTTAAAAAATAAAATTAAATTGACTTAATTAACTCGATTCAAATACTTTAAAATTTAAAATATTTTTCAATTTTTTGAGTTAAATCGAAATTTACTTACTCCTATAAAAGTTGATTTAAAAAGCTGATTTGAGTTGGAAAATTATCCCATTATTATTGCTTTTCATTTGAAAAATACTTTTCAAGTTGAAAGCAAATCAGGCCCTAAAATAAAAATGAAGAATATGTTTCACAGCCAAATAGGCTAATAGTGAGATCGACGAGTATACGGTTAATAATTTAATGATTCAATTGTTATTAGTTCATCCATATAAATTATATTTATCAAATTTGATAAATTTCAAATTTCTAATTATATGGGTCATGTAAAAAATTTTAAATTGTTCAATAAATATTATTGTATATAATATTTAATTTGATATGATCAAAATATCATATTTGTTTAGAATTTTACATACATGACAAATTTAATTATATAGATAAATTTAACCGTGAATCGTTAAAATATTAATTATATATAAAATAAAATAATATTATTTTAATTTTATAGAATCTGGCTATTTTACCAAATTGAGCCAAAAAAATTTAATATTTACAAAAATAACCCAAGTTCAAAAATAATCACCAAAATGACCTAAAATGAACAGTAGGATGAGATTTGGGGCACCTAATGACCGGCACCACCTAGTATTTTGGCCCCATGATTGCCTGATAATTGTGCCAGGCTTTAAAAAATTGATTTTTTTGACTTTGGGAACCCAACGGTCGGCACTAGGGTATTATTTTTTTTAAAATTGTATCATACTGATATACAAAAATACCAGTATTTTTTTTAAAAAAATAATTTTGGTTCTGGCATTGTAATGGTCGGCACCACACTAGTAATTTTTTTTTTTTGGTTTTGGCCTTCTAATGGCCGGCACTAGGGACTTTTTTCGTGACCCAATGCAAATTTTTTTAACTTTTCTACATTGATGGTCGGCACCATACTAGTAATTAAAAAAAAATTGGTTCTAGCCTTCTAATGGCCGGCACCACACTAGTAAATTTTTTTTTAAAAAAAATTTTTTTGGAACCACACTAGTAACAAAAAAGAATTTTTTTTTTTTTGGTTCTGACCTTTTCATGGCCGGCACCAAGGACTTTTTTCGTATCCCAATGCAATTTTTTTTTTTACTTTTCTACACTGATGGTCGACACCAGACCAGTAATTTTTAAATTTTTTTTTGTTTTGGCCTTTTAATGGCCGACACCACACTACTAATTTTTTTTTTTTTTTTTGGTTTTGGCCTTCTAATGGCCGGCACCAAGGACTTTTTCATGTCTTAATGCAATTTTTTTTTACATTTCTACACTGAAGGTCGGCACCAGGCCAGTAATTTAAAAAAAAAATTGTTTTTACATGGCCGGCAACAAAGTAAAAAAATTTTTTTAGGTGCTAGGCATGTATTGGCTGGCACCAGAAATGAAATTTTGTTTTTTTGGTGCTGGGTATGTATTGGCCGGCACCAAACCTTATATATATAGTGGGTGGTTTGGGTTCTGATAGTGTAAATGGATAAGAAAATATTGTTTTGAGAGAGGCATCAAAATAAGAGTGTTTGCATAGTATACCATCAAATGAGTTTTTCTGTAGTGAATTGTATATGAGAGTTTTTTTTGTAGTGGATTGTAGATGGGAGTTTTTCATAGTATACAATCGAATTTCGAGGTTGAACTATATACTATCATGTTTTAACGAAGTTGAATTGTATACTGTCATGTCCACCCTAAAGGTTATGCTATTAAGGGTTGGATGAATTTCTGCATCGTAGATGGCTAATCAAGATGTCCAACGCAGATGGACATTATCTATGGTGCAATAGCATTTATTACGCAACTAGGCTGTGGTTGGAACTGATTGGTAAAGTCTCCATGCAAAGGTATCTTAGGGGACAATGGAAGAAGAAAGGGTCTGGAGCTTTTAGGAAGTTTTATTTTCCCTTGGTTTATACAGCTGGTTTTCTGTTTCTTTTTAATTTTGTTGATCGTTTTAGATATTCAATTATCCTGTACTGATGCAACGTAGACCTGATTCAAGCAGAAGACGATTAATTGTGAAGAAACTACTATTGAGAATAATTGTATTATTTCTTTAAAATGTTTGTATTTTTTTATATCTGTAAATTTAATGTAGTTGTTTAGGATTTAAGGATTCATTTTTTATATTTTCGTGTATTAATTTCTTAGAATGTTTGTATTTTTTATATATGTAAATTTAATTTAGCCCGTATTATATGTAGTTTGAATTTAAAATTTTCGTGTATTAATTTTACCCATATGTTTGTAGTTTGTTGGGTGTTATTAAATTTAATTTAGTGCGTATTATTTTTGTTTGAATTTTATATTTTTTTGTATTAATATTTTAGAATGTTTGTATTTTATTGTGTCTGTAAATTTAATTTGTCAATTTCTATTACTTATTCGAATTGTTTTTTAATTAAATATTTCGAAATCATTTATTAAAACAAATAATTATTTTAGAGAAATTATACTAATATTAAAAATATCGAAACCCCTCATCGTAACTTTGAGTCCATTGCCAGTTCTCCATGCTACCCAACCATGTCTGGAGATCTGTTGGTAAAGATGACATTTGAGATTCAAGCCTCGCGAACCTTTGCCTGAATCTTCGCGGTTCTAACTCATGACCTGCATATTTAATTTGAAATCATCATTTTAAAAACAACAAAAAATTTGAAAAGTAATTTTTGAAATAAATACAAACAAATTTTTTTTACTCATGTTCACGAGTTCTTTTTTCCAATATTTATTCTTATACTCTGTGGAAGTTTGCCGTAATGTGCTGGATGCAATAAACAAACCTCCACGGAACCCCGACCGCCTTATCGCAGCAAGTAATCCTTTCGATCTATCTGATATAAGGCAAATGTTGTCTTCTCTAACAATGTGCCTCTGCAGATTTCTAAGGAAAAATTCCCAAGACTCGTAGCACTCACGCTCCATGATGGCGAATGCGATCGGAAGGACATTTCGATTGCCGTCTTGTGCAACAACAACAAGGAGTATTTGTGTGTATTTTCCGTACAACCATGTCCCATCCACCTGCACCAATGGCTTGCAATGAGGGAAGGCCCTAACACACAGCTTGAACGTCCAAAACAATCGGTGAAAAACTCATTTCCCTGACTGTATCTCCCCGTCCGGGCCTTTATACGGTAGTGTTTGCAAATTAGTCACTGTCCCGGGCACATACTCCTGCAACCCGGCTATCCACCATTGAAGTTCGTTGTATGACGCATCCCAGTCACCATACAACTCTCGCATCGCCATTTGCTTTGCCCACCATGCCTTTCGGTACGACGCTTTATACTTGAATCAAGCTTGCATGTCTGCAATAAAGACTAACACTTGAATGGTGGGCGACTCTTTCACCAAAGGAATGATGCAGTTGCATATAGTTTTTGCATCTAACTTTCCATGGTCTTGCGACATACGAGCGGACGTACATGTGTGTGGACCTTCTAGTTTCCTTATCATCCACATCTGTGTTCGCTGCATTAACGCGGCTCAGACACGCCATTTACAACCACTTGACACTTTCCAACATTCTCCTACGTACAAAGACTGCGTCGATTTCGTTACTTTATAATCCACACCTAACTTCAAGCTAAGTTGTTTTATAGTATGTAAACAATCTTTTTTGTTATCGAATTGTTGTCCTACAAACAACTTTTCATCGCCGAGTTCATCATCAAGTAGGTGAGCCGACACAATATTTGTATATTCCGAGAACTCGCGTGCAAGAGCCGCATCAAGATCCACATCGGTCATAAAGGACCCTGGATTATTTCTTATAACTATATCAGTGCCTGTGTTCTCGGTTGGATGGGGGTTTGCATTTTTACCCTCCACTGGCCCTTCCTCATCTATGTCTTCAGGGATGTCATCCAAATCGGGGTCACTGAAATCATTGTTGGGATCACGGTGGGACTGATCATCATTACCAGACCCTTCATAACCATCTTCTATGGTGGCCAACACCTCTGGATGGATCTCTAGAGGAGGACACGAGTTTGGGATGTTATACGAATATCCACTGGTGTTCGGATTTTTGGGAGTTGGCATTAACCGTCCAAAACCCAACTGATCTTCCCAGGAGAAGTTAAGATCAAAATCAATTCCAGAGCGCTAGCTTGCTGAAATTACAACTTGAATGGGATCCGGTTCAACTATCTTCGCGAACAACTCAGCCGAGCTGGGATTTTCTATCTCAATGGGGCAATAAATTGCTATCATTGTCCCTAGATCATCATCATCTGTAAGCTCCATTTCTGAGAACTTTACCGGATCGGTTGAAACCGGAAATTTGTAAAACAGTCTCAAGATTTGCTTTCCGCAACGGGTTGCTATCTTTGTACTGATTTTGTGTTTTAAATCCACCAGCAAAACACGCTTGTTGAATCTCATTCCTATTTTTTTCCGACTTTGAAATACACAACCTTCTTCAACTGTATTTATTATTTCTTCATAAATTTGTAAAACGTCTCAACATTTGCTTTCCGCAACGGGTTACGATCTTTGTACTGATTTTTTGTTTTAAATCCACCAGCAAAACACGCTTGTTGAATCTCATTCCTATTTTTTTCCGACTTTGAAATACACAGCCTTCTTCAACTGTATTTATTATTTCTCCATCGAAATGAACATAAACAAACAAAATTTGGGAACTCATCTTAAAAAATTTTTGCTTCCTTCTCGACAAAGAAAAAACTAAAATTTTTAATCTCGCTTTTCAACTAATAAAGCAAAGAAAAAGTAAACAAAAACTCAAATGGAAGATAAAATGTCTTTATATATCTGATGATAAATTTGGTGTCGGCCATTACATGACTAGCACCAATTTTTTTTTACATCTCTAGTGCCAACCATCGATGTAGAAAAGTAAAAAAAAAATTGCATTGGGACACGAAAAATGTTCCTGGAGCTAGCCATTACATGGCCAGAACCAAATTTGTTTTTAAAGATTACTGGTCTGGTGCCGGCCATCAGTGTAGAAAAGTGAAAAAAATTGCATCGGGACACGAAAAAAGTGCATGGTGCCAGCCATTAAAAGGCTAGAACTAAAAAAAAAAAATTTTTTTTAAAAAATCACTGGTCTGGTGCTGGCCATCAGTGTAGAAAAGTAAAAAAAAATTGCATTGAGACACGAAAAAAGTCCCTGGTGCCGGCCATTAGAAGGCCAGAACCAAAAAAATATTTTTTTTTATTAGTGTGGTGCCGGCTATTAGAAGGCTAGAGCCCATTTTTTTAAATTACTGGTCTGGTGCCAGCCATTAGTGTAGAAAAGTAAAAAAAAAAAATTGCATTGGGACACGAAAAAAGTTCCTGGTCTCGGCCATTAGAAGGCCAGAACCAAAAAAAAATTCTTTTTTTTTTTACTAGTGTGGTGCCGGCCATGAGAAGGCTGGAACCAATTTTTTTTTTAAATTATTAGTCTTGTGTCGGCCATCAGTGTAGAAAAGTAAAAAAAAAATTGCATCGGGACATGAAAAAAGTCCCTAGTGCCGGCCATTAGAAGGCCAGAACCAAAATTTTTTTTACTAGTGTGGTGCCGACTATTACAAAGCTAAAACCAATTTTTTTTAAAATACTAGTATTTTTGTATACCAGTATGATACGGTTTTAAAAAAAATACCCTAATGTCGGCCATTGGGTTCAAAAAGTCAAAAACCAATTTTTTAAAGCCTGACACAATCACCATGTAACACCCCTATACCCATTTCGAGCTGGGGAACCTGATATAGGAATATTGTAACACCCCTCACCCATATTCATAGTCGGAATAGGGTTACAAAATATTACCGATCAATCAACATCATTTAACATACATAATTCATACATTTATGCATTCATACTCAAATGCCATTCAATCATATTCATATTGTCCCTTATGAGGGCCTACGAAGGCCTTAAACATGCTTGAGAAGGGGTTCAGGACTAAACTAATAACATATAATATTCTCGAAAAAGTTAGAAACTTTTCAAACATACAAGGGTCACACGCCCAAGTGAACGGGTCGTGTGCTTCACACGGCTCCAGACACGCTCATGTCCTAGGCCGTGTGAAAAGAGGGCATATATACTGACTTGGGTCACACGGCTGACCACACGCCCGTGTGTCTAGCCCGTGTGCCCTTCAAAATGGCCACACACGCTCGTGTACTAGGCCGGGTGCTAGGCCGTGTCAGTCCTATAGGGTATACTGACTTACGCAACACGGCCAAGTTACATGCCTGTGTGCTAGGTCGTGTGCCATTTAGGGGGGTATACTGACTTGTGCCATACGGCCAGTCACACTGTAACTCCCCAAAAATCTCGAAACTCTAAATTTATGTGCACTAAAGTTGGTATGTATGAGTAGCACTTAGAATATTAATTTTAAGGTATTATCGGGATTATTTGAAGTCTTAGAGATAGGGAAGACCATAGGGGAAAATTTATTTTTCTGCTTTAGTGGACCCTAGTCTCAGGCATTAGGCCTCTTAAGCAGGTTAAGGGGAAAATATGACACAAGTGGGCCTGTGGTCCAGTGGCAAGTGGCGTCACTTGGGGAGCTATAAGGTGGCGTGATTGTCAGCTGAAGAGGTCCAAGGTTCGAGGCTTAGGAATGGTATTTTGTGGAGAGTTTATTTTGCATAAGTGGACGGCTAGTGTTGTGTTGAATTTGAACTCTTAAGTTGGAGTGTTTGAGTGGTCTTGTGAGCTGATAATGAAGGAAATTTCGGATGAGATTAAGGAGTTATCATGGAGAAAAGTTAGGAAATGAGGAGTGTGGATGAGGTGGTGCCGAATGGGACTATGGGAGAAGGAATTTTCGGGTTGTGGCTATAAAAGGAGAGTGTCGAATCCTTTGAGAGGTTCTTTGAGTTCCCATTATTCTTTTTCTTTCTTTTCCCCCCCTCAATCGGTTCCTCCCATAGCCAAAGTCTCCCATTGCCGAAATCTCCTAAAGTCGAATCCCTTTGTACCGAATTCTTTTGAAGGGCTCTTTTGATTTTCAATACTTTTCTCTTCTCTCCCATAGCCGAATTCTTTCATTGTCGAATTACCACCATCTTTTTCCTTGCTGAAATTCCTATTAGTGCTGAATGTTTGTGGTTGTTCCTCCATCACAAATTGATTGTTACCCACTCTCAGTCAAGTGTTAAAAGTCGGATCTAGTTTGGTAGCTATCTAGGCCGCAGGATCAAAAGTGGATTTGGTAAGTATTCGGCTAACCTCTTTTGTACATTTTGCTAAAAGCCGAAGGGCTATCTAACTTTTCTTGTCGTTAACCCTATAATAACAAGGATAATGTTTAAAGATCGCGAGCGTAATAAGAATCGCAAGCAAGTGGTAAGTGTAGTCGTCTTGATTACGGTTTAAGTAAGTGACCGAATGTGGGTATGATCTATAGGGGTGACTTGTGTGGATTATGAGTCACTCAAATTTTGATGATATACGTTTGGGTGCAGATCTAGGGATATTCACGAATAGTAGCTAAGGAAGGGCTACTAGAACGCGTGACACACGGAAAGGTTACGATGAGGTTTCAGTTTTTGATAAAGTGAGTAATAAGCCACGATTAATCATTAAGTGATGTCTGTTGTAGGTCCGTGATTAAGGGTTTGCAGCACACATTGTTACCAGGTGTGTACAAACACTACACACACATGATATTGGCAATGTCGGAAAGCAGAAGAGCCGAAAGTGTCTAAATGGGCCCAGTGGGCCTTGAGGCTAAGTTTTGTGAAATTGTTGATTTGGTTATATGAATTGAGTTGGTCATGTATGTTACATGCTCTGGAATTGATTTGGGCCTAATGGGCCATATGGATATGATTTGGGCCTAATGGGCTATATGAATGAGATTTGGGCTTAATGGGCCATATAGATGTGATTTGGGCCTAATGGGCCATATGAATGAGATTGGGCATAGTGGGCCGTTTGCATGTATGTAGGCTTATTTGGGCTTTGTATATGGATTTGATCTTAGTATCTGATAACTGCTAAAACATACATAAAACTTAAAAACAAAATTGCAACCGTGGACAAGTCATAAGTTTGAAGTGTGGTAATGGGTGTATGCATGTCTAGGATTGGATCTAGAGAGAGCTTGGTACTTAAGCGGTCTCAATGACCCAGCTCCTCTTTTCTGGAATCCTACCTGGTGCATAGTGCCTGTTCACTTTGACCGATGGGGACTTGTTAACGGGCCCAGGTAGGTACTGAATCCATAAAACTTAAGAATGATCGAAATGCCCCTAAGGGCGAAAATGACTAAAATACCCTTAGTCTGGGAAATTACAAAAGTACCCCTCATTTGCAGAATTACCAAAATACCCCCGATTCAGCAATTTACGAAAATACCTTGTAGGATAGAATTACGAAAATAACCTTGGATAGTGAAATGACTAAAACACCCCTAAGTGTTTAATGTGCTTAATGTGTGTTGCATTCATGAAATATATGTTGCACTTGGGTGGGTTTTGATGATACGAAGGAAGATATGAGAGGATCGCATAGTCGCTTGACGACCGTGGATCCACCGGTGGCTTTAAGCCCATTATATGCTTAGCAGCCTTACTGCAACGTTGATTAGTGCCGCTGTTGGTGCTACCTTTGGAGTGTAGGGATGGGTGCGTTGGTATTTGTATCCCCACAGGAGTGTAGGGTTGGAAGGGAAATGGAGTGCAGGGTTGGATTTGGGATGGGTGCATTACATTCATATGGTATTGATATGTTATGAGGTCATTGTGGGCTAAGGCCCAAGACCACCGATTTTGATAAGGCTTAGGCCCAATGTGATATTTGCATGTTGATTGGATTACCAAGGGTCGTACACACTGAGTTTCGAAACTCACACCCTTTTTGTTAAATGTTTCAGGTGATCCTCAATAGACGGCTCGACGTGGGAGAGGGTTCGGGGATGGCCGCACTACAAGATACTTAGGAGTTTTGTTTATTTGTTTCAAAAGACATGTTTTTAATTACTTTATATTTGTTGGTTGTAATAAGGCCTTGTACTCCGATTTGACTTTAGATTTTGTGTTTTGTTATCATTGTTCAACTGTCTACGTAATTGTTAAACTTAAATAAATTTTCTTAAGTTTAAACATGGTTTTTGAAATACCTAAAAACATGGGCTTTTATCATTACTTAACAAGATTCAAGGATTTTGGGCTTTTAGGCCTTAAATTTTAACTTAGCAAAATCATTTTGAATTATGCCTTTGATGTGACATTCCCGGATTCGGTCACAATGTCTAGGCCCGGTCTGGGGGTGTGACACACACGCCTGTGTGTACGGCTATGTGGAGCATACTGACTTCAATTCAATTTCAATACCAGGGGACACACTGCCGTGTAGCATGACCGTGTGTCGCACACGGCTAAGACACACGCTCGTGTCTCTGCCCATGTGGACAAAAATAGGCCATTTGCAAGGCCAATTTGCCACCCTTATCTCATGCTCACCGAAACAACCAAAATAGTACCATTTCATCATACAATAGGCATCCCAAAATCATCAACCAAGTGCACAAATCATACCATATCCATTTCAATCAAATTCAATATCCAAATCAATGTCAATTACCCATTCAACACTTATATTATCAAGCAATCATTCATAAACACATAACTTCTCAAATTATCAACTTTAATTACACCATATAGATTATTTACCAAACTTAAAATATAACCATTTGAGCAATTATGAAACCATAATCACATTCATACCAAAACATACAAAAATAAGCCCTCACTTATGGCTATATACACAAAACAAAACATATGCAATTACAAGCCAAATCCTATGGCTATATTCACAACCAAAGTACCACATCTAGCTTATACATGCCATATACCATATGTACAATTCAAAAGTACCAACTTAGATGTCCGATAGTGCGATGATGTTCCCGATGACTTCTGAATCTGAGCTAGCTTTGATTCACTATAAAACATAAAAAAATAACACAAAGTAAGCTTCATAGCTTAGTAAGCTCGTAAGTGAATAACTCAGTACATCAAATAAATGTATTTCCAACCAAATATACATGACAAAATCATATACATAGCATCTACAAACCTTTCTCATGTCTCAAAACATGACCAAATACCATCTAATTGAACTTTCTCTATTTAATATTTGAATAGGTTTCGTACGTACCTGTATCGTCTCGTACTAACCTCTTTCTCAATCACCCCATTCGTTTACCCATTTAACCATTTAGAATAGAAGTCGGATACTCAATAATCTCAATTGATAAGTACCTATACCATGGCCCAAAGCCAAATCAAGGTAACTTATCCCGGAGTACCTATGCCATGAACCGTAGCCAAATCAAGGTATCATTCGCACCCGTAGTGCCAATATCGTGGCCCGAAGCCAACACATAACCTAATGACATGTCACTAGCATCCTAAACTATTCCTAAGGTTCAACTGAGAAGTTTCACTTATCGATTTCATCATCGAACACATTCGTAAAGTCATATTCACAATTCAAACATTATCCGTAACCTCATAATCACATTTTATGCAATATCAAAGCATTTAACATTCATTTATAATGAAATTACCACATACGAACTTACCTCGGGTATGAAAACGGTGAAATGAGTCAATTACTCGATAATCTTGCCTTCCCCCGATCTAATTCTGGATTCCTCTTTTCTTGATCTATATGTATTCAAAATTAACTCATTTAATCATTCATTCATTCAATTTAATCCTTAAAACACAATTTGGGCATTTTTACACATTAGCCCCTAAACTTTCACATTTATTCAATTTAGTCCCTATTTCACAAATACACAAAATTCAAAAAATTCAACTTAACCCATGCTTAGCCAATTTATACATAAGCCCCTAGCAGCCCAAAAATTTCATTTATTTCACATTTCAACCACACAATTTGCATATTTCTCAATTCAATCCCTATTATGCATTTTCATCAAAAATCACTTCATAAAACATGAAAATCTATCATCCAAATTTCATATGTCATCCTCAAGCATCAAAGAACACATAAACCCATCAATGGTACTCTCAAAATCTTTAACATTTTCAAAATTAAAGGTACGGGCTAGCTAGAACACGAAGCAACGATCACAAAAACATAGAAATCATTAAAAATAGAGCAAAAATAGACGTACAAATAGCAAGAGCAATGACTGAACCTTCAAAGCCCTAACAATGGTTTTTTATTTCTCACTTTCGGCTAAGTAAAGAAGAAAACAAGATGATATCTTGTTTTTCTTTAATTTAATTCATCATTAATACTAAATTACATTATTAACCTTAACTAAAACATTATTATTTCACATAAACCATGTCCATTAATGTCCACTCATACTTCTAATGGTCTAGTTACAACATAAGGACCTTAACATTAATAAACCATAGCAATTAAACACCTTTAACAAGTAGAATGCAACTTTTGCATTTTACGCGATTTAGTCCTTTTTCTCAAATTGAGCTATTAAACGATAAAATTAGCTCAGGAAATTTTCACACATACATACTATCATGCTGTAAACACAACAAATAATATTAAAATAATTTTCTAACCTCGAATTTGTGGTTCCAAAACCATTGTTCCGATTTAGCTAAAATCGGGCTGTTACAAATTTTACATTTGGTGCCAAAGTGATTTTGACTAATCACTAATATATTTGAACATTTAAAAAAATTATTATAATTTGTATTTTAATCCCTACTACGTAGAACATACTTGATTTTCCTAAGTGCATGCCATTCTATTCAAAATTTTTGAAACATACCCTATTGGCACTTGGAGATGTGATGAGATGAATGCTCACAACCTCGATTACAACTCTTCAAAATCACTGTACCTAATCTGCGCACGGAAAACAAACCGTACATTGAGTAAAAATTTAGTGGTATTTCTATAATCGACATATTTAGAAAAAAACAATATAATGTAATAATAAGCACAATTAAATTTATAAGGACATATTAATGTCTAGTATTTTATCATAACTATTATTTTTCATTTATTAAACAATATCCTAATTCACACAATTGCTATATAAATGATTGTTCACATATCAACCATATTTATTCGTACAATGGCATCAGTCATGCAATACTCAATTCATGAATACATTATTTTATACCATACTCAATTCATGGGTATATAACTCATATATTCCATATATTGTCAACATATTTAACATTTTATTTTTAATTCACTATATCACTTCCAATTCTCATCTCTTTCTATTTCAATCTCATAATTGCTATTCAAAAACTTTTCTCAATAAGATACACAGTTCAATTTCAATATATCAATGACCATATCATGAACCCATTGGTTCATACATTTCAATTTCATAACTTAATTCAATATCATAATCCAATTCATGTTCAAAATCATTAAATATTATTCATATTACCAATTCATTTATATACCCCTATTAACAGGACTTGCACTTTGGCGGATACACGGATCTAATCAAAACACACCAATATGGCACCTAGTGCCTTATCGGATAATTCGAAGCAATAAGTTGACACCCAGTGTCTCATCAGCCATGCCGAAGTAAGTTGGTACCCAG
The DNA here is from genome assembly GCA_005393395.2 of Gossypium australe. Classification (NCBI taxonomy): domain Eukaryota; kingdom Viridiplantae; phylum Streptophyta; class Magnoliopsida; order Malvales; family Malvaceae; genus Gossypium; species Gossypium australe. Next base: position 130,952,642 of record CM016623.1, read on the forward strand.
TACCTCATCGAATTTATCCGAAGTAATAATATAATATATTTTACTTATACAATAAGAAATACATGTATTATTATATACATATGATTATTATTTTTACACATGTATTTCACCATTACCATACATTTGTCATAATTTGGTTTAATTAATTAATTAATTAATTATTTTACTTTAGTTATAATATAATATAATATAATATAATATAATATAATATAATATAATATAATATAATATAATATATATATAATATAATATATATATAATAATATTTTCTTAAATAATAAGTAAGTATATAATTATTACAAGTATATGTATAATACTGTTACACATATAATTTACTATTACCATACAATTGTAAATTTTATGGTTTATTTGATTAATTAGTCCCTTTATTTTTTTCTATTCTATTATTAAGCTTTTACACTTTATTCAATTTAATCCTTATACCTAATTAACCTTAATTTAAACAAATTCACTGGTCGTTATTTTATGCAATGTCAAAGTCTTAAAATTTATATAAACAATGATCGAACCTGGAAACTAACTATGACAATGATTTGAGGTAAGCGCACCTATCGAACAGTAGTATTTAAGGCAAGACCGGATTATCGAACCTAAAGGAACTAAAAGTACTAATACTAACTTCCTTTTTATTATCTAGCCTAAAATAAATGGAATTTGTTGTTTAATCTAAATTAACTAACTACTAAGCTAAAGACTTTAAGACAAAGAAGAATGAAATTGGGGAACATACTTGTGAGAGAAAACCAATTGATTAAGACAATACCCGAGGAAGAATCCACCTAGACTTCACTTGTTATCTAACTCTGAACCAGACTATTTATTCACTTGACTTGATCCGTAGGATTCCCTAACGTATATTAATCCCTCTCTCGAGGCGACTAACATCTAACCCTAGGTTGATTAATTGAAATCTCTTTCTAATTAAAACCCCTAGAATTGCATTAACTTGATCTATGGACTCCCATATTAGGTTTGACCTTAATCTGGCAGATTTTCGTCACCCTATCTCTAGGCTCGCGAGCAACTCCGCTTAACTATGCTAGATCTACTCTTAGGTAGGGACTTCTTCTCCTCCACCTAAGCACATCACACTTGAATTAATATCCCGGAAATATCAACACAAGAATAAAGAACACATAATTAAGAACAAGTCAAATATTTATCATATAGTTCAGCAAACGATAACAAGATTCATCTTAGGTTTCATCCCCTCAGGTATCTGAGGGTTTAGTTCATAATAATAAAAGAAAACATCTCAGAAGAAAAGATAAAACAAAACATAAGAAATCCCTAAAACCCCCTGAAAGAATTGAAGGAGAGATCCTCCGTCTTGAGTATGATTCCGGCTTCTTGAGATGAATCGACTGGCTATCTTCGAGTAAATCCCCACAAATCTGCCCTCTTTGGCCCAGCTAGACGTCCCCTGACTAAAGCCCTGGGTTCCCCCCTTTTAGGTCATACTTAGGGTGTTTATATAGGCTTCGGAATGTGTTTCTTCACCTCTAAGTATCCTAATATGAGTGGAATTTCTCTTTGTCACGGTAGGGACATGCCCATGGCGCTCGCTCTTGTAAGTCGTGGCCAGGCCGTGTTGAGTCCATTTATGAGGCACGGTCGTTTGGTCTTGGGCTCAGGCCGTGTCAATTTCTATCTTTGGCCCATTTGGTCCGTTTTAAGCCCGTTTTCCATTCTTTTCATCCTCCTATGCTCTCTTGAGTATAAAACATGAAATTAAAGGATTAAGAGCACCAAATTACATAATTCAAAGGATAAATCATCCAAAAGCATGCTGAATGTGGGATTAAAATATGTTACTATTACGGTTTATCAAATACCTCCACACTTAAGCTTTTGCTTGTCCTCAAGCAAAATTCTCAACTTACAATCAAAATGAATTTCCTTGATTTATAATATTCATCAATAATGTTCCATCATAATTCAAAGATAATTCATACATTGATAACTTAAGTAGTAGGGTCCTAAAGATTCAAACAATCAAAGTCATACATTTATAGCCCGAAAACGTTAGGTGTTTCCCCTTACCTAAATAATTACCTTTGATTCGAAATCGAAAAGAGTTGACATCCTCATTAAAGATTCACTCAAATCACTCAAAGTGTTTAAGGTTCAAATTTAAGCACTCAAAAGTCGAACATGAAAAGTTAATCCCATAGGCTTGCCTGAAAATAAAATCTCCACCACTGTAAAATGAGATGATACACAGATCAAAAGGTCTTTAAAAAGGGTTGTAATGGGGCTTAGGTTAAGGGTGTGGATAAAGGCTGAATTAGAAGGTTAGAATCGAGATTGACTTGACAAATTACCTCACTATAAACAACGAACTAATAATGAACAATTATATTAACTAGAAACTAATAAAACGAGCTTCTTTTTCAAGATTTGGAATTTACATGTATAAGCTCATAGAACTAATAATGAATATACTTCGAAATTTTCTTCTTCTCTCCTCTTGTTCTTTTTTTTAAGAACAAGTCAAATATAAAGCATGAATTCAACTATTGAAATAAAATAATTAGGCAACTGATCAATTCAAATATCGACAGAAAGGGTAGTCAAGGAATGGTGATAACAAATACAAAGGGTTTTTGGTTAATATTAGCTGGTGAGTCAATAAAAAGGGTTGTTAGGATCAAAAAGGTTCACTAGGAGTTAATTATGAGGGTAGGCTTTTAGTGGAGTGAGTGGGTTAAATCCTAGGTGCCTTTATCATCTCTGTATATCAAATCAATGGTGTGGTCTCGACATGTATAATCGAAGCAAGTTCTAGAAAAATAAATCAATGTTGACACACTCATAATAAAAAGTGAGCACGAAAGAATGTATGCTCTAAAAGGCTCAAAATCTCACAAGAATTATGGGTTTTTTTTGTCAACCTTGTAAATTTCAAACTTTAAGGTAATAACTAGATTCAGGTAGACAGCCTAACAAGATTTTAAATTTTGAAAATAGACTCATCATGCTCGATTCTCTAATATCTTTAAAATTTAATTATCAATGCACAATTATCAATGACTTAATCCAAAACATATTAATAAAAATCATAAGTCAGGAAAATTTCATTCTAATCATAATATGAGAAACTTACTTTAGAATAAGGCATAATTCTGGGATTTTCAAATAATACTATAGTTAACCCCCCCACACTTAAGATGTACATTGCCCTCAATGTACACAGATAGATAATAACAATATAATAATCAAAAGATAGGGAGAGAAGTGAAACTTCCTAAATTATGGATGAAATCCTTAGAGGATGTTCCATGACAAATGTGATGACTAGGTATAAGTGATGTTTTCGTTCCTTGAATGGCATATTTAATCTATTTAATCTGCGAAGTCATCAAGTAGATTTTAGGGAATGGATGTTGTTACGGAAACTTGGGGTTAGATAGCCAGTGATAAAGTGAGATCAATAGTATTAATGAAACTTTCGAGTGTTTAAACTGTCAACTAAAAATAGAAGCAAAATAAAAATGAAAATAAAAGTAAAAATAATAAAATAAAAAGAAAAGGACTCAGGGGTCCTCTGCATCAGCTGAGTTGGGTGGTGGCGATGAGATATGAAGGTGATGATAGATCTGCTAAAGAGTTGCCTCAATACCGTCGAATCTTCGAGCGGTGTTGTTGAATTGCTGCGTACAGTAATGCTCAAACTAAGTGAGGCGTGCAGAAATGTCTGAGAGTGAAACAACCGAATGAACTAGGCGATGGCTCTGTTGAGGTGCTTCCTGTGGTAGAAGAACATCTTCAATAATGTTCTCAGGGTCCTTCTCATTGGTGGTAGGTGCTAGCCTATATTGTGGGGGATCGGTCCCACGTCGATGTTGAATCAACCTCATGTGTAGCATCGTCTGGATGCCCTGTGGGAACATCTGACCTATCATTGTGAGGGAGGAGACCTGAGCGTCGGTGTTGAGAAGCCCGAAATATCGAGCCAAACGTGTGATGTAAGGGCCTATAGATATGACTCCTCTCCTGTGCTGCTCCATCTGATGTTGAATGGTACGAGCTATGAAATAGGCCAAGTCAAAAACTTGTCCGTTCGCCATGCACCATAGAAAGTAGGCGTCATAAGTGTTGACGACGCCGATGCTCTCTCACCGCCCTGTCAGTGTATGAGCTAAAAGTGCGTGTACGTACCTCAGGGATGGGGTAAGGGCCGTCGCCTTGGAGCGGCTAGGGTCATAATTGTTGTTTTTTGGTGTTATATTGTACCAACATCTTGTGGGGGTGTTGTGGATATGGCGAGGTAGCTCCGAGAGATCATGTTCCTCCATGAATTCGTCGGTATAAAGTCCCAATGCGGCCTCGAATTATGGTACGTTTAGTTTTCGTATAATGCCTCCGAGACGGAATTGGATCATACCGGGTTCATCGTGGTTCGACATCACTGTCTGAAAATGAAATGTTGAACAGAGCTCCAAAGTGAGCTCTAAGTAGGTAGGCTCGATGATGTTAAAGAATTGGTTCCAAGGGTCGGTAGTTAGTAGAGCCCGTACGTCGTCGGCTAGTTGGACCTGCTCCAAGGCAGCCCAATCAGTACATCTCCTTGTGCCGAGTGGTCACGCATGAAGTATCTTGTAATGATCCTCTTGAATACCCAAAGGAAAACGTAAGAGTGGGTGGCGCACTTCGGTGGTTGCGCTGACTGATGACGAATCGGGTCCCTTTCGTTTTTTGGAACTAGGGACTGCGGTTTTCTTACCTCGGGACGATGACATTATGGGCCTGAAAATAATCGATAATCAATGATTCAAGTACATTTCCAACCAAGATATATCAAGGGCTTCGATCAATATCCAAAGACTAAACTCATAATAAGTTAGTTCAACCATATCTAGCAGGAGCAAGAATTTGACAAAGAGTTATTCTATCTAATTCTAAGCATTATTATTTAAGCGAAGATTCAATGACTAAATCAATCTAATAGTGATAAAATAATAAGACTAATCTAATATTAAAATTAATTAAATAGATACAATTCTTAGTATAAAACAGTTAAATGGAGGTAAATGTAACAATGAGAGGTGACCAGGAGTGGCTGGGCGGTGCAGGGGCATGTAGGGGTGAGCCACGGGCGTGTGCTGCAAATGGTCAAGAAACACAGTGGTGGAACACCTTTGGGGCGGGCGTGTACTTCATTGGCACGGGCGTGTACTTCGTTGGCACGGGCGTGTACTGGTTTTTTATGTGAATGTGAAAGAAAGAGAAAGATAAAGGATGGGAGAAGTCAATGGTGGGGGTTTCTTTGATGGTGGCCGGAGTGGGGGGAAGGGATTTTGAGGGAAACAGCTAGGGTTGGGAGTTTGGGGAAGATTTTGGGGAAAATGGTGGATGATGCTCTTTAAATAGGGAAGGGGACACGGGCAGGTGCCACGCCCGTGTTTCTTTTATTTAGCTCGTGTTTTTTGTGATTTTTAAATTTGGGCGCGTTTGAGATGTTGCCCACGCCCGTGCTCCTTGGCCGTGTGCTATTATGTTCGCTTCTCCCACGCCCCTGCTAAGGTTGCCACGCCCGTGTCCATGTAGTCAGTGTCTCACACGGTTGGTAGGCACGGGCCTGGCTTGTGCCCATGCTGGTTTACTCAGAATAGACCACGATTGCATCGCACGGCCGTGGTCTTGTTATCGCAGTCCATGTTAGGAAAAAAATTTCTTCTTCATCTTGCACGTCTATCGACACGCCCGTTTTTCATTCTATGGCATCCACACGGCCACGGGCACGCCCGTGTGCACGGTCGTGTGGTAGGGAAACCTGCGCTTCACTGAATCGGTTAGTTTGGAGTTAGATGCTAAAAATTAAAAAATATAATGTTAGTGAAGTCAGTGCTCGGGTTGCCTCCCGAGAAGCGCTCGTTTAAAGTCTCTAGACTCACCCTGTTTTCATTTCTAAATGAAGGTTCACGGAGCTGAAGCTCCTATCTCAATTCCTTGAAATCTTCACCATTATAAAGTTTCAGTCGATGACCATTTACCTTGAATGTTCCCTGAGTTGGATGGGTTACCTCGACTGTGCCGTAAGGAAAAATAGGTTTGATCACAAATGGGCCTGACCACCTTGATTCTAGCTTTCCAGGAAATAGTTTGAGCCTTGAATTATACAGCAGGACCAAGTCTCCTACTTTGAATTGCTTTGATTGTTTTAAACGAGCATCATGGCGTCGTTTTGTTGCCTCCTTTTGTAGTCGTGAATTCTCGTAGGCCTCAGCTCGCCATTCATCTAGCTCGTTCAACTGCATCATCCTTTTCTCACCTGCAGTTTTAAGATCTTAATTCAAGAATTTTATAGCCCAGTAAGCTTTGTGCTCTAACTCAAATGGTAGATGACAACTTTTTCCGTAAACAAGTTTGTACGGGGATGTTCCTAAAGGGGTTTTAAATGTTGTTCTATAGGCCCATAAAGTATCATCTACTTTTATTGCCCAATCTTTCCAGTTTGATTCAACTGTTTTCGCTAAGATCCGCTTAAGCTCTCGATTTGCCACTTCCATTTGCGCACTAGTTTGAGGGTGATAAGGGGTAGCTGTTCTGTGGTGTACTCCATATTTTTTTTAAGACTTTATTAAATTGAGTATTAAAGATGTGAGTACCCCTATCACTGATAATCGCTCTGGGTGTTCCAAAACGAGAGAAGAGTTTTGATAAACTGTAAAAGTAACATATTTTAATCCCACATTTAGTATACTTTTGGATGATTTAAGCCTCGGTTAATGTAAAAAGGTGCTCTTAATCCTTTCTTTTCATGTCTTATACCCAGGAAAGTACCCGAGGATAAAAAACGAGAAACGAGCCCAAAACGGAGTAAATGGGCCATATCACGAAATCCACACGGCCTGGACTTAAGCCCACATGCCCGTGCCACATTGATCATCTAGAACACGGCCTTACCCCTGATGCACACGGCCGTGCTTCATTAAAGAAGTCCGAACACGGCTTGAAGACTAGTCACACGGGCGTGTGACATGGTCGTGCCTTTATCGTGGCAAAGAGCAATTTCATTCGGATTTGGATACTTTGGGGGGAAGAAACACATTCCAAGAGCCTATATAAACCCCCTAAGTGTTACCTGAAAGGAGGGCGATTAGCTAGGCTAAGGAGCCAAGCCGAAAAGGTCAGAGTTATGGGAATCACTCGAGGATAGCCAGTTGATCCATCTCTAGAAGCCAGATGTAATAACCAATTTATGCCCGGGACCGTCAGAAACAACCAAGGCCCATCAAGTAATAAACCCAATAAGATAAAATAGTCCAGAAATGTCCAATTACAACAGGCCCAATAAAACCCAACATAAAACCAAAAAATCCAATAAATGAAACAGTCCATAAAGTGTCCAAATTACACAAGCCCATTAAACTCAAATAAAAACAAACAATCAATCAATCCAAAACTAGAATCCATCCCTAGCCCAAAATCAGTCTAACCTATACAGACCCAAATCCACAGAGGCCCAGGCCCAAAAATTACATGGCCCAAAAGGCCCAGAACCTTAACAGGTTCAAAGACCTAGGTCCCTGGGAAACCCTAGGCGCCCTAACCCCACTACACGCGCCAACCCTTCATCTGCCACTACACGCACCAACCCTTCATCTGTTGCCACGTTCATTGACCCCATCGCACGCATCTGACACCCCATCTACCGTTGGCCACCCCCAAGCACGCCTCTGCCTCTTCAGCGCCCCATGCGCTTCTGGTTTTGCACACCCCTTTTGCCCATACCCTGCAGACAGAGAACAAAACAGAAGCAGAGAAGTATGGAACCAGAGAGTTGAATAATAAAAAAGCCATTTTGTATTTGGCTATAAAGCCATTCGAAACCGTTGTAAAAGGGGTTCCCTCTCCGTTTTTTGGTTTCACGTACATTTCACTTACGAGCAATCAAAATCAAAAGCAAATTAAAAGGTTGATTTCTTTTTCATTCTCAATTATTACCGACAGTCGTTTTGTTATATATACATATATATATATATTTATCTACTTCGAATCTCTGCAAATAAACAATATAAAAAAGGGTAAAGAGAAATAAGAGAAAATGCTTACCTCGAATTGATCCGATCTGTTATCTTTCTCGTCGAAATCGAGGTTTATGAAACAGATCTGAGAAAAGATCAGATCCTCACCCGCTCAGTTTCAATCGGGGTTAGGTAAGGGTTGTGATGAGAAAATATGGTGGGCGGTGTGTAAAAGGCTCAAAGTATTGTTATTCGTCGATTTCAATGGCTGGATAGCGATGCGTCTGGAGGGTGTCGGCGGCTGAGAGAAGAGGTAAAAGAGGGACTAGGTCATTCGGGTTTCAAAGGAAGAAAGAGGTTGAATGTCTGAACTTTAGGTTTTACTAACCTATTTAAACCAGGCGAAACGGCGCCGTTTAGTGAAGGTGGGGATCCGCGCGTCAACCCGCCTCGCGACCCGGATCTGTACCTTTCCATTATAAAAGGACTATTTATGCAATCGATCCCTTGATTCTCTGATCTGTTTGCAATTTCGTCCTATTCGAACGCAGCGTTTTAACTAGTCGGAATAATTTCCATTTTAACCCCTGATCGTTTGAGCGCATTTCATCTGATTCCTTTGATTTGCCTTTATTTTCGATTTTGCCCCGAATTCCTGCTTTCATTTTTAATTTAGTTTTTTTATATATTCTATTTTCTTGAACTATTTTGCTATATTATCATTATTTAAATCTTCATTTTTTTAATATTATTAATATCATTGTCTTAATATACTCACGTCATTGTGCATGCTTATCAATTTATAAATTTCTATCGTTATTGTTAAAATATCTTCATGTATGTCATTAATTTCATATTATCTTATACATGAATTTTCTTTTAAATCTATTTATGTATCTAGATATATTATAAATCTATCAAATAATATAATCTATTTCCTCTTAAGTCCATATTTCATCATATGTTTTTGTTTATTTCGAAGGTCCTTATATATCATTATTGTCATATATAAATTGTTAATATTAAGTTTCATTTCACATATTATAGATTAACATGTTATTTGCACATTATTTGTTTCGATTTTTCTCTGTATATAATATTTATTTGTAATCTATTAGCATTCAAATTTTTATGTTTACACATCTCATCTTTGTGTTGTATTTTCAATTTTCAACATATTCAAACTTTTTCCAAATATTTTATTACGTTCAAAAATGAACATTGAGCAAATTTTAAGATTCCTTCATTGCTAATCCTTCATTGCACGTAACCGACTCTCAAACCCGTTTTCTCGAGTTTTGAAGACCAAAATATTTTCATAGGTGACCTGATCACACCTAAACAAAAAGGATAGGTGGCGACTCCCTGTTTTTAAAAAAAGTCGATTCCCATTTTTTCAAAAAAAGGTTACGACACCAGAATTCTATTCAAGACGGCGGATCTCTCCTTCAATTCCTTCAGGGAGTTTTAGGGATTTCTTATGTTTTGTTTTATCTTTTCTTGTGAGATGTTTTCTTTATTTGTTATGAGCTAAACTCCTCAGATACCGGAAGGGGATTAAACCTAGATGAATCTTATTATTATTTTCTGAACTATAAGATAAATACTTGATTTGTTCTTAATTATGTGTACTTAATTCTTGTGTTAATGTTTTTGGGATGTTGATTCAAGTCAGATGTTCTTAGGTGGAGGAGCAAAAGTCCCTGCTTAAGAATAGATCTAGCATAATTAAAGTGGAGTCGTTCGAGATAGGGTGATGAGATTTTGCCGGATTAGGGTGAAACCTAATATGGGAATCCATAGATCAATTTACTGCTATTCTAGGGGGTTATTAAGGGAGAAAGAGATTTCTGTTAATTAACCTAGGGTTAGACGTTATTTGCCTTGAGAGAGGGTTTAATATAAATTAGGGAGTCCTACGGATCAAGTCAAGTGAATAAATCATATGGTTTAGTGTGAGATAACAAGTGAAGTCTAGGTGGATTCTTCCTAAGGGTATCGTCTTAAATCAACTGAGTCTTCCCTCAAGTTATTTCCCAATTCATTCTTTTTGTCTTTGCGTCTTTAGTTTAGTAGTCGTTAGATCTAAACAACTTCACTTATTTTAGGCAAACTAATAAAAAAAAGGTTAGTATTAATACTTTTAGTTCCTTTGGGTTCGACAATCCGATCTTGCCTAAGCTATACTACTGTTCGATAGGTACACTTGCCTTTAATCGTTGTTAGAGTTAGTTTGCAGGTTCGATCATTCTCTTTATAAATTTTAAGACTCTAATTCCAGCGATCAAGTTTTTGGCGCCGTTGCCGGGGAACTAAAATATTAAGAAAGCTCTATTTTTATTTCTTTAGCCATTATTTTTATTTTTTGCAATTTACTTTTATTTTAGGTTAAAATTTTGATTTTTGCTAAATTCTCTTCCTTTCTTTTCCAGCAGGTACCTCTAGTTTATGACTAGAAGGAACTCAAGAGGACGTTTAGCATACGACAGTGATATTGAAGCTACCGCTCGAAGAAATCACAGAGAAATCAGGCGAGCCCTGAATTACACAGAGGAAAATCAAGAAGGCAGATCCAATCCTACTGAAGGGATGGATGAGAATAATCCACAACCGCATGATGTGGGAGAAAACAATGCTCCACGTACTATGTTTGATTATGCTAAACCACATTTAACAGGAGCAGAATCGAGTATTGTTAGGCCTGCCATAGCTGCTAATAATTTTGAATTAAAGCTTAACACAATACAAACGATTCAACAATTTGTTCAATTTGATGGTTTACAGGACGAAGACCCAAACACCCATATAGCTAACTTTTTAGAGTTCTGTGATACCTTCAAAATAAATGGCATTTCTGATGATGCCATATGTCTTCGGTTATTTCCCTTTTCATTAAGAAATAAAGCCAAATAGTGGTTAAACTCGTTACCACGAGGGTCAATCACTACATGGGAACAAATGGCCGAAAAATTTCTATTAAAATGTTTCCCACCGGCCAAAATGGCCAAATTACGGAATGATATCTCTTCTTTTGTGCAGATGGATTTAGAGACATTATACGACGCATGGGAGAGATACAAGGATCTCTTGAGAAGGTGTTCGCACCATGGTTTACCCTTATGGCTACAAGTCCAAACCTTCTATAACGGTATAAACCCCTCAACGAGACAATTAATTGATTCAGCCGCCGGTGGAACCCTGAACAACAGAACTCCTGAAGCAGCCTACGAGTTCATTGAAGAGATGTCGCTGAATAACTATCAGTGGCAAGTTACAAGGACTAAACCAACAAAATCAGCCGGAGTTTACAACCTCGACGCAGTGACCACACTATCAACACAGACAGAGATGATAAATTAAAAGCTTGATAGTTTGTGTTCTTCGTAGGTACACCCAGTCATGCAATGTGATGAAAGTGGAACTGTGGTGAATCCTGAGTACCCACCTTACCAACTGGGCACAGAAAGCGAACAGATGAACTATATAATAATTTCAGATCCAATAATAATCCTTATAGTAATACCTACAATCTAGGTTGGAGAAACCACCCAAATTTTTCATGGGGAGGTCAAGGAAATCAAGGAAATCAAAGACAACAACCTCCTCAAAATTTCCAAAATCAGCCATATCCACAAGAGAAGAAGCCAAACCTTGAAGAGATGTTGACAAAATTCATGGCAGCCACAGAAAATTGTCTCCGATATACTGAGAAAACACTTAAAGATCAACAAACATCGGTTGAAGAGACCAAGAACCAAGTCGGGGAACTTACTAAGTCAGTAGGGGAAGTCACTAAAGTAGTCGGATAACTTGCAAAGTTAATGTCTGAACGACCGCAAGGACATCTACCAAGTAACACGGAGATTAACCCAAATGAGCAAATTCAAACCATCACAGCTCATGATAGAAAAGGGTTAGATGAACCCAACTCAGTACAAGAAAACGAGGTAGAAAAATGTAAAACAGAGGTAACACAAGAAAAGCCAAAACCAGTAATCAAAGAGTACCAACCTCACATACCTTATCCCGAAGCAATGAAAAGAGATGATACAGAAGAACAGTTCGGTAAGTTTCTTAAACTTTTAAAGAAATTACATATCAACTTACCTCTTCTTGAAGCTCTTTTTTAGATGCCAGGCTCGAGAAAATTTTTAAAGTAGCTCTTGACGAACAAGCGCAAATTAGACGAGGAACCGCATGTGGAATTAAACGCAGTATGCTCAGCAATGTTACAGAATAGACTACCACGAAAGCAAAAAGATCCAGGGAGATTTACAATTCCATGTTTAATTGGTAGTTTAACTATTGATAATGCGTTAGCTGATTTAGGGGCAAGTATAAATGTCATGCCTTACAAAATGTTTAAACAACTAGGTCTAGGGAAACCCAAACAGACTAGGATGAGCATTCAATTAGCTGATAAAACTGTTAGAATTCCTAGGGGTATTATCGAAGATGTTCTTGTAAAAATTGACAAATTCGTTTTCCCAGTAGATTTTGTTGTCTTAGACATGGATGAGGACAATTCAATCCCCTTAATTTTAGGAAGACCCTTTCTAGCAACTGCCAAGACTAAAATTGACGTTGCCACAGGAGAACACATACTTTGTGTAGGTGACGAATCAATCCGTCTTCAAGCTTTTGACTCGGCCAGGACAACAATCGATGAAGGTAAGAAAGTCAATTCAGTTGATAATCAATTTGTGCAACCTTCATCGTAGAAAACACCACAAGGATACAAACCGGAGCCAAGTCATAGACCCCAAGCCAATAAGGAAGAACTACATAAAAAACAAAGCCTTAGGGTCGACAAACTAAAACAGCAGAAAACACAAATCAAAGAGGAATAGAACCGCACGAAGTAAAATCGAAGGAGCCCCCAAAAGAGCTCATAGGAACATCAAACCATTTTAAAATAGGAGACCAGCAACTGTTAAATAAAGCTGATCCATCACATCACCACATTAGGCCTGAAAGTAAACAATGAAATTCCTCTTAAGGTACACAATATCTTCCCACACGAAACAGTCGAGGTACGAAATCCAACATTTGGCACTTTTAAGGTAAACGCTTCTCAACTTAAACTTTATCAAGAAAATAGAACTGTAAGCATGAGGGAAGATATTCAAACCTTTAAACCTCCCTGATTTTGTTTTCAAATACAAAGAAAGTCTAGCTTAAGACTATAAACGAACGCTTCTCGGGAGGCAACCCGAGCACTAACGCTATTTACTTTCGCATTTATTTTTCAGTTTCTTTTCTTTTCTAACTTCTGAAAATTTAGTTTTTAAACTAACACAAAAGTGCAGATTTTCAAGCCACACGACCTTGCACACGATTGTGGTCGTGGCCGTGTGGACCACCAAAATCTCCGTACTGACATAGCAGAGGCCGTGTGAAGCTACTGACTTTTGAATTGACGGCCGTGTGAAGCTACTGACTTGCAAACCACAGGCAAAACACGCCCGTGCCTCCCAACCGTGCCAACATACTGACTTGTCACCAACAGGCGTGGCTGGCTGAAAAACGGGTATAGAGAAACAACACGCCTAGACACACGGCCGTGCGAAGCGGCCGTGTACATCGACATGCCCTCGGTCCACGGGCATGGGAGAATGTCAGAGTTGAGCCTCTATTTAAACCCAACCTCCCTTCCCTATTCTTTCCACTGTTCACTTCTTTTCTTCCTCCCCTTATTTTTAGATTTCCCTCTCCATAACAAATCTCAATAACTCTTGAGCTACACCAAAACCATGCCGAAAGAGCGGAAGAAGCCAAGCATAATCTCATCAAGGGTGACTCCTATACATAAGCTCATGCCGGCCGCTTCATCCAAACAACACACCAAGGGTCTTTGAGACCATTTAGTTTTTATTTTTCTTTTCTCTTTTGCTTCAATTTCCTTCTCTTTGACAATTTTGTGCTTAATTTAGTTTAATATATTTTAATTTATTAGTGTTAGGTTGTAAAGGCTGCTTGGGAATCACGCCACTTCCGCCATCGCCAACACCTCTCTCACCTTAGAAGTCACACCCACCTCATGAACCATCTACCAATAAGGATTCTCAAGCCCTTTTATCTTCAAGTCTTAGTTTATTTTCCTTCTTAGTCTCCTTTCCTTTTTCTTTCTTATTTTTAGTTAGATATTTCGGTTATTTTAAATGTGTCTTAATAAATCCTGGCTAACTATCTACGAGCTCCTCAATTTCTTCATCTAGCTCAAGATCGTCATCCAGACCAACTCCTCCAACTCCGGGATCTCATCCGTAATTCAAGAAGTTTCACCTCTCCCTCTCTCTTAAATTTTATATACATCTTTGTACATTGAGGGCAATGTACATCTTAAGTGTAGGGGGTGATATTTATTTGAAGAAAGGGCCTAACTTTCTACATTATTCTCAAATCCGGCCTAACTTTCTTCATTATTCTCAAAATCCCTGAATTTAGTCTTGTTTTTAAGTAATTTTCTCATATTACTAGTTAGGATGAAATTTCTGATGGTGTGTGATTTTTATTTATATGTTTTAGATTAAGTCAAAGTTAATTGTGCATTGATGATTAAATAAGAAGAATATTAGAGAATCAATCATGATAAGTCTATTTTTCAGAATTAAAATCTTTGCTAGGTTGTTGAGCTGAATCTGAATATTATCTTGAAGTTTGAAATTTACAAGGTTGATGTCAAAACACCTATAATTTTTGTGAGATTTTGAGCCTATTAGAGCATATATTCTTTTCCATGCTCACTTTATTAATTATGAGTGTGTCAACAATGAACTGTTATTCTAGAACTTGCCTCGATTATACATATTGAGACCACAGCTATGATTTGATATACCGAGATGATAAAGGCACCTAGGTTTTAACCCACTGACTCTACTAAAAAGCCTACCTCCATAAATTAACCCTAGTGCACCCCGTTGATCCTAACAACCCTTTTTATTGACTCACCTAATATTAACCCAAAACCCCTTTGTTTTTGTTATCACCATTCCTTTTGACTACCCTTATATCGAGATATGATTTGATTAAATTACCTAATTAAATTAGTTCAGTAATTGAATTCATCTTTTATTATTATTAAAAAAAACGAAGTATATTCAGTATTAGTTCTACTAAGTGAGCTTACATGTTGAAATTCTACATCTTGAGGAAAAGGCTCATATTATTAGTTTTCAATTGATGTAATTATTTTTTAGTTCATTTTTTTTTAGTTAGGCAATTCGTCAGAACAGTCTCGATTCGAACCTTCTAATTTAGCCTTATCCCACACCTTTAACCCTAGCCCCGTTACAACCCTGTTAAAGACCTTTTGATTTGTGTATCATCTCATTTTTCAGTGGTGGAGATTTGATTTTCAGGCAAGCCTATGGGATTAGCTTTTCAAGTTCGACTTATGAGTGCACTTTTACTGAACCTTAAACACCTCGAGTGATTTGAGTGAATCTTTAGTGAGGATGTCAATCCTTGTCAATTTTGAATCAAAGGTAATCATTTAGATAAGGGGAGACACCTATGTATATTTTTTTGCTACAAATGTATGACTTTGACTGTTTGAATCTTTAGGACTCTTCGAGTTAGATCATCCATGTATAAATTATCTATGAATTATGATAAGACATTATTGATAGGAATTATGAACCATGGAAAGTTGTTTTAATTGTAAGTTGAGAATTTTGCTTGAGGGTAAGCAAAAGCTTAAGTGTGGGGGTATTTGATAAACCATAAAAAAACATATTTTAATCCCACATTTAGTATACTTTTGGATGATTTAAGCCTCGATTAATGTAAAAAGGTGCTCTTAATCCTTTCTTTTCATGTCTTATACCCAGGAAAGCACCCGAGGATAAAACGAACGAGAAACTGGCCCAAAACGGAGTAAATGAGCCATATCACGAAATCCACACGGCCTGGACTTAAGCCCACACAGTCGTGCCACATTGATCATCTAGAACACGGCATTACCCCCGATGCACACGGTCGTGCTTCATTAAAGAAGTTCGAACATGGCTTGAAGACTAGTCACACGGGCGTGTGACATGGCCGTGCCCCTAACGTGGCAAAGAGCAATTTCATTCGGATTTGGATACTTTGGGGCGAAGAAACACATTCCAAGAGTCTATATAAACCCCCTAAGTGTTACCTGAAAGGAGGGCGGTTAGCTAGGCCAAGGAGCCAAGCCGAAAAGGTCAGAGTTGTGGGAATCACTCTAGGATAGCCAGTTGATCCATCTCTAGAAGCCGGAATTCTATTCAAGATGGCGGATCTCTCCTTCAATTCCTTCAGGGAGTTTTAGGGATTTCTTATATTTTTTTATCTTTTCTTCTGAGATGTTTTCTTTATTTGTTATGAACTAAACCCCTCAGATACTTGAAGGGGATGAAACCTAGATGAATCTTGTTATTATTTTCTGAACTATAAGATAAATACTTGATTTGTTCTTAATTATGTGTACTTAATTCTTATGTTAATGTTTCCAGGATATTGATTCAAGTCAGATGTTCTTAGGTGGAGGAGCAAAAGTCCCTGCTTAAGAATAGATCTAGCATAATTAAAGCAGAGTCATTCGCGCGCCTAGAAATAGGGTGATGAGATTTTGCCGGATTAGGGTGAAACCTAATATGGGAATCCATAGATCGATTTACTGCTATTCTAGGGAGTTATTAAGTGAGAAAGAGATTTCCGTTAATTAACCTAGGGTTAGGCGTTATTCGCCTTGAGAGAGGGTTTAAGATAAATTAGGGAGTCCTAGGGATCAAGTCAAGTGAATAAATCGTATGGTTCAGTGTTAGATAACAAGTGAAGTCTAGGTGGATTCTTCCTGAGAGTATCGTCTTAAATCAACTGAGTCTTCCCTCAAGTTATTTCCCAATTCATTCTTTTTGTCTTTGCATCTTTAGCTTAGTAGTCGTTAGATCTAAACAACTTCACTTATTTTAGGCTAAATAATAAAAAGAAGGTTAGTATTAGTACTTTTAGTTCCTTTGGGTTCGACAATCCGGTCTTGCCTAAGCTATACTACTGTTCGATAAGTACACATGCCTTTAATCATTGTCAGAGTTAGTTTGCAGGTTCGATCATTCTCTTTATAAATTTTAAGACTTTGATTCCATCGATCAAGTTTCTTAAGAAACTTTACTACAGCTCTAGCATCATTAGTAGGTAAAGCTTGGGCTTCCACCCATTTTGACATGTAATCTACTGCTATTAAGATGTACTTATTTCTTAATGAACTAGGAAATGGATCCATAAAGTCAATACCCCATAAGTCGAATATTTCACATGATAACATATATGTTTGAGGCATTTCATTGCGTTTAGAGATATTACCTGTTCTTTGGCATTTATCACACGAAGCGACATACCTGTTGGCGTCTTTAAACAGAGTTGGCCAATAAAATCCTGATTCGAGCATTTTGTGTGCTGTCTTAATCCCGCTGTAATGTCCTCCTGAAGGTCCTGCATGGCAATGTTCTAGGATTTTGCTTTCTGCCTTTGTAACGCATCTCCGAATTACTTGATCTGTACATATGCGAAAAAGAAAGGGGTCCTCCCAAAAATACTTTTTCGCATCAACAAAGAATCGCTTCTTTTGATGATGTGTTAACCTTTTTGGTAGGATGTTAGTAGCTAAATAATTCGCAATATATGCAAACCATGGTAACTCAGAGTTAGTTACAGAAAAGAGTTGTTCCTCAGGGAACGAGTCGTTTATCTCACTCTTGTTGAATTCTTCGATATGCGGGTTCTCAAGCCTGGAGAGGTGACCTGATGCAAGATTTTCAGCTCCCTTCTTATCCTGAATTTCCAAATCAAATTCCTGTAAGAGTAAGATCCATCGTATGAGTTGAGGTTTTCCATCAGGTTTAGTTAAAAGATAACGAAAAGCTGAATGGTCAGTGTAAACGACAACTTTAGATAATATCAGATACTGTCTAAATTTGTCAAATGCAAAAACTACAGCTAGCAATTCTTTCTCTGTGGTGGTGTAGTTTTCTTGTGCAGGCGTCAATGTTCTGCTAGCATAAGAAATTGGCTGGAAATGCTTGTTTCTGCGCTGTCCCAAAACTGCACCTACTACAAAATCACTCGCATCACATATTAGTTCAAAGGGTAGATTCCAATCAGGTGCAATTATAATTAGAGCATTTATTAGTTTATCTTTGAGGATATTAAATGCATCTAAACACTCCTGATCAAAATTGAAAGGAACATCTTTTTCTAGTAATCTTATTAAAGGCTTAGCTATTTTAGAGAAATTTTTAATGAATCTTCTATAAAATCCAGCATGTCCTAAAAAACTTCTAATAGCCTTAACTGAACTAGGGGAAGGTAATTTTTCTATGGTTTTAATCTTTGCTTTATCTACCTCGATCCCTTTACTAGAAATCTTATGTCCTAACACAATCCCCTCTCTAACCATAAAGTGACATTTTTCCCAGTTTAAGACAAGGTTTGTTTCCTCACATATCATTAGAACTCATTCTAAATTTTTAAGGCAAAGATGGAAAGAATTACCGAATACTGAGAAGTCGTCCATAAATACCTCCATAATGTCTTCCACTTGTTCATCAAAGATGGCCAGCATGCAGCGCTGAAAAGTAGCAGGAGCATTAAATAATCCAAAAGGCATTCTACGATAAGAAAACGTACCGTATGGACATGTAAATGTTGTCTTTTCTTGATCCTCAGGAGCTATTAGGATCTGGAAGTAGCCGGAGAGTCCGTCCAAGAAGAAGTAGTACATATGCCTAGATAATCTTTCTAACATCTAATCAATAAAGGGCAAAGGGAAGTGATCTTTTCTGGTGGCGTCGTTCAGCTTTCTATAGTCAATACAGACCCTCCAACCTTTGACTGTTCTTGTAGGAATCGATTCATTCTTTTCGTTGGCTACAACAGTCATGCCTCCTTTCTTTGGAACTACCTGCACAGGACTTACCCAAGTACTGTCAGAAATAGGATAAATTATTCCTGCATCTAGAAGTTTAATTACTTCAGCTTTGACAACTTCTTTCATATTGGGGTTCAAACGTCTCTGAGGTTGCACACACAGTTTATACTTATCTTCCATTAAAATTTTGTGGGTGCAAAATGATGGGCTTATTCCTTTAATGTCAGACATTTTCCATGCCATGGCTCTTTTATGTTTCCTTAGCACCCTTAGCAACTCTTCTTTCTCTTTGGGTCCTAGTTCTGAGGAGATGATTTCTGGTAGCGTAGATTTATCCCAGAGGAATGCATATTCTAAGTGTTTTAGCAATTGTCTTAATTCTAATTTGGGTGGCTCCTCAATAGAGGGTTTCTGTTTTAGTTCATCGTTGATTTCAATACCCTCTATTTTCATCTGTCTAGAGGAGGATATATTAGAATTCAATTTGTCGACATCGTCATCTATCCCCTCACTTTGTGTAAGACACAGTTCCATCGTGTCATTATGCATGATTTCCTGCAAAGACTCTTTAATAATGTGAGCAGTGGCATCAACAAAGTAACAAGAATCATCTTGTTCTCTAGAATATCGCATGGCATCATAAATTTGAAAAATAATTTCCTCATCGCCTACCCTTAGTGCAAGTTTACCATCACCAACATCAATGACACCCCTAGCAGTAGCTAGAAAGGGTCGTCCAAAAATTAAAGGTACCTCTACGTCCTCATTCATGTCAAGCACAACAAAATCAACAGGAAATATAAATTTATCCACTTTTACCAGAATATCTTCGATGATTCCCCTAGGATATTTAACAGATCTGTCAGCTAACTGAATACTTATCCTGGTGGGTTTTGGTTCCCCGAGACCAAGTTGCTTAAACATTTTATAAGGCATTAAATTAACACTGGCACCTAGATCAGCAAATGCTTTCTCTATGTTCAAACTACCAATTAAACAGGGAATAGTGAAACTTTCTGGATCTTTCAATTTGGTTGTCAGCTTATTTTGGATGATAGTTGAGCATTTTTCATTAAGTTCCACTGTTGAAATTTCTTCGAACTTCCTCTTATTTGTTAGAAGATCCTTTAAAAATTTTGCATATGTTGGCATCTGCGAAATAGCTTCAACAAAAGGTAAGTTAATATGTAGCTGTTTGAAAAGTTCAAGAAATTTACCATATTGTGCGTCTAAGCGGTCTTTCTTCAACTTCACTGAATATAGGATCGTTGGTTTAATTACTTCACGGGTCGGGGTTGCCTTTGCCTTATCGGTTTCATGTGGTATCTTCTTCTTCATTTCGATTAACTCTATTCCACTTTTTACTGTCACTGCCTTTACCTGTTCTTTTTCCCTAGGTAAGCTTTCTGATCATATTTCAGAAACTAACTTAGTAAGTTGCCTAATTTGATCCTTGAGCTCCTGTGTCGATGCTTACTATTTTTCAAGTTTTGTTTCTATATTTTGGAAACGTGTTTCTGAGACTGCTATGAATTTTGTCAACATCTCCTCGAGGTTCGGCTTCTTTTCCTGTAGGTAGGGCTGTTGTTGGAAGTTTTGGGATGATTGTTGCCTTTGATTTCCTTGACCATCCCATGGGAAATTGGGGTGGTTCTTCCAACCTGGATTATAAGTATTACTACAAGGGTTATTGTTAGATCGGAAATTATTACCCATATAGTTCATTTGTTCCCTCTCCATGCCCTATCCATAGGGTGGGTACTCAGGCTTCGCCACGCCTCCACTTGTCTCACATTGCATAACTAGATGTACCTGCGAGGAACAAAAACCATCAATCTTTTGATTTAGCATTTCTACCTGATTTGATAGTAAGGTTACTGCGTCGAGGTTGAAAACTCTGATTGCTTTTGTTGGCCTTGTTCTTGTAACTTGCCACTGATAGTTATTCAATGGCATCTCTTCTATAAACTCGTAGGCTGCTTCAGGATTTTTGTTATTCAGAGTTTCACCGGCTGCTGAATTGATTAATTGCCTTGTTGAGGGGTTTACACCGTTGTAGAAAGTTTGGACCTGTAGCCACAAAGGTAATCCGTGGTGTGGGCACCTCCTCAACAAATCTTTGTATCTCTCCCATGCATCGTAAAGTGTTTCTAAATCCATCTGCACAAAAGAAGAGATATCATTCCTTAACTTGGCCGTTTTGGCAGGCGAAAAATATTTTAATAAAAATTTCTCGGTCATTTGATCCCATGTAGTGATTGATCCTCGTGGAAGAGAATGCAACCACTGTTTGGCTTTATTCCTCAAAGAAAAGGGAAATAACCAAAGACGTATGGCATCATCAGAAACTCCATTTATTTTAAAGGTATCACAGAATTCTAGAAAATTCGCTAAGTGTGGTTAGGATCATCATCCTGCAAACCATCAAACTGAACAAATTGTTGTATCATCTGTATAGTGTTAGGTTTCAGTTCAAAATTATTTGCAGCAATAGTAGGCCTAACAATACTTGACTCAGTTCCTGTTAAATTAGGTTTAGCATAATCATACATAGTTCGAGGAGCATGATGTTCGGCCATCTCTGGAGGTGGCGGATTATTCTCAGCCATCTCTTCGGTGGTGCTAGCTTCGACTTCTTGCTCTTCTTCTATGTAGTTTAAGCTCCGTCTTATTTCTCTACGATTTATGCGAACTGTTCCTTCAATATCACTGTCGTAAATCAGGGGTCCTGTCGGGTTCCTTCTAGTCATAAACTAGAGGTACCTGAAAGGAACAAAAGAAAAAAGATTAACAAAGTTAAAAATAAACTAAGAAATAAAAGTAAATTGCATAAAATACAATAAAATTTGGCTAAAGTAATAAAAATTGAGCTTTCTTAATATTCTAGTTCCCCGGCAACGGCGCCAAAAACTTGATCGTTATTTTATGCGATGTCAAAGTCTTAAAATCTATATAAAGAATGATCGAACCTGGAAACTAACTATGACAACGATTTGAGGCAAGCGCACCTATCGAACTGTAGTATAGTTAACGCAAGACCGGATTGTCGAACCTAAAGGAACTAAAAGTACTAATACTAACTTTCTTTTTATTATCTAGCCTAAAATAAAGGGAATTTGTTGTTTAATCTAAATTAACTAACTACTAAGCTAAAGACTTTAAGACAAAGAAGAATGAAATTGGGCAAAATACTTGTGAGAGAAAACCAATTGATTAAGACAATACCCGAGGAAGAATCCACCTAGACTTCACTTGTTATTTAACTGTGAACCAGATAATTTATTAACTTGACTTGATCCGTAAGATTCCCTAACGTATATTAATCCCTCTCTCGAGGCAACTAACATCTAACCCTAGGTTGATTAATTGAAATCTCTTTCTAATTAAAACCCCTAGTGTAACACCCCAAACCCGGCCCATATGTTTCGACCAGATCTGGTATGCTACGGGTTGTACATTGAAAACTTTTGCTTTGTTGGTTTTGGAAATCGTAAGTTAATTAGACATAATTTGAATAAATAAATGACATTTGAAAAAAAAAACCTTGTATTATTATTATTTTGTATAATTAAACCTCTAACATAATCTCATAAGTTGCAAATATTAAAAACTACTTAGGTGAATATAAACTGTGGGGCCTTATTACATAAATATTCCCCCAAAAAAATAAAAGAAAAAAACTTAAAGAAAAATCGAAAATAATCTATAGAAATAAAAACATGATGGCCCCTCGAGTCCGCCTCGGCTCCCATGTCCACGATCTACTGCTCATCTGAAAAGGTAGAGATTTCTATGATTACGTACCTGGCATCCTTTGCCTAACCCTTTTAGGGTTTTATTCGACTGTCTACACAGCCTCTTTTCGGCTTTTTAGCCCATAACACATTATGTATTACAATTAACTAGTGTGTTAGAGATCTACACACCTGATTACAGTCAAGACGAGACCTTCTATGTCGACACTATCAGAAGTCGATACGACTGCTAACTATCTAAGATTTTGTTTTGACGCCGATCCACAACCCGGTGGCCAATCCCAAACTGCTGACACTGCTCGTTTCTTAAACTTAGGGATTGATTTAGCAGATCCAATCCCCTCCTTCGCCTGAACGACATGTGATTCCATCACAAGACCTTATCAGTTGCTACCATCACAACATATGGTTAAGATCACAATTACGATAGCGAATCTAACTAGAATCTAAAGAGAACCACATACCTTGAAATCCCGAAAGAGAGATATGAGGTTTAGAGACTAGCAGTTCCAGCTTTTAGATCTAAGCGATCTACTTCAATTCCCGAATGTTGCCCAACACGTAAACACAAGAAACCAGCAATCCATTAGCCTTTCGGCTTTGTCTTCTAAAAAACCGAAAGAGAAAAAGAATAGATCAGAAGAAATTGGCAATTACCTTTACAGAGAATTCGGCAACTCCTAGAAGATTTCGGCTTTTGAGAAGATCAAAAAGAAAAGATGATCTCAAGAGATCTATAAAGTTTCGGCTTTTGAGAAGGTCAAAAAGAAAAGATGATCTCAAGAGATCTATGAAGTTTTGGCTTTTGAGAAGGTCAAAAAGAAAAGATGATCTCAAGAGATCTATAAAGTTTAGGCTTTTGAGAAGGAGATGATTGAGAGAAAAGAGTAATATCAAACGTAAAGAAGTGATAGGAACGGTATAGGAAAAAGAAGAATTTCGGCAATGCTAGGGCAGATTCGGCTATAGCAGACAAATGTGAAAAGAAAGAATGCTTAAGGGAGTTTTTGACTTTTATTCAGAAAAAGAGGAAAAGAGAGAAGATGAAAACCATAAATGCCGAAAATAAAGAAGAGAATGGGAGAATAAAACCCTAATGCCAATTTTAATTAAAATAGTTGGGCTTCATGCAACTTGAATTTGGGCCTCCTCAGTTGACGCCACTTCCCTGCTTTTAAGTGGCGCCACTTTGCCACTGGGCCACAAGCCCATTTGTATCTTAAACCATGCACAACTAATTTTAAATCTATATCCAAATTCTAAAGTCCATTTAAAAAGAAAACCAAAATTTCCTTAAAGCCAAAGTTTGATCCCGGAACTTCATAGAAGCCCTCTAACATTCCAAAATCACTTATTCAATAGGTCCAACTTGCACTAAAGCCGATCTCTTGTTCTCCAAAAATTTTAAACGCTACTAGGCTCAAGGCCCATTGGGCTCAATCTTACTAGGCCCAAATTCGGGATGTTACACCTAGAATTGCATTAACTTAATCTATGGACTCCCATATTAGGTTTGACCCTAATCCGGCATATTTTCGTCACCCTATCTCTAGGCGCGCGAGCAACTCCGCTTAACTATGCTAGATCTACTCTTAGGAATGGACTTTTGCTCCTCCACCTAAGCACATCACACTTGAATTAATATCCAGGAAATATCAACACAAGAATTAAGAACACATAATTAAGAACAAGTCAAATATTTATCATATAGTTTAGCAAACGATAACAAGATTCATCTTAGGTTTCATCCCCCTCAGGTATCTGAGGGTTTAGTTCATAATAATAAAAGAAAACATCTCAGAAGAAAAGATAAAACAAAACATAAGAAATCCCTAAAACCCCCTGAAGGAAATGAAGAGAGATCCTCCGTCTTGAGTATGATTCCAGCTTCTTGAGATGAATCAACTGGCTATCTTCAAGTAAATCCCCACAAATCTGCCCTCTTTGGCCTAGCTGGACGCCCCTTGACTAAAGCCCTGGGTTCCCCCCTTTTAGGTCATACTTAGGGTGTTTATATAGGCTTTGGAATGTGTTTCTTCGCCTCTAAGTATCCTAATCCGAGTTAAATTTCTCTTTGTCACGGCAGGGACACGCCCATGGCACACGCTCTTGTAAGTCATGGCTAGGCCGTGTTGAGTCCATTTATGAGGCACGGCCGTTTGGTCTTGGGCCCAGGCCGTGTCGATTTCTTTCTTTGGTCTTGGTCTTGGGCCCAGGCTCGTTTTCCGTTCTTTTCATCCTCCTATGCTCCCCTGAGTATAAAACATGAAATTAAAGGATTAAGAGCACCAAATTACATAATTCAAAGGATAAATCATCCAAAAGCATGCTAAATGTGGGATTAAAATATGTTACTATTACGGTTTATCATTCACCTAACCAAAACCTAATTAACTACACTACTAATCATCGTAAATATTTTTAATAAATATTTACGAATTCATTTTTCAAAAACGGAGACTCGAAAATACACTTTCCAATACCCGTGATTATAGGGTCGTTACATTTCTCCCCCCTTAATAAATTTCGTCCTCGAAATTTACCTGAAAAGAGGTGGGGGTATTGCAATCTCATTGTTTCTTCTGGTTCCCAAGTTGCTTCCTCTATGCTATGACTTGGCCACAATACTTTTACTAAAGGTACTCGTTTATTACGCAATTCTTTTACCTCTCGAGCTAATATTTCAACTGGTTCTTCTTTATATGACAAACCGGGTCGGATTTCAATATCCTCTGTCGAAATAACATGAGAGGGGTTTGATCGGTACTTTCAGAGCATTGATACATGAAATACATCATGAATTTTCTGTAATTCCGGAGGCAATGCTAAACGATAAGCAACTGGCCTGACTCTTTCCACAATCTCATACGGCCCAATAAAACGAGGACTTAATTTTCCTTTTCAACCAAATCTCAAAATTTTCTTCCAAGGTGAAACT
Source organism: Gossypium australe (assembly GCA_005393395.2). Lineage (NCBI taxonomy): Eukaryota > Viridiplantae > Streptophyta > Magnoliopsida > Malvales > Malvaceae > Gossypium > Gossypium australe. Next base: position 130,978,220 of record CM016623.1, read on the forward strand.
TTAAGAAATACCTTATCACCAATAGAATACTCAATATCCCGGTGTTTCAAATCTGTATATGATTTCTATCTATTGAAAGTTGCCTTCAATCTATCTCGAATCTTTTTAACAATATCCTCTGTTTCTTGAATCAACTTTAGCCCAATCATTTTTCTTTCATTCAATTCCATCAAACAAACAGATGATCGACATCTCCGACCATATAAAGCTTCGTACGGAGCCATCTAAATACTAGATTGAAAACTATTATTATATACAAATTCGGCCAACGGTAAATAACGTTCCCAACCTGATTCAAAATCAATGACACAAGCTCGAAGCATGTCTTCCAAAATCTGAATAACACGTTCAGATTGTCCGACAGTTTGCGGATGAAAAACTATGCTAAAAATTAAGTCGCGTACCAAGAGATTCATGCAACTCACAATACATTTTCGTTCCTCTAGAATGTAAAACAAAAGGACTGTCATGAGCTTCGTGAAGTATCAACTTTTTCTATTTAGTAACATCCGGAACGCAGATTCTATTGTGAAATCTTAAACAATCACAATTATCAATGCTAAAATTTTCTAATATACCATTCTGAACCATTTCTCTTTTCTTCACCAGTTTGTCATCTTCTAACTGCGCTAACTTAATCTGATCAAACATCACCGGTTTGATTTTTAGTTCAGCGAATTAGCTTCCATCATCATTGATACTAAGCTGAGAAAACATTGTTCGCAATTCAATCGCTGTTTTTCTACTCAATGCATCAACTATAACATTAGCTTTACTAGGCTGATAATCAATAACACAATAAAAAATTTTCAAAAGCTCTATCCAACAACGCTGTCTTAAATTCAACTCCTTTTGAGATAGAAGATATTTGAGACTCTTATGATAGGTATAAATATAACACTTTTTACTATACAGATAGTGTATCCAAATCTTTAGAGCAAAAACCACAACAGCTAGTTCTAAATCGTGTGTCAGATAATTGCGTTCATGCAATTTTAGCTGACAAGATGCATAAGCAATCACTTCCCGTCTTACATCAAAACACAACTAAGACCGCTCAAGGAGCATCACTATAAACGACAAAATTCTTTCCATAAGAATAAAAAACCTTTAGTATATTACCTTTGGAGTTATTCTTATAATCCTATATTTCCTTTTTACTCAATTGGTCTTTTCTTCATTTAGTTTTCCTAAAATCATCTCCATAATTCTATAGTTCCTTTCTGCACATATTTACCTAGCTTATCATTTATATTCATTCTCTATCCTTTCTTTTCATTTATTTTTATTATTATTCTTGTCACAACTATCTCATACAAATCACGACATTATTCTTTTTAACATTTTTTTAAGCTCTACTTTTTTATACTTTTATATTCTCATTTTCATATCCTTTCGTTTTGTTTCTCTTTTCAAGGCAAACAATGATTATTCCAGTTATGGATCAGAGTTATTACTCTTAATCCAACCTCTTAGAAATCTATTGGCCCAGCCGCTGCCAACAGTCTCCTCGAAGTAACTGTTCTTTCCAAGGTTTGCTTCTTTTATTACACAGTTTACATCTTTGCTATTTCTTCTTCTTCTTCTTCTTCTTCTTCTTCTTCTTCTTCTTCTTCTTCTTCTTCTTTTCACACTTTAGATCACTCTTTATTCACTAATTCTTATAATCATTTTGCTACCTTTTTATATTCTATTATAATATAATAATAAGAAATGAAACAAAAGAAAAAGAAAGAAACAAGAACAGAATAGAAAACGAAACAGGGGAGAAAAAGGTAAAGAAGCTTGAGAATTTATATTCTCATTTTCATTTCCTTTCTTTTCTTTCTCTTTTCAAGGCAAACAATGATTATTCCAGTTATGGATCAGAGTTATTGCTCTTAATCCAACCTCTTAGAAATCTATTGGCCCAGCCGCTGCCAACAGTCTCCTCAAGGTAACTGTTCTTTCCAAGGTTTGCCTCTTTTATTACACAATTTACATCTTTGCTATTTCTTTTTCTTCTTCTTCTTCTTCTTCTTCTTCTTCTCACACTTTAGATCACTCTTTATTCACTAATTCTTAAAATCATTTTGCTACCTTTTTATATTCTATTATAATATAATAATAAGAAATGAAACAAAAGAAAAAGAAAGAATAAACAAGAACAAAATAGAAAACGAAACAGGGGAGAAAAAGGTAAAGAAGCTTGAGAATTTGTACTCGTATACAAATATGAAGAGCAAGATAAAATAAGGTCTCAGGTTATCACCAAGGCAAGTATTGAAGTTTTAAGGAAAAGAACTATCGACCTTGTGATAAATATGAAAAAAAAAATCTCATTTAGGTGAATATTGGATATCTTCTGAAAGATACTTTTAAGTATGGCTCTAAAAGATATGGAATAAAGGATTATTCAGAATAGTTGAGAAATCCAAGAAATAGTCTTTAATGAGCATTAATAAGAGGATAAATTGAATACAAAAAAAAAAAAAATTCAAAATAGATTATAGAAGATAAGAATAGAATTGACCATGAAAAATAGTATAAGTACTTTAGACATCAGGCAATCATGGGGCCAAAATACTAAGTGATGTCGGTCATTGGGTGCCCAATACCCCATTCTACTTTTCATTTCAACTCATTTTAATGATTGTTTTTTAATCTGGATCATTTTTATAAATATCAAACTTTTTGATCAGTTTGGTAAAATAGCCACAAAATCTTTCTTGCCCATACCATGGAGAAATGAAAAAGTTACTGGTAGAAAAAGGCTGCTAACGAAATTGACCGATTGATATGTTGGAAAACTTAAGTCAATTTTGTTTTTTTATTAGATTTGTTTTGTACTCTGTTTTTTTTTAATTTCTTTAAATATTTTTTTTCTCAAACTGTCGTTTTTATTAACACTACCACGTTTCCATTTAAATAATAATAATTAAATATCCTTTTATGTTGCGGGGTTTCAGCAAGGTTTTTGTTTTTGTCATTTGATATACGGTCGTTTTTAATAAAACTATCAAATTGCCTTTTTTTTAGGAAAAAAATATTAAAAGGTTTATTATAGTATAGATTAGGTTTTATATATATATATATATATATATTAAGATTTTGATTGATTTGGTTATTTTTTTATAAAATAATAATTTTTTATTTACCATGTAAGAAGTATATTGTATCTTGAAAATAGTTAAGGGTTTTATAAAATAATACATTATCTTAAAACTAATTAAAAAATTAAACGCGTCCATATATAATTTATAAATACTGAAAATTGTAGCGTCTGTACACTGTCAGAGTTAGGGGTGAGTATTCGATTGAGTAGAGTCGAATCGAGTAAAAAAATTTCGAGTCTAGTCGAGTTAACAAATCCTATTATTTATACACAATATTACGTTTACATGGATCAATTATTTAAGTAGTAGACAAAGTACAAGATTATTAACTACATAAACAATATAACGGTTTTACCTTGTAATTTAATGGGTAAACAATTATCAAAATAACGTAGTTTTGCCTTGTAACTTAATGATTTTGACTTTTACCTTTAAAAAATGTAAACATTTATTAAAACGATGTAGTTTTGCCTTTTCTTATTCGGATTTTCGGATAACTTAAATTGTGTAATTCATATTAGAATTAAACCAAAAAAATTGATTTTTTTATTCAAGTTTATCCAAATAACTCGATTAACTCAAATAACTCGAATTATTTAATTTAAAATTTAAATTTTTATCGAAATTTTTGAATCAAATTTTACCTACCCCTAATCAGAGCAACTTCTTTTAAAAATGAATACATACGTTCCATATTTTAATAATCTTTTCTAGAAACTCGATCATAAACTTGATTGACATAATATATATCAGCAAAATTATCCATTTTCATATGTTCCATGCCATTTTGAGGCCACCAAAAAAGACTTACTACTCAAACAGAATAAATTGAGTAAGAGATCGGTTCCCATATACATACGGGACCATTGTCCGATCAAACAGGAGTATCATAGACTATTTCTTAAAAGAAAAAAAAGAGTGTATTACAGCCTATAAATATCATATGTAATGATATGCTAATTCACACCAGCATATTTAACAAAATATATATATATATATATCATAGATAATTTCTTAAAAAAAACCTCAAAAAAGGAAAGGAAAGAATAAGATGTCAGCTAAGATGAATATGGGCAATGCCAATGTGGAGGATGCTAATGAGGCACTCCAAGCACAAGCTCACATTTGGAGCCATGCTTTCAACTTTGTAAGCTTCATGTCTCTAAAATGTGCACTTGATTTAGGCATCCTAGAAATCATTCAAAATCATGGAAAGCCCATGACTATTACCGAGCTAGTTGTTGCGCTACGGATGCTTAACCCTACTAAAGCATGTGACATCTATCGGATCATGCGCATTCTAGTTCACTCAGGCATCTTTGCACGCCAAAAGCTATCCAATGATGCTCAAGAAGAAGGATATGTTCTCACCAACTCTTCTCGTATTTTGCTCAAGGATAATCCCTTTTGCATAACACCTACTTTGAAAGCTACGATGGATCCCGTTATAACAAAGCCTTGGAGTTTTCTAAGCACCTGGTTCCAAAATGATGACCACACTCCATTTGCTACCACATATGGGGAGACATTGTGGGACTATTTTGCCCATGATCCAAAGCTAAAATATTTGATAAATGATGGCTTAGCTAGTGATTCTCAATTGGTTACTAATGTTCTCGTCGACAAGTGTAAAGAGGCGTTTGAGGGATTGAACTCCCTTGTAGATGTTGGGGGTGGCACAGGAACTACGGCCAAGGCCATTGCTGATACATTTCCACTCATGGAGTGCACTGTGTTTGATCTTCCTAATATCGTTGCTGGCCTGCAAGGCAGTAAGAACTTGAAATATGTTGGAGGCAACATGTTTGAGGCATTTCCAACTGGAGACGCAATTTTATTAAAGGTTAAGTTTTACTAAATTTATTCTCATTATTTTTTCTGGTATTTTTACTTTTATAATAATGCACAAAAAATTCCATTTATGTTTTTGAGCTAAGTATGAATGATAATTGAACAGAAAGTGTTGCACGATTGGGATGATAAAGGATGCTTGAAAATTTTGAAGCGATGTAAAGAGGTCATTTCAAGCCAAGACAATGTAGGAAGAAAGTTGCTCATAATTGACATGGTTGTGAGGAAGGATGAGAAAGTGAATGATGAAGCCTCAAACTTAACTAAAACACAGCTCTTTTTCGACATGTTGATGCTGGTGTTGGTGGCTGGAAAGGAGAGGCAGGAAGAAGAATGGGCTAAGCTGTTTTTGGCAGCTGGTTTTAGGTCCTACAAAATTACTCCTATTGTGGGTTTTACATCTCTTATTGAGGTTTATCCCTAAGAGCCTTTGGTTATTTCTTTATTAGTGTAATAATAATGGCGTCAAAGCCATAGCTGAAGGGGTAATGTTGTTATTTGTAGACATCATTCGCCAAAGTTGTTTACTAAGATTTGTACTTTTTGTTACCAATTCCTATCCCATGTATTTTTATTGTTGTTGTGGTCATGATCTTACTGTTAAGACCTTCTTGTTGTTGTAGCACTTAGAGGTTTGTATTTCTGTTTCACTAATAATAATTCCCTTACTCTTGTAGTTATCGTCGTCTTGCAACTCTAATAAGATTCATGGTTTAAATTTTCTATTATTGGAATTTTTTTTGGCATTGCTAAGATTTTATACAAGCACTACAAAAAAATCACATGTATATAATATGTAATACCCCACATCTGACTTAGATATTATGGTCGAATCTTGAGGAATTACATAATCTCCTTCAAAAGAATTCCAAATTTTAAACTAGAAAAGTGTGTATTTCATAAATATTATATTTTAGCAAATCTCTTTCAAGTTTTTAGAAAGATACTCATTGAAGTTATTTATTTTACAGAAAGCATTTAACTGGTCACTTAATTTTTGCAGCAATAATTTCAAAGTTATTAGTTTTGAAAACCATGATTCTAGTTTGTGAATATGCACAATTTTGCATTTTACTGATACTGTATATAAAAAATCCAACCAAATAAAACTGAAAAACAAATTCCGAAACGTTTATACAATCCAAAAAGTCCAAAATTTCAGTTTAAAGTTATAAACCGTCTATATATTAATGAGAATCTAATTTGAGCTCCTGCATGCCGCTCTATTTCAGTTCGTTGATTACTTGAGAAATCAATTTAGTGGGTGAGCTAACAAGGCTCAATGTGTAACTTAGCCCGAATACCAAACAAAAAACGGATAATCATATAGAAATTAGTCTCAAACAAACATGAATGGCAACACGCATCATGTGATGCAACATAGCAGCAGAACATATACCAATGGCACGACATTTATACGATGCAACAATTTTCATATATAAAAAATATATCCTACCCTCATTCGCTACACATCATTTCCATTTTACCCATCACATCAAATAGGGTAATTAATACTCAACCAACCCCACACACCAAATTAGTGATTGTGTGTCGTTGTATAGAAATATGTAATAAAACTGCCAGATATAATGTCGTGAACCGCCAAAATAAAAAATATGTAGTGTTCAACTACTAGATACAATAATATGAAGAACGTGTCTGCCAGAACTTCCTCCGTCGCATATCATATTCCACCCCAAAAGCACATAAACAACATAACATATATTCAGACATATTCAGGATAATCATGCTCGAATATACTTAACTAATCTGAAAAATGCTAATGAACTTGCAGATTTACATATCAGAAACACATTTTGTAAGGCAGACTTACCTCCCAAATTCATGCAATCACAACAAAATAACAAGCATATCACTTAACTGAACCTCTAAATCACTGATCTCAAAACGCACTTCAAAACATGACCCTAACAAAATTTTACTAAAAATGGGCCGAGTGGTGCCAACATTAAGATTTTTGGCTTCACGTCGTTCATTGATTTTCAGGATTAACTTTATACACTTGGTTGTTTTTCGATATATCAACCCCACAAAATACTTCCTGATACTAAAATCAACACAAAATCAAATTGATTAGTAACAAAGCATCAAAACCAAATCAATTATTCAACCACAAGCGCTGGGCACTCGACCTCGAAAAAACATAATCAGCCCTTAACAACGGCATACGATCACTTACCCAAAACAACAGCGTCATAACAACACCTAGATCACTAGAGACTTAGCCGCTCCACAACCATCACCTAAAAGATTTACCGAACCACTTAGAACGAGGATTTTCGTATTACTAAACTTACCTAACTTCCACGAGAAAGTGATATAAACTTACAAAAAGAGAGGATACAGACAATATAATACTTACACCGCAACGACAATTCTATTCCCCGCTCAAAAACACTGCACAAAGGAGTAACACTATAAAGTTGATGGCAACAAAGAGGCAAGGTAACAATTAACAAAATAACAAGAAAGCAATAGACAAGGGGACGATAACCAAAGATATGCGATAAAGAGAAAAGAAAGAAAAGAATAGAAAGGTAACAGAGAAAAAAAAAAAGGGGGTCAGAAAGGGTAGGGAACCAAAAAATAGGAAACACGAGTAGTGGGGAACGTGAGAGTGGAAGTGGGAGAGATTTTTGGAGAGATATTTTCTCTAAATTAAAAAAAAAAAAAACAAATATTAGATCAAATCTGAACAAATCAAGTTAATTGCTATCCTAATAGGCTGATCAAATTTTGAATTTAACCCAACTACATCCGGCACAACAAAGAGGAGTAAAAAATAGTTTCCCTTTTGCACACAACATGATTTAAACACAAGACCTAAAGATAAATTAAGATCTTACTATTAAACCAATAGACTCATTCTTATTAATATGTACTCAAAATTTCAAGATAAGCATGTTCAGAGTTAAGGGTTGGAACAAAACCAATAAAAATTTCTGGAGAAGAGGTTTAAACACAAAACCTTAAACACACCTAATTAACACTTAGCCACTACAACATATTAATTTACTTAACATGATTTCACAAGAACAAGAATTTTTAGGCGTTACATAATAAGCACACGATAGGTTAAAATTAAATTATTAGAAAATTCTAAAATCCAAATAATAATAGAAAAATAATATTTAAGAAAAAAAAAAGCAAAATCATCTTATAAAAAAGTGACCTAATGTTTCGATATGCTAAATCATATAACAATATGCAACTTATACAACATCCCCAGTTTGGAATTCATGATTTGGGTCAACATTTTGGATTTGAATTTGAAAATCCAAATGCATTTTTTGATAAAAAATAAAAGATTAGATTATAAAATCTAAGTCCAATTTCATAAGAGTTAATTTTTTTAATTTTAAAATTCATTTTAAAACTTGGAATTTTCAAAATCCAATTACAACTCCATTTTCAGTGTTACCGGAAAATGAGGATTCAAAACTTCATTTCCGTAAATCAAGCTCGTTAATAGTAAATATTATTATTTACAGAGATAATATAAAAATATATTAAAGATTCGTCAAGTAATTTTTTCTGAATTAATAGTTAATTAAGACTCAAAGACTAAATTGTAAAAGTCTAATCACTACAAACTTTTAATTGACAAAAGGCTTGAGGATTAAAATAGCAATTAGACAAAAACCCTAAATAGAAATTAGACCATTTTTTAATAAGAAAAAGTGGGTGATTATGGTAAAATCCACTAAAGTTGATTAATGTTAAATTAATTTAATTAAATTAGTTTAATTAAACCTTAATATAACTATATAAACCAAGTTAGTGGGAAAAATGTCAAATTCATCTTTCATCTTCATCTTCTTGTCGTCCATGAAGAAGAAAAACCAAAGGGAGCTTTAAACCATTAAGTCATATTTTAGTAGGTAAATTCAAGTCATTTTCTTGTAATTTTTATAGATTTGAGGTCACGAGAGCTTAAGTTAGCTAGACAATGTACCAATCTGTGAAACTGTTAAAGTTTTAGAAAACTTCCATTGTTGATTTCTTGAAGAATTAGGCTTAAAATTCATAGATTTTAAGTTGTGAAAATGACTAGATTGTAAACTTAATTTAGCTTATTGTTAACTTTGTTACTCTAGGGACCAAATTGAATAAATGTAAAATTTTTCATGAAATTATTTTAGAAATAGAAAGTATAAGGTCCCTAATTAGAATATATGAAATTGAATTTCAATCCGGAGCTATGAATTAGAAGTTATGCTTATCTCGAGTTTAGGGACTAAATTGAATAAAATGTAAAACATGAGAGAAATAAAAAACGGATTTATATAGGTTCATACATATAATAACATTGTATGAAAGTAATTTGTATTGATTTTTATATATAAAAAATTGTATAGAACAAGATTTGGACCAAAGTGGATCTAATAGGGAAAAAGCAAAAATTAAGGATTAGTCCCTAAATTTTCAACTCTTTTCACATTTTGAACAGGTAAGTTCATAAGGAACTTATTATCTTATTTTATGTTATGTGTAATTTTGTGTTTGATTTCATATATTTGTTTGGATATAGTTAAAACCCTAGTGAAATTAGCATGTATGGCTAGTAATCAACTGAATTGAAAAGTTATGTGGTTGTTGGCTCTTATGTAACAAGACAAAGTACAAATGTGAAAGTTGATTGATTACAGGGCATGTAAATATGTGATCATGTACAGGGTATGATATGAATTATGGAAGATTACATGGATTAGTAATGATATATATACATAAATGATGCCCGTGTGAACTTAGTAAAAGATTAGGATACGATTGACATGCCAATAGAGTTATACATGTGCTTGATTAGAGATTTTACATGTTATAATGAGATCTAGAATTTATTTCAAATTCTCGGGTTATATGTAACATAGGTTTAGCCCGAAAAGGTAACCTGATCTAATTTCAACTTGTATGAGCAACCCTGATGCAATTTCAACTTGTGTGCGCTACATAGTTCACCCTTGTACCTGAGTCTATTTTACTGTAGTTCCATCGGGCGATATTTATCATAATTGAAATGGAAGAGCTTGAAAATGTATTGAATATGAAATGATATATGTTTATAACTTGTTATGTGACATCAAATTACTTTGGTATTAAGTAATGTTACTTATGATGTACAAGTATGTCTAACCTATTTGAATGTTAATGTTGGCAAGTGACAAGTTAAGGCGTTGCGCTATTCAATGCTGGATTGGGTAGAGAGTTTTGGGCTAAGGCTATAACATATACTTGTCTTTTCATTAATTGCCTACCATCTACAACAATTGAAGGAAAAACACCATTGAAGAAATGAAGTGGAAAGTCTACTACAAATTATGATTTCTTGTATGTGTTTGGTTCCACTGTATACTATCTTGTTAAGGTATCAAAGTTGGATCCAAGAGCTAAGAAATTAGTGTTCTTAAGGATCACTTCTGGCATAAATGGTTTTCGTCTATAATGTCCAGAAACAAAGAAAATTATCTTCAGTAGGGATGTCACCTTTGATGAATCTACCATGTTTTCATATGTGCAAAAGGAGTAGTCAGATGATACTCATAAGCAGGTGGAGTTTGAAAGAGTGGTGATTCCAGTAAATGAAGAAGTTAATGATTCTCTTATTGTAGAAGAAGACTCTAGTAAGGAGGATCCACCCCATTCCTTTCCCTTTCTCCGTTCCTCTTCTTCTCTGCTAATACTGCTACAAATTCACCAAGGATGAGGAAAATTTGAACAAAAGACTTGTTGAGAAGCTTAATCAAGAACTAGCCAAATACAGGGAAGTTAACAATTTGTGCTTGGAGAAACCAATTGTTGCCACAAAAGGTCTAGAGAGCTCTAAATGTTTGGAAAAGAAAGGACAAATTCCGGATGGAGTGAAATTGAGGAAGAAAAAGAAGAAATTACAACATCTAAGGACTCAAAATGTAGAGCCTGAATGCAGCTTAAAAGATTCGAGCCCAGTTTCAGTTCTTGTTTTTGATCAATTCATCATTGATTATGATGTTCCTACATCAAGTCGATGTTTCTCTACTTACAAGTTTGTATATGTTTGATTATGTTTATGGTTATGTTCTTTTTAAAGTGAAATTTGAATTATTTGTAACAAATGAAGACTCAAAAGCAACAAGGGTCAAACCCAATATGAATTTTCAACAACAGAGAGGGAGAGGGATGGTTAGGGTCGGTGGGGGATTTTTTTAATATTAATATAATTACAATTATTTAATATTATTATAAATTTTAATATAAAATTTAAATTTTTTATTATATATTTTTTGAAAATCTTTATATACTTTTATATATTTCTATGTATATTATGAATATTTTAGAATTAGGATCAAACTAAGAGCTTTTGTACATTTTGAGGGTTATTTTTTAAAAAATTATGATTAAATTGATATAATATGTAAAAGTCGAGGGCTAAATTTGTTATCTACCATGTCAACTTGTCACTTGTGATTTTAATGGGAGTAACCAAAATGACTAAACTATGTAACATGGGTGCTAAAATTTTTTTTATAGTTGGGTGATTATCTGTGTAATTTACCCTCAATTTTTGAATATTAGAAAAATAATTTATTTATTAAAATAATTGTAATATTTTAATTACTGAAATAGTTATCATATTTTAATTGTGTTCAACAATATTACTTTACATTAAATACATGAATTGAAAAGTTAAAAATTTAAAAAAAAAAAACTTAAATTAGTACTTTAACAAAATATACATATTTACGGAGTCGGGAAGTTTTTTTTATTTTAATCTTTTTAATTTTACCCAAGTCCACTTGTATTGAGCTTAAAGAAGGGACATAGATACCCAACATACTATTCAAAATAGTCGAGTCCATTTGTATTGATGTCGAATTGAGGGGCATTCTTGATGGACTATTGATAATTCAGAAACGAGGTCATGATAGGGTGTTCATCCAATCTGATAATTTGGAGGTAATGAGAGCTATCTGTGATAGTAAGTCAGTTGGGTCAAACTATTCACTGATCAGGAGAATTCAACAAATATTATCTCAAGAAGGTCACTAGTTTTTGAGGCATGCTCCTAGAGAAAATAATCAAGTGGTGGATGGTTTAGCTAAAATGACTTTTGGTAACAAGGAAGGTTTGTGTATGTTTGATTTGTCACATCCCAAAAATCGGGTTAGTGAACTAAGAGTTATCACTCCTTGACTTTTAAACTTATGTTTACATATTTATATCAAATATTGAGTAATTGACCTAGTGGTAAAGAGTTAGTGAAATTGTTCTTAAGACCTAAATTCAATTACCTTCCCTTGCATATTTTTTTTCAGCTTATTTTTGCTTCCTAAAACCTAGTTTCCGTTCAAGCCTCTTTAACCTAGTATATTTGCTAAGTTTTATTAAGTTTTAGTCTTATTTTGTTCATTTTCACTCTCTCATTGTTGTCCCTTACTTTTTCCTTCACCTCTTTTCTCTCCTTTTTTTTCATTCTTTCAGCATTGTTACTGCCACTCACTACTCTTTTTGCTTATTTGTTGTTGTAACACCCTAAAATAGGGCCTAGAAATTTTAGGGGTATTTTAGGAATTTTAGCCTTAGAGCATTCAAAATTTTTGCGCCATGGTATATCGGTAATGTTTCCAATTATGATTTTTAGAAAATCAAATCAATTTCTAAAAATGAGTTTTAAATAAATTTAATTTTGAAAATAGGACTAATTTGTAAAAGGGTAAGAACTTTGGGTTTTTATAAAGCAATTTAATCAAAATTTAAAATTCACCCTATATTTTTCCACACCTAGTTTATTTTCACGTTAACTTCTCCCTTTTATTTGCTCTTGCCGTCCCATGCTCTCCCAAGTCCTTCCATTCAATTTTTTTTGTCAAACATAAATTCCTTTTATTCCTATCACTTTCCTAATCATTAAACCTTCATAAAATTTAAGAAAAACACCCAAAAACACCATAGATTCCTCCATTGTTAAGCTTTTGGATTTTTCAAGTTTTTGATTAAGCGCTCGGTTTTTGGTCATATAAGGTAACGATTCAACTCTGAAATAGTTTTAAATGTTATTTAGTCTTTAAAACTAAGTTTTTAGCCATTAAATCACATGTTTTGGATAAAAGCCGAAAATTGGCTCGTTAATGGTGGATTTCGGGAATTTAGGTAAAAATGTGGTTTTAAAGTGTTTTTCAATTAGTTTCGACATGATAAGAAGGTTTCTAAACTTACTTTAAAGTTTTGTTAAAAATTTCTTGAGTTTTAATGAATTTTGGTTAAAATTGCCATGAACATCTCGAAAATTTCGATACCATGAATTTAGTAATTTTGTGTAGTTTAAAGGTTGAGAATCTGTCATAGGTGAATAATTAGATGAACGGAATTAGTTTTAGATGAAAAGATTAAGTATAGACTGAGATATTTGGAATTTAAGTTTATTAGTTGAAATTTCAAATTCATAAGGAATATAGCTTATACTAACGTTTTTGGTTGGTTTAAGTGAGTCTTTGGCTGAATATTTGATCGTTTCTGGATGTACTTATGTCTAGAGTGTGAATATTGGAATAAAATAGAGAATTACGAGGTGGTATCCGCAAGTATACGGGTCAAGTTGTAATATAGATTTTACAACGAAGTAGGTGAGTACTCTACGGATCATACCCAAGGGAGGCTAGTACTAAATCAATTTTAACATAAAAAATTAAAGATATAATTAATACTCTTTAATCATTTATAGTATGAGAGAAAAACAAGAAGTATTTTTAGGGTTTGTAAACTAATAAAGTACAATCAAATAAAAGAATTAAAACTGCAAGAGATAGGGACAAATAAAGTGAATCAAATCTGAATATGGGTGATCAGCTTGCTTCGACAATCCCAATTAACCGTCGTCTCGAGTTCCTCTAAACCAATTAGTTGCTACCCTAGCAAGATCTTTCGATCTTCCACTAACATAACGAGTTAACAAGAACTACTTATCTTCTGACCTTATAGTCCAGACTGGCTTGGGGTAAAGGTGCACACGAATGGGTAATACCAATTTTGGGTTAATTCTCACCTTGATTACTTCCCATGGTTGTCAAGCCTAGGGTTTTTTCACTCTCTTCCTTTCTCAAATAGTTGATCCATAGAGTAAACCTACAAAACAGTTAAGAGATCATGCCTCCACTCATTAATCCCCCATAAAAGGATTAGGTCCTCATGGTTTTCATAAGAAAATATGGAATAAATGGAAGAATCAATTATAAGGAATGGAGTGAAGTAGAGATTTTAAAAAAGCCTGATTTATATTGATGAATAGTGCAAATCTAAAAAAGTTGATCTCCTTTAGAATCAGATCTCTTGAAGAAAAAAAATAACTAAAACTACAGAAACTAAGAAAGAAAGAAAAAAATTTGTAAACCTAAAGAGAAAACCTAAGCTAATGGAATGATGTCTATAATATGTGCCAGAGAGGTCTATTTATAGCCTTCAGATAGTCGTTGTCCTTAGCCCTAGAGTAGTTAACGTTCCCGAGCTTAAAGTTCGATTGTGCAAACCAAAACGCCCATGCTTCGTGTTTTATTCTCGTCACAGAGTCGATGTCACGGCACACTAGGACTTGTATTGCAACGTAGCAACCAACATGTTCCTCTGTAGCCATCTTCCGGGGTATGTTGTGACACCCTCAGCCTGTGTCGTGACATTGAAGGTAGTTTCTCACTTTCTCTATTCAGCTCTCTATGTTACGACATCAAATTCCCCATATTGCGACATAGCGTCCAATATTGACCCGAAATGCCCTCTAATGGTCTCCTGCACACTCACAAAGTATGTTAGCTATCACTTAGGCCTCATTCGGCTCTTAAGGTTGATAAGAGACTCAACGTGCACATTTTATTGAATGTAAACAAAACTAAAGAAACTAAATTAAAACATAACAAAAATGCTTGTATTCAAGCTCCTTAAATGTGAAAACTAGTTTAATCTGATACATCAAATTACGACAGATCAATATTGATTGTGCATATTGTGTGGTTATTATGTGTAAAGCGCCATAATCATTGGAACCTTCTTTGAGCAAGGTGAAAGGCAAAGGAAAACTAGTTTAAGCTTTCAGCTTTTCGATGAAAGTGTAATTGATAAGTGTTTAGAATCGCTGCTAGTAGACACGATTCATAGTGTTAATTGGGAGCTTAGGAATAGCTTAAACCCCTATCTTAAGTTCTGAAGTTTACTTCCTCTATTTGATGTTGATTAGAATAAGGTGTTTTAATCTTACTGTATTACTTCTATTTGACTTTGAGTAGAATAAGGTTTTTAAACCTATATATAGACGTAATCGTCTCTCTTTTTGTATCATTTGAATTTAACATAGTGAATTTTCTTTTCCTCTGCCTGTGGTGTAACACCCTAAACCCGGCTTGGACGTTATGGCCAAATCTAGAGGTGTCACAAAGAATAGGTTTGAAAGGAAATCAATATGTAACACCCCTCACTAGTATTCACCGTCAAAATAGGGTTACGAGGTATTACCGATCAATACACATCATTTAACATCCAATACTCATACATTTATGCATTCATACTCAAAAACCATTCAACACAATCACATTGTCCCTTATAAGAGCCTACGAGGCCTTAAGCATGCTTTAGAAGTGGTTCGGGACTAAATTGATAACATACGAAATTTTAGAAACCTAGAAATTTTTTTCAATCATACAAGGGTCACACGCCCATGTGAACATGCCGTGTGCCTCACACGGCTAATAGACACGCTCGTGTCTTAGGCCGTGTGGAAATAGGGCATGGATACTGACTTGCATCACACGGCTGAGAACACGCCCAAGTGCTAGGCAGTGTGAAAACTGGAGAGTATACTGACTTGGGTCACACAACCAACCACATACCCTGTGAGTCCAGCCCGTGTGCCCTTCGAAATGGCCAAACACGACCATATGTTAGGCCGTGTGCCATTTAGGGGGTATACTGACTTATACCACATGGTCAGCCACACGCCCGTGTGTAACATCTTGTGGAGCATACTGACTTCAATTCAATTTCAACACTAGGAGACACACGGCCGTGTAGCATGACCATGTGTCACACATGGTTGAGACACACGCCCGTGTCTTTTCCTGTGTGGACAAAAATAGGCCATTTACAAAGCCAATTTTCAACCCTTTTTGTACATACTTAAGTAAACTCAATTGGTACCATTTTAAGTCACAAATATGCAGCCAAAGTTCATCAACCAATACATAATCATACCAAATCTATTTCAACCATTTCAATATTAAATTCAATGCTATTCACCTATTCAAACACTAATCAACTTAACTTGCTTTACTAAGCATAATTCACATATATAATTCATTTAACATAACTAATCCAAACATTCATAACTACTTCAATCCCATTCATTCATTATGGGTCTATTACCAAACATTAAAAGTAGAACCATATACACATTCATAAACATCATCAAGTTCATCATCTTATGCCAACTCAAATGGCCAAATACATATCCATCAAACATACCAAAATGACACAAGCTTATACATTCCATATACCATATCTACATGACTTCAAAAATATCAAAACAGATGATCGATAGTGCGATGAAGTCTCTGACGATTCCCGGATCCGAGCTAGCTTCGTAGAACTATAAAACATTGAAACAATTAAACAAAGTAAGCTATAAGCTTAGTAAGTTCGTATGTGAACAAGAAATAGTCTCAACATTCATTAACAATTCAAAATAGATAATATCATAAACATTTAAGCCCTCAATTCATAAGCTAATATAAATTTATCCATATCATCATTCACCAGTTCTCAACTTTCATTAGTTCGATACTCGAATAGCTTTCTGTACATACCTGTATCGAGGCATTTCTATTTCTCACAATACTTTTATCAAACCATTCCAGTTTAAAAATGCTTACAATACAAATTCATCGATTTTCCCATGCCATAGTCCAAATATGGTCGTACACATACATTGCCAAGGCCCTACGGAGGTCTTTCGTTCACATGCCATAACCCGGTTATGGTCTTATTATTCGATTATCATAGCCCCGCTATGGTCTTATTCGATAACTTGCCTTACTCAGTTCGTACATTTCATTTATTTTCTCAAAAATTATCAAATAGAATAATTATCATCTCAATTTCATCCATCAACTAAATAGATACACATTTAAGTTCAATTATACGAACTTACCTCGTATTCAGAATTATCGTATCGGGTCGACTACTCGATAACCTTACTTTCCCCTTGATGTAAATATGAATTCTTTCTTTCTTGATCTATATGAATTCAAAATTGACTTATTCAATTACATATTCTTTCAATTTAGTCCAAAAATACACATTGGGGTATATTTGCATATTAGCCCCTAAACTTTCACATTTTCACAATTTAGTTCTTATTTCACAAAAACACAAGACGAATTACATATAAGTCCCTAGCAGCCCAAAAATTTTATTTATTTCACATTTCAACCCCTCAATTTACGTATTTCACAATTTAATCCCTTTTTGACATTTTTGTCAAAAATCACTTTACAAAACATATATAACTATCATCAAGCTTTCATATTTCAACATTAAACATGAAAGAACACATATATTCAACAATGGAAACTCTCAAAATCTTTAACAATTTCAAAATCTAAGGTACGAGCTAGCTAGATTAAGCTGCAACGATTACAAAAACATAGAAATGATCAAAAACCGAGCTAATATCGTACCTTAATCAAATTAGGTGTGTGCCGAACCCTAACGTTCTACCATGGCTTCTTTCTCTTTTAATTTTCGGTGAAGATGGACTAAAGATGATGATATGTATGTTTTTGTTTTATTTTATTTATCATTAATTAGCCATTTTACTATTTTAACCTTTACTTAACCATTTAAAATCACTAAAATGATGTCCATAAAAGTCCACCAACATTTAAAATGGTTTAATTACCATTTAAGTCCATCATATTTAAAAGCCAAGGCCAATTGACACCTTTAACTCATAGCATGCAACTTTTACATTTTACGCGATTTAGTCCTTTTTCTCAAATCGAACAATTAGACGATAAAATTACTTTACGAAAATTTCACACATTCATACTTTCATACTATATACACATAAAATAATATAAAAAGTAATTTTTCAACATTGGATTCATGGTTCCTAAACCACTGTTCTGATTTATCTAAAACTGGGTTGTTATAACTCTCCCTCCTTAGGGATTTTCGTCCCCAAAAATCTTACCAGTGAATAGGTTCAGGTGTTGTTTTCTCATAGCATCCTCGGGTTCCCACGTAGCTTCTTTAACCTCGTGTCGATGCCATAATACTTTCACTAATGCAATTTTCTTATTTATTAGCTCTTTGATCTCACGGGCTAAAATTCGAATCGGTTTTTCAGCATACGACAAATTAGACTGGATTTCAACCTTGGTGGGGGAAATGGCATGTGAAGGGTCAAATCGGTATCTATGTAATGTCGACACGTGAAACACATTATGTATCTTCTCTAACTCGGACAGTAAAGATAACCGATATGCCACTGGCCCAACTCGCTCAATAATCTCATACGATCCAATGAATCGCGGACTCAATTTCCCTTTCCGACCAAACCGCAATATCTTTTTCCATGGCGACACTTTTAAAAATATTTTATCCCTAATCTGAAACTCAATATCTTTCCATTTCAAGTCTGTATACGATTTATGTCGATTTGAAGCTGCTTTCAAACTGTCACAAATTATTTTTACTTTTTTCTTCAGTTTCTTTGATCAGATCAACCCCATGAATCTTATTCTCACTAAGCTCAGTCCAGTACAACGGTGTTCGACATATACAACCGTATAAAGCTTCGTACGGTGCCATTTTTATACTCGATTGAAAGATATTATTATAAGCAAATTCAATTAGCAGTAGATATTTCTCCCAGCTACCTTCAAACTCAAGAATGCAACATCGCAACATATCCTCAAGTATTTGAATAACTCGTTCGGATTGATCATCTGTTTGCGGGTGAAACGCAGTACTAAAATGCAGCTTTGTACCTAAAAATTCTTGCAATTTCTTCCAAAATCACCAGGTGAATCTCGAATCTCTATCCAAAGCAATAGATAATGGCACTCCGTGCAATTGAACAATCTCTGAGATATACAACTCAGCTAATTTATATAGTGAGAAATCTGTTCATACCGGAATAAAATGAGCTAATTTCTTCAATCTATCAACAACAACCCAGATTACATCTTTTTTTCAGAGATAAGGGCAAACCCTATACGAAATCCATTGTTACTCTATCCCACTTCCACTTGGGAACCGTAATAGACTGTAACAAACCTGATGGCACTTGATGCTCAGCTTTGACTTGCTGACAAATCAAACATTTCGAAATAAGTTTTGAAATATCATGTTTCATACCGTGCCACCAATAAAACTATTTCAAATCATTATACATTTTCATACTTCCCGGATGTACTGGTAAATGACTACTGTGTGCTTCATTTAGAATCTTTCGAATGAGCTCGGAATTTCTTGGTACACTAAATTCTATCACGAAACATCAAACAAATCATCAGACCCTATTCAAAATTCTGAATCAGAAGTCGACTCACATTGAATTCGTTTTGCTTGCAATTCATTATCAAACTTTTGAGCTTCACAGATCTGTTGTAAAAATAACGGTCTCGCTTTCAACTTGGCTATTATCGAACCATCATCAGAGATCGTTAACTGTGTATTCAATGATGTAAAGCAAATAAGGACTTTCGGCTCAAAGCATCAGTAACTACATTCGCTTTCCCAGGATGATAGTCAATCACTAATTCATAGTCTTTTAGCAATTTTAACCATCTCCGCTGTCGTAAATTCAAATCTTTCTGAGTCATCAAATATTTCAAACTTTTGTGATCGGTATAAATGTGCCATTTCTCACCAAACAAGTAATGACGCCAAATTTTCAATGCGAACACTATCACAGCTAACTCTAGATCGTGTGTCAGATAATTATTTTCATACAGCTTCAACTGTCTCGAGGCATAAACTACAAATTTGCCTTCCTGCATCAACACACAACCCAGGCCATTTAACGATGCATCACTGAAAACTACAAATTCTTTACCCGACTCAGGATGAACTAACACTGGTGCCTCTGTCAATAATGCTTTCAACTGTTCGAACCTCTATTGACACTTTTTTTACCACTCAAAATTTACATATTTTTGAAGTAATCGTGTCATCAGAGTCACAATCATCGAGAAACCTTTCAAAAATCGTCTATAATAGCCGGCTAGTCCCAGAAAACTACGGACTTCAGATACATTTCTCGGAGGCTTCCAATCTATAATCGTAGCAATTTTGCTCGGGTCAACTCGGATACCCGCGGCTGAAACTATATGTCCCAGAAAATCGACCTCTCGTTACAAAAATTCACATTTACTAAACTTTGCAAACAACTGTTTATCTCTCAAACTTTGTAAGACAATTCTCAAATGTTCGGCATGCTCAGATTCATCACGAGAGTAAATCAAAATATCATCAATAAACACAATTACGAATCGATCTAAATATGGTTTGAAAATTTGGTTCATCAAGTCCATAAAAACAGTAGGTGCATTTGTTAACCTGAAAGGCCTAACAAGAAATTCATAGTGTCCTTACCTTGTTTTAAATGCAGTCTTTGGCACATTGGAGTCTTTAACTTGCAACTGGTAATAACCTGATCTCAAATCAATTTTCGAAAACACTATTGCCCCTTTTAACTGATCAAACAAATCATCTATTCGTGGCAAATGATATTTATTCTTGATCGTCACTTTGTTGAGTTGTCGATAGTCTATACACATTCTCATAGTGCCATCTTTTTTTTTCACAAATAACACCGGTGCACCCCAGGGAGAAAATCTCGGTCTAGGAAAACCCCTATCTGTTAACTCTTGCAACTGAGCTTTCAATTCGTTTAACTCTGTCAGTGCCATTCTGTACGAAGCTATCGATATCGGCATAGTTCCCGGTACTAATTCAATACAAAACTCAACTTCTCTAATGGGTGGTAAATCCGACAATTCTATGGGAAATACATCTGGATTATCACACACAACTGGTACTGATTCAATATTTGTTTCTGTCACTTTCGTATCAGATACATAGGCAAGATAAGCTTCACACCCTTTTCTCACAAATCTTTGAGCTAACATAGATGAGATCACAACTGGAAAACTATTCAGATCATCATATTCGATTCTAATAGTCTTATTGTTCTGGCATTTCAGTTCTATTGTCTTTCATCTACAACCCACTATAGCATCATGAATCCTAATCAATCCATACTCAAAATCACATCAAATTAATCGAATGGCAGCAACATCAGATTACCTGAAAAACAGAAATCCCGATGCATTAACAGACAATTCTTGCAGACTTTGTCAACCAAAACAATTTACCTAAGGGGTTTGATACTCTAATCACAAATTCAGTAGACTCTACAGGAAAAGTCTTACTGCATACTAAATTCATACATATAAAAGAATGAGTTGATCCTGGATCTGTCAATGCAATCACATTAGTATCATAAAGAGTGAAAGTACCGGTGATAACATCTGGAGATGACGCTTCTTCACGAGTGCGAGTAGCGTAGGCTCTGACAAGTGTTCTAGCATTAGATCTCACAGTAATATCTCGTGTCGTGCTTCTACCACCACTCACATTTCCAACATTACGAAATGGTGTTCCTCTGATAGTAGGGTTGCTCGATCTTAAATTCTGAGACTTATCTTTCTCATCTAGCTCAGGACAATTCGGATGAAATGTTCATGCGAGCCACATCTAAAACAAACTTTATCATTCAACCTACATTCTCCAAAATGTCATTTTCCACAACGTCCACATTCCGATTTATTTGGTCTAACATTACCCACGCTAGCCACTGACACAGTTGGAGTTTTTGAACTCGTAATTTGCTTCCCACGATCTCTATTATAGTATTCCATTGGTGTATTTGATCGACTAAACAAATCTCAAGATTTCTTTGATGAAGAGTGATACGGTTTACTCATTGATATTTTTCTCGAGTCCCTAGCTTCTGATTCTGCTTTTCTCTTTTCTTTACTAAGATCCTCAACTTTACAAGCCCTTTCAACTAGAACTACAAATTCTTTAACTTTAGAATTCCAACTAGTAGTTTTATATCTTCATTCAACCTGTCAACGAACCGTTTACATATAATCTCCTCAGTAGACACATACTCTCGAGCATACTTGCTTAACCGTATGAACTCTCTTTCATACTCGGTGACAGTCATGCGACCTTGTTTTAACTCTAAGAACTCTTTATGCTTTTGATCAAGGAATCCCTGACTTATGTATTTCTTTCGAAACTCCGTCTGGAAGAATTCCCAGGTCACTCATTCTCTCGGTACTACAAACACCAAAGTATTCTGTCGAAACCATTTTTTAAAAAAAGGGTTTTATAAAAAACGGGGTCGACTTTTTAAAAAAATGGAAATGGAGTCGCCATCAATTTTTTTCGCTTAGGTGTGATCAGATCACCTTATAAAACATTTTTATTTCAAAACATTAATTTTGGCCTACGAAATTCAAGAAAACAGGTTCGGGAGTCGGTTACATACGAGGAAGGATTAGCACCCTCTAACGCCCAAAATTGGTACCGGATTGATTAGTCATTGCCCTAATGTCAAAAATTCGAACAGATTTGAAAACATGATTCCTTTAAAAATTTGAACAATTTGGGTTGGAATTGGAGATTCCTTTGTTCCAAAAGCATACAAACATCACATCCAGCACGTTAGGACGTGATGTTTTAAACCCTCGTAATCAAAATCATCTCATGATTTACAAAATTCATTAAAAGGATATTTAGTTATTTGGACGAACGAAAAATTGAAACCCAGCACGTTAGGGACAATTTCTCAAACTTTCAAACACGAAGCATTGCCTTGTTTTCTGAAATCCTTATCCCGAGATAACAAAACGTCATATCCAATGAGTTAGGACACGACAATTTTGAATTCTTGGAAATAAGTTTTTATTTAACTTTTTTTTAAAAAAGAAAAGTAACAAGTTCTTTGGACTCGAAGAGAAAAAATCGAAACCCATTAAGTTAGGGTACGATTTCTTTCGAACCCTAGAACGCAGAGTAATTGTTTATTTCAAAACCAAATTTTTGATGCATCAAAGAAAATATAATATGATTGTAATAAAATGAAAAATAAATCATAATGCCAATATGCTCAATGGAATAAAAATGTGGATGATAATAAAAAATATTAAGTAAAAATAATAGATAAATAAACAAATAAATAAATAAAAGAAAAGAAAATAATAAAAAATAAAGCTAATATCAAATTAACAAATAGATAAATAATATGTTCAGTAATTTAAATAAAATAATAATAATTGTAATAATAAAAAATAATAATAATAAAATGGAAATATGTTAATTCATAAATAATAAAAATAATATTAGCAATTATAAAATAAAAATAAAAATGAAAATAATGATAAAAATAATAGCAAAAATAAAAAAGTATTAATAATAATAAAATAATGTAAGGATATTAAAATTAATAATAATAATAATAATAATAATATAAAAATAATAGTATTAGTACAATAAGAATATAATAATAATAATAATAATAATAATAATAATAATATATGTTAATATACAAATAATAGTAAAAATAAAAACAACAATAATGAAAATAGTAATAATATACTAAAATAATAATGATAATAGCAATACTAATAATAATAAATATAATAATAAATATAGCTATAGTAATAATAATATATAAAAATAATGGTCCTAATAAAAATAATGATAATAAATACAAATGAATATAATGATAATTATTAAGTTAAAAAATAAAATGATAGTAATAATAATATTAAAGTAATAATTATAATAGACAAATAATAATATTAATAGTGATAATAAAAAAATTAATAATGAAGTAACAAAAATTACAAAAGAAAAAAAAAGATGAAATTGAACTTGAAATAAAAATTTGGGGCGAAATCGAAAATAAAATTAAAAGGAGGGACAGATTAGAACACGGTAGTAACTGGGAGGGGCTAAAAGGGAAAATATCCCTGCCCTCCAAAACGGTGTCGTTCGAATAAGTGCTTAATTGGAATAAAAATGAAATATAGGGCCAAATTAAAATAAACAAAACGTGATTATAAATGAATAAAAAAGCAGAAGGACCAGGGCTGTAATTAACCCATTTTTAAACAAAACATGAGGACCCCAGGTGGATCGGGTCGAGTCAGTCCGACCCATCTCAAAATGACGTCGTTTTGGCGTTAAATGCCCCAGGGTGAAATGACGCCGTTTCATTCCCTTATATAAGCATAATTTTTTTTTAAAAAAATTCATTTTCCTTCTTCTTCTTCAAAATTTCGAAAATTTCTCTCCCCCTCTCTCTTCTTGGCGATTTTTGGCCAGCCTCCGGTGTAGCCCCGACTGCCGGCCGCCGCCGTCGCCGGTCGTCGTACACAGCGGCCGAAATTTCAAAAACAGGGTTTTTTTTGTTTTTTTTTTTGTATATTATATCTATTATATATGTAGTTTCAAAGAAAAAAAAAACAAAATAAGAAATAAAAGTACTCAAAAATGAGAAGAAAAAATATAAAAAAACCTTGCTGATTTTTTTTAAAAAAATCTTTGTGTATCTGAGTATATATCTGCTTGTGTATTTTTCGTGTATCTCCCCCTTTTTTACAGATTTTTTTGTGGTTTTTATAACCTAAAAATTAAAAAGGTAATACATATTTTGTCTGATTTGCTGCTTTTTCTTTCCTTTTTGCAGGTGAGGAGCGGAGATCTCGGCGGTGACTGGACGCGGATTGCGGCGGGAGGAGAGGTTGGTGGCTACCGCGCTTGCGGCGCGAGGAAGGCTTGTTTTGGTGCTTGCGGCGCGAGGGTTCCCAGGAACCATAGGTTTCTGTTTAGGCGTTGGGCATTTGGCCCTTTGGGCCGTTTCTGTTTTGGGTCTGAGGGGTCAGGGTGTAACGGGCTTTTGGGTAATCTGTTTGGGTTATCTGTTTGGGTTTAAGTGGGGTTTGGGCTATTTTGTAAATGGACTGTATAAACATTGGTTTTATTTATTTTTATTATTTTGGTTTGCCCGAGCAAAATGGGCTTTTTACATATTCCACCATTGATATGCAGTGTCTCTCAGCAATGATGCAGCACATTTAATACATTCCTCAGGAGTACAAGACAATTCGTCGAATACTCGAATCGTATTTTTGAGCCAGAACTTAGCTCTTTCAGCATCATCATCAATAGTAGCCTGAAATTCTTCAGCCCCATGTTTACGAATTTTATCCACTGGCGACTTGTTCAACCATATCGAATCTACAACTTAAGGAACAACAGGGATTTGTTGAGGTATAGGTGGGGGTGGGGGTGGAGGTTGTTGAGTAGCCGGATTAGTATGAATGTATTGAGTGAACCATTCGTTCATCATTTCACCTCCGTGACTACTCGACACGGGTCTAGATTCAGTAGGCACTATCCCTTGAGCGGGAGCTGGCGCATTAATCTCTACATCATCTATTATAGCTCGTTCAGTATCTATTACTATATGAAAAAAAAAAATTTAAGTTGTCAGGAATCATCACACTATCACAAAGTATATATGGCATGTATAGCTAGACTCTTACACATGCTACGCTAGTTCTAGAATCGACTAAATCGTAACTCTGATACCAATAAAATGTAACACCCCTCACCCGTATTCATAGTTAGAATAGGGTTACGAGGTATTACTGATCAATACACATCATTTAACATCAGACATTTATGCATTCATACTCAAATACCATTCAACACAATCACATTGTCCCTTATAAGAGGCTACGAGGCCTTAAGCATGCTTTAGAAGTGGTTCAGGACTAAACCGATAACATACGAAATTTTAGAAACTTAGAATTTTTTTTCAATCATACAAGGGTTACATGCCCGTGTGAATAGGATGTGTGCCTCACACGGCTAATAGACACGTCCATGTCTTAGGTCGTGTGGAAACATGGCATACATACTGACTTGCATTACACGGCTGAGGACACGCCCGGGTGCTAGGCCGTGTGAAAACTGGAGAGTATACTGACTTGGGTCACACGGCCAACCACACGCCCTTGTGTCCAGCCCATGTGCTCTTCGAAATGGCCACAAACGGCCATATGCTAGGCTGTGTGCCATTTAGGGGGTATACTAACTTATACCACACGGCCAGTCACACGCTTGTCTGTGAGACCGTATGGAGCATACTTACTTCAATTCAATTTCAACACCAAGGGACACATGGCTGTGTAGCATGACTATGTGTCACACATGGCTGAGACACACGTCCGTGTCTCTGCCCGTGTGGAGAAAAATAGGCCATTTATAAAGCCAATTTGCCACCCTTTTTACACATACCGAAGTAAACTCAATTGGTACCATTTTAAGTCACAAATATGCAGCCAAAGTTCATCAACCAATACATAATCATACCAAATCTATTTCAACCATTTCAATACTCAATTCAATGCTATTCACCTATTCAAACACTAATCAACTTAACTTGCTTTACTAAGCATAATTCACATGTATAATTCATTTAACATAACTAATCCAAACATTCATAACTACTTCAATCCTATTCATTCATTATGGGTCTATTACCAAACATTAAAAGTAGAACCATATACACATTCATAAACATCATCAAATTCATCAGCTTATGCCAACTCAAATGGCCAAATACATATCCATCAAACATACCAAAATGACACAAGCCTATACATTCCATATACCATATATACATGACTTCAAAAGTACCAAAATAGATGATCGATAGTGCACTGAAGTCTCTGACGATTCTCAGATCCGAGCTAGCTTTGTCGAACTATAAAACATAGAAACAATTAAACAAAGTAAGCTATAAGCTTAGTAAGTTCGTATGTGAACATGAAATAGTCTCAACATTTATTAACAATTCAAAATAGATAATATCATAAAAATTTAAGCCATCAATTCATGAGCTAACATAAATTTATCCATATCATCATTCACCAATTCTCAACTTTCATTAGTTCGATACTCGAATAGTTTTTCGTACATACCCATATCGAGACATTTCTATTTCTCATCAATGCTTTTATCAAACCACTCCGGTTTACAAATGCTTACGATACAAATTCATCGGTTTTCCAATGCCATAGTCCAACTATTGTCTTACACATACATTGCCAAGGCCTTACCATGGTCTTTCGTTCACATGCCATAACTCGGTTATGGTCTTATTATTCGATTGCTATAGCCCCGCTATGGTCTTATTCGGCAACTTGCCTTACTGAATTCGTACATTTCATTTATTTTATCAACATTTATCAAATAGAATAATTACCATCTCAATTTCATCCATCAATTAAATAGATAAACATTTAAATTCAATTATATGAACTTACCTCATATTCGGTATTATCGTATTGGGTCGACTACTCGATAACCTTGCTTTTCCCCTGATCTAAATTCAAATTCTTTCTTTCTTAGTCTATATGAATTCAAAATTGACTTATTCAATTACATATTCTTTCAATTTAGTCCAAAAATACACATTTGGGCATATTTTCATATTACCCCTAAACTTTCACATTTTCACAATTTAGTCCTTATTTCAAAAATACACAAAATTCATATAATTTCTTTAAACCCAAGCTTAGCCGAATTACATATAAGTCCCTAGCAGCCCATAACTTTCATTTATTTTACATTTCAACCCCTCAATTTACATATTTCACAATTTAATCACTTTTTGACATTTTTGTCAAAAATCACTTTACAAAACATATATAACTATCATCAAGCTTTCATATTTCAACATTAAACATCAAAGAACACATATATTCAACAATGTCAACTCTCAAAATCTTTAACAATTTTAAAATCTAAGGTATGGGCTAGCTAGATTGAGCTGCAACGATTACAAAAACATAGAAATTATCAAAGACCGAGCTAATATCGTACCTTAATCAAATTAGGAGTGAGCCGAACCCTAATGTTCTCTCATGGCTTCTTTCTCTTTTAATTTTCGGTGAAGATGGACTAAAGATGATGATATGTATGTTTTTGTTTTATTTTATTTATCATTAATTAGCCATTTTACTATTTTAACCTTTACTAAACCATTTAAAATCACTAAAATGATGTCCATAAAAGTCCACCAACATTTAAAATGGTTTAATTACCATTCAAGGCCATCATATTTAAAATCCAAGGCCAATTGACACCTTTAACTAATAGCATGCAGCTTTTACATTTTACGCGATTTAGTCCTTTTTCTCAAATCGAGCAATTAAACGATAAAATTACTTCACGAAAATTTCACACATTCAAACTTTCATTCTATATACACATAAAATAATATAAAAAATTTAATTTTTTGACATCAAATTCGTGGTTCAAAAACCACTGTTCCAATTTAGCTAAAATCGGGTTGTTACATAATACGATAAAACCATTTCAGTTTTTCAAATCTTGCTTGCTTGTATCAAATGTCAAAATGTTATCTGATTAATTAGTTTGCCTTTAAACGTGTTTTACAACGGAAGCTTTCAAAAACCATTCTATTTCAAAAATTCAGTTTGAATTTTCAGAAAACCTTTATTTGCAATAAACCGTCGTTTTCGTAAAAAAATTTTACCGAAGCAGTCAAAATGTCAAACAAACCAAAAATCAACAGTTAAAAACCAAACAATCCAAGAGTCCTAGAATTTACAAACTCCCAAATAAATCCAAAGTTTTAAATAAACCATAACTACTAAGTTTAAACGATTTTACGGGTGAGTGGTCACTGCTGAGTCTCTGCCGTACCAATCTGCCTAAGTCTGTGGATTCCCTAAATAGATCAGATAAACAAAAGTGAGTTTTCATAAACTAAGTGTGTAACCCAGCAAAATTAGACATGCAAACATACAAAAATCACATATATATAATCAGATACAGATTCAGACTCATGTCCATCTCAGATACAGATATCGAATACAGATTAGGACTTATGTCCATCTCAGATACAGATATCGAATACAGATTAGGACTTATGTCCATCTCAGATACAGATTTACAAATCAGATAATCAGAATCCTACCCCCATCCTCTATACACTCATGTCCATCTCAGATACAAATATCAGATACAGATTTACAAATCAGATAATCAGAATCCTACCCCCATCCTCTACACACCATCTCCAACCATCCCATCACACTATGTGGGGTTACATATCGTGTCATTACGATACATAACAGATAATATGCAGCCAAACTGCCAGAATAAAGGCGATGATCGCCATACAGAACACTTCCTCCACATATACAAATCCCACCCCAAAACAGATACAGAAAGCAGATACAGAAATATCATATTAACATGCTCAACATGCTCATATACAGATTATAGATTAATTAGACATGAATAGCATTATCATACTCAGAACAGAATATCAGACTATCAGATCAATAATTTTTAGGGTTTGGTTAGCCCTTACGTACCGACCCTACGATCGGCCCACAGTTGACCGGCACGACCCGCACGACCCTAGGGAAATTTTCAAAAATATGGGCCCACATGCCTGTGTGGGTGTAACACCCCTTACCCCAAACCTTTGCCGGAGTCGAGTATGTGGCATTACTAGACTTGACTACTAATTTGGGGCATAAAAATTTAAAGCTGTCCAACTACGTCATGCTGAATAAATTGACCATAACTCGAGTTACAAAACTCAAAATTTAGATCCGTAAATTTTCCTTGAAACTAGACTCATATAAATTTCTACCATAATTTTTCCAGAATTTTTCATGTGGCCAATTAGTACAGTTTATTCATCAAATTTACCCCTATATCACTGTTTGATAATTCTGACCTATCTTCACAAAAACTCAGTTATCTCATTGTACAAAATTTCAATAATGTTCTTGTTTATTCCAATCAAAAATAGACTCATTAAGGATTCTAAACATATAAACTATGCTCCATAATTATTTTTGTACAATTTTTAACAATTTTTCCAAGACAGAACAGGGTATCACGAATTCCTTCAGAACAAGTCTCACTAAAATTTAAATATCTCATAATATAAAATTTCTTTGCCTACTCTGTTTCTTTCATATGAAAATAGACACAATAAGCTTTAATTCTATATCTTATTCACTTTCTAATTCAATTTATCCTATTTTTAGTGATTTTTCAAAATCACATCACTGCTGCTAACTAAAAACTATTTCATTGCAAAATATGATTAACTAGTTTATAACCGAACATACCCACATACAACTCATATTGTCCATGCATTTTAATCATTTATGCAAATTAACTTATACCTAAAACATTCGCGTAATATCCTAACATCATCGATTTATTAACCAAACACAACTATGGTTCCATATAATCGAGTGTACCATTGGTTACTTACCACAATACCTAATTCAAAGGTTCATTTCGTAAACATACATTTCCTTATCAAAAACGATTAAACTTCGATTAAAAATGCACAAACATTACCATCATAAACCGACATTTGTATCAAAAGCACAAAAAGCATACTTAACTAAAAATTTAGCCATATTCGCATGGCTATTATATACATGAACCAAAAGTTTTCATCAAAACAAAGTCAAAGTCTTTCCTATACATGCCTTCATTCGAAAACCAAAATGAAAGAGTACCAAAATAGTTTGATAGTGTGGACGACTTTCTGAACGATCCCGACGAGCTTGTAGCTTGCACCTAATCTATAAAACAGAGGAAACATTTCGCACAAATAAGCTTACTAGCTTAGTAAGTCCTAAGCTCCTAGTAATATAGTATTCAAACATTAAACTTTTAAATTAAAAATAATTCAACTTGTATGTTTGTAATCACATTTACTCCAAATCGTATAAATAAAGCATTCGTATCAACCGTACTATCGTACTAAAATTTCCTTTACTTTTAACATTTCTATTTGAAGACCGAATTTCCATAATAGTGCATTCAACCTCGAAATCCATCATATCATACCCATCAATATTAACTTCAAACACATATAACACAATTCTCATAATAATAATTCGACTCAAGTAATATTAAGCATAACATACCTTACATGCTTACCTGAGCCCTTAACTTAATAATTCAGCTTTAATATGCCTTGAACAAAATTCGGTTCCTCTTTTGTAGAATACATCACCGGTCTCAAGCCTGCTAGGCGTAAAAGCCCGATAAGTAACACCGGCACAAAGCCTGCTAGGCGTAAAGCCCGATAAGTAACACCGGCACAAGGCCTGCTAGGCGTAAAAGCCCGATAAGTAACACCGGCACAAGGCCTGCTAGGCGTGAAAGCCCGATAAGTAACACCGGCACAAGGCCTGCTAGGCGTGAAAGCCCGATACATATCAATGTAGTTAAACATTCTAGACACATTTCATAACTATTTTATATATATATATATATCCAATTCCATTGAGCTCACTCACCTTAAACAAATAAAATCATTATCTCATTATAATATACAACAATTCACATATAAATAATTATTCACATCACATAACCAACTTTAATCATCAACCATTTGTATCTACATACATTCGGCCATGACATAACAAGTACTAAAATTTATTCATTTCTAATACTTAATATATTCATAATTAGTTCTTTGATGTATTTTAGCTAAAGGACTTACCTCGGTTGTCGATAGTCCGTGCGAATCGGCTATTCGAGAACCTTCGTCTTTCCCCGGTCTAATTCCGTTTTTCTTTGTTCTTGATCCCAAATTAAGCTCCAAGTTGCCGAAATTTAAGCTTCAGCAATGGAGTTTTCTTCCTCCAACATTCGGCCAAGAAGATGAACAAGGTATGTTCTCTTTCTTCCCACTTGTTTTTATTATTATATGCTTTGTTTACTAACATTAATTCTTTATAAAAATACTAACATAAGCATGTAATAAAAAAATAATTAAACTAACATATATATATCTAGTTAACTTGGCCCATTGCCGTCCATCACTATGGTCAATGGGCTAATTGTCCTTTTAGGACACCCACTTAAAAAGCCACAAGCAATTTAGTACATTACACCTGAGCATGCAACTTTAACGCTTTTCGCGATTAAATCCTTTTTATCAAATTAAGCACTTAAACAATAAAATTTTTCTACGAAACTTTCACACATTTTAATTCACATATAATGAACACAAAATAAAATATTAAAATATCACTCGGGCTCGGATTCGTGGTTCCGAAACCACCGTTCCGATTAGGGTCAATATTGGTCTGTTACAACTCTCCCCCCCTTAAGAATTTTCGTCCTCGAAAATTTTACCGTTAAACAATTTCGGGTATTGTTGCCTCATTGTATCTTCGGGCTCCCACGTAGCCTCTTCAGCTCCGTGTCTATTCCATAATATTTTTACTAATGGAATCTTCTTATTTCTCAACTCTTTCACTTCTCGAGCTAAGATACGGATCGGTTCTTCATTATATGTCAAATCGGATCGGATTTCAATCTCTGATGGTGTGATCACATGAGACGGATCCGATCGGTACTTGCGAAGCATCGAAACATGAAATACATTGTGTATCTTTTCTAGCTCAAAGGGCAATTTTAATCTATAAGCAACAGGCCCTATACGCTCGATGATTTCATACGGTCCGATAAATCTCGGACTCAACTTGCCTTTCCGACCAAATCGGAGTATTTTCTTCCACGGAGAAACTTTTAAGAACACCCGATCTCCGACCTGAAATTCAATGTCCTTATGTTTCAAATCGGCATAGGACTTTTGACGATCCGAAGCAGCTTTCAAATTACTCCTAATAACAACCACCTTCTGTTCTGTTTCTTTAATCCAATAAACCCTGTGTATCTTATTTTCATTGAGCTCAGTCCAATACAATGGGGTGCGACATTTTCGCCCGTATAAAGCTTCATAAGGTGCCATTTTTATACTAGATTGGAAGCTATTATTGTAAGAAAATTCAACCAAGGGTAGGTATCGTTCCCACGTACCTTCAAATTCGAGAACGCAACACCTCAACATATCCTCAAGTATCAAAATAGTTCGCTCAGACTGACCGTCTGTTTGCGGATGGAAGGCTGTACTAAAATGAAGTTTAGTACCTAGAGCATCTTGCAATTTCTTCCAGAACCGCGATGTGAATCTCGGGTCCCTATCTGAAACAATGGAACTCGGTACACCGTGCAACCTTACAATCTGCGACACATACAATTCGGCAAGCTTATCAAGTGAATAGTCGGTATGTACCGGTACAAAATGAGCTGATTTAGTCAGTCTATCAACGATAACCCATACGGCATCTTTCTTACTCGGTGTCATAGGAAGACCGGATACAAAATCCATTGTAATTCTATCCCATTTCCATTCAGGTATCATGATTGGTTGAAGTAGTCCGGACGGTACCTGATGCTCAGCTTTTACTTGTTGACAGATTAAGCACTTGTAAACAAATTCAGATATATCCCGTTTCATGCCAGGCCACCAATAGAACTGTTTCAAATCGTTATACATTTTCGTGCTACCCGGATGCATCGATAGTCGACCACTATGGGCTTCACTCAGAATCATTTGTATCAAATCTGAGTTCCTCGGAACACATATTTGGCTCTTAAAATTCAAACAGTCATTCGCATCAACTTGAAAATCTGATTCTGCACCTTTTTCACACTGAACTCAACTAGCAATCAAATCTTTGTCAACTTTCTGTGCATCACAAATTTGCTGTATAAACATCGGTCTTGCTTGTAACTCGGCTATGATCGAACCATTATCAGACATAGCTAACCGTGCGTTCATTGCACGAAGAGCAAACAATGACTTTCGACTTAACGCATCCGCAACAATGTTAGCTTTTCCCGGATGGTAGTCAATCACCAGTTCATAATCTTTCAACAATTCCATCCATCTGCGTTGTCTCAAATTAAGATCTTTCTGAGTCATTAAATACTTTAGACTTTTATGGTCCGAATAAATGTGACATTTTTCGCCGAATAAGTAGTGACGCCAAATTTTCAATGCAAAAACAATGGCTGCTAATTCCAGATCGTGAGTTGGATAATTTTTCTCATGTGGCTTCAATTGTCTCGAAGCGTAGGCTAT
Source organism: Gossypium australe (assembly GCA_005393395.2). Taxonomy (NCBI): domain Eukaryota; kingdom Viridiplantae; phylum Streptophyta; class Magnoliopsida; order Malvales; family Malvaceae; genus Gossypium; species Gossypium australe. The sequence goes on from CM016623.1 coordinate 131,012,306, forward strand.
AACCTTGCCTTCCTGCATTAAAACGCAACCCAACCCATTCAAGGAAGCATCACCAAAAACAATAAATTCCTTACCCGATTCAGGCTGAGCTAACACTAGGGCTTCGGTCAAGAGGGTTTTCAACTGCTCGAAACTTTTCTGACACTTTTCTGACCACTCAAATTTGACATCTTTCTGTAGTAGTTTCGTCAGAGGTGTAGCTATTACAGAAAAACCTTTTACAAATCGTCTGTAATATCCCGCAAGGCCTAGGAAACTTCGGTTCTTGGAAACATTCTTTGGTGGTTTCCAATCGAGTATAGCTGCTATTTTGTTTGGATCCACCCGAATACTTGATGCTGAAACAACATGACCCAAGAAGTTGACCTCATTCATCCAGAACTCACACTTACTAAACTTTGCATATAGTTGTTGATCTCTCAAAGTTTGTAGCATTAATCTCAAATGCTCAGCATGTTCGGTTTCATTTTTGGAATAGATCAGTATATCGTCAATAAACACTACAACAAACCGATCCAAAAACTGTCTGAAGACTCGATTCATTAGATCCATAAAAACAGCAGGTGCATTAGTGAGTCCAAAAGGCATAACCAAAAACTCAAAATGTCCGTACCTCGTCCGAAATGCAATCTTTGGCACATCTGTATCTCTGATTCGTAACTGATAATAACCCGATCTCAAATCTATCTTCGAAAACACTGAAGCCCCCTTCAATTGATCAAACAAATCATCAATCCGAGGTAATGGGTACTTATTCTTTATAGTTACCTTATTTAGTTGCCGATAGTCAATACACATTCGCATAGCCCCATCTTTCTTTTTCACAAATAAAACCGGTGCACCCCAAGGAGAGAAACTCGGTCGTGCGAAGCCCCTATCTGTCAACTCTTGCAACTGCGCTTTCAATTCTTTTAATTCAGTAGGTGCCATTCGGTACGGAGCTATCGAAATTGGAGTCGTACCCGGTACTAACTCAATGCCGAATTGAATCTCTCGTACTGGTGGTAAACCCGGTAGTTCTTTAGGAAACACATCTGGGTATTCACTTACAACCGATACAGATTCAATTTGTTTCTCGGACAATTTATTATCCAGTACATAAGCTAAATAAGCTTCACACCCTTTTCTCACATACTTCCGGGCTAACATCGAAGATATCACTGTAGGCAACCCATTTACATCACTGGATTTAATTCTGACAGTCTCACCGTTTCGACATCTCAAATCAATAAGCTTTCTTTTACAATCCACTACTGCCTCATGCGAAGTTAACCAGTCCATACCCAAGATTATATCAAATTCGTCAAAGGGCAACAACATTAAATCAGCCGAGAAGCAATAATCCTGAATCATCAACGGGCAACCTCTACACACTTTATTAACAAGCACACATCTACCCAATGGGTTGGACACACGAATCACAAACTCGGTAGACTCAACTAGCAGAGTCTTACCGAATTCTAAAGTTTCACACACATAAGAATGAGTCGAACCAGGATCAATTAGAGCAATCACAGTAGTATCATAAAGGGTGAAAGTACCGATAATGACATCGGGGGAGGAAGCATCCTCTCTGGCTCGTGCAGCATAAGCTCTAGCTGGAGCTCTAGCCTCATATCGAGCTGTAGTGTTCTTCGTTCCTTTCTGACTACCACCTACATTGCCTGAATGTCTGGGTGGTCTGCCTCTCACGACTTGTTGCTCGGCTTAATGTTCTGAACTGTATTCTGCTCAGCTAACATCGGACATTCTCTAATAAAATGATCTGACGATCCACATTTAAAGCAAGACCGATCATGAAATCTACAACTCCCGGAATGCCATTTCCCAAAGTGCTGCATTCAACTCGATTCTGGGGAACGTTACTAACACTGGCCATCGAGGTAGCTCGGGAGCCCGCAGGAGGTCGATCCCGTCTAGGTAGATCCGTGGTAGCTTTATGTCGGCTGTGGCCATCTCTGAACTTCTTGGATGTGGTATGGAAGACCTTATCCGAAGATCTTTTACGAATGTCTCTAGCTTCTGTCTCAGCCTTTCTTTTCTCTTTCCCGAGCTCTTCAGCTTTGCAAGCCCGCTCAGCTAGTGTCACAAACTCTTGAATTTCAAGAATGCCAACAAACATCTTTATATCTTCATTCAGGCCATCTTCGAATCTTTTGCACATAATAGCTTCAGTAGAAATACACTCTCTAGCATATCTACTGAGCCTGACAAATTTCCGTTCATATTCCGTCACGGTCATTCATCCCTGTTTCAGCTCAAGGAACTCCTTTCGTTTTTGATCAACAAATCTTTGACTGATATACTTCTTGCGGAATTCGTTCTGGAAGAAATCCCATGTCACTTTTTCTTTTGGAACCACTGATACTAGGGTATTCCACCAGTGATATGCAGTGTCCCGCAATAAAGATATAGCACACTTCAGGCATTCATCTGGGGTACAAGATAGCTCATCAAGTACCCGAATAGTGTTATCAAGTCACATTTCGGCTCTCTCTGCGTCGTCATCATCATTGGCTTTAAATTCTTCGGCCCCAAATTTTCGGATTTTATCAACTGGGGGCCTACTAGATCTCATCAGATCTATCATCGGGGGTGCTGAAGGAACCGGAGTTGGATTATTCGGGGGTAGAGGTTGGTGTACAGCCGGGTTAGTCTGAATAAATTGGGTAAACCACTCGTTCATCATCTGATAGAAGGCTTGTTTAGTCTCTCCCTCATGACTACCCGAAACAGGTCGAGAGTCTACCGGCGCTGATCCGTGTGCACGGTCAGGCGCTACACTCTCTACGTCCTCCGCTACGGCTCTTTCAGAATCAGTGTCCATTTACTATATAAAACAAAGTTCAGGCTGTCAGAAGTCACCACACTATCAATATATGATAAAGGCATGTATAGCTAGACTCACACGCGCTACGGTAGTCCTAGAATCGACTAAACCGTAAGCTCTGATACCAATCAAATGTAACACCCCTTACCCGAAACCTTTGCCGGAGTCGAGTATGTGGCATTACTAGACTTGACTACTAATTTGGGGCATAAAAATTTAAAGCTGTCCAACTGCGTCATGCTGACTAAATTGACCATAACTCGAGTTACAAAACTAGAAATTTAGATCCGTAAATTTTCCTTGAAACTAGACTCATGTAAATTTCTACCATAATTTTTCCAGAATTTTTCATGTGGCCAATTAGTACAGTTTATTCATAAAAGTTACCCCTATATCACTGTTTGATAATTCTGACCTATCTTTACAAAAACTCAGTTATCTCATTGTACAAAATTTCAATAATGTTCTTGTTTATTCCAATCAAAAATAGACTCATTAAGGATTCTAAACATATAAAATATGCTCCATAATTATTTTTGTACAATTTTTAACAATTTTTCCAAGACAGAACAGGGTATCACGAATTCCTTCAGAACAAGTCTCACTAAAATTTAAATATCTCATAATATAAAATTTCTTTGCCTACTCTGTTTCTTTCATATGAAAATAGACACAATATGCTTTAATTATATATCTTATTCACTTTCTAATTCAATTTATCCTATTTTTGGTGATTTTTCAAAATCACATCACTGCTGCTAACTAAAAACTATTTCATTGCAAAATATGATTAACTAGTTTATAACCGAACATACCCACATACAACTCATACTGTCCATGCATTTTAATCATTTATGCAAATTAACTTATACCTAAAACATTCGCGTAATATCCTAACATCATCGATTTATTAACCAAACACAACTATGGTTCCATATAATCGAGTGTACCATTGGTTACTTACCACAATACCTAATTCAAAGGTTCATTTCGTAAACATACATTTCCTTATCAAAAACGATTAAACTTCGATTAAAAATGCACAAACATTACCATCATAAACCGACATTGTATCAAAAGCACAAAAAGCATACTTAACTAAAAATTTAGCCATATTCGCATGGCTATTATATACATGAACCAAAAGTTTTCATCAAAACAAAGTCAAAGTCTTTCCTATACATGCCTTCATTCGAAAACCAAAATGAAAGAGTACCAAAATAGTTTGATAGTGTGGACGACTTTCTGAACGATCCCGACGAGCTTGTAGCTTGCACCTAATCTATAAAACAGAGGAAACATTTCGCACAAATAAGCTTACTAGCTTAGTAAGTCCTAAGCTCCTAGTAATATAGTATTCAAACATTAAACTTTTAAATTAAAAATAATTCAACTTGTATGTTTGTAATCACATTTACTCCAAATCGTATAAATAAAGCATTCGTATCAACCGTACTATCGTACTAAAATTTCCTTTACTTTTAACATTTCTATTTGAAGACCGAATTTCCATAATAGTGCATTCAACCTCGAAATCCATCATATCATACCCATCAATATTAACTTCAAACACATATAACACAATTCTCATAATAATAATTCGACTCAAGTAATATTAAGCATAACATACCTTACATGCTTACCTGAGCCCTTAACTTAATAATTCAGCTTTAATATGCCTTGAACAAAATTCGGTTCCTCTTTTGTAGAATACATCACCGGTCTCAAGCCTGCTAGGCGTAAAAGCCCGATAAGTAACACCGGCACAAAGCCTGCTAGGCGTAAAGCCCGATAAGTAACACCGGCACAAGGCCTGCTAGGCGTAAAAGCCCGATAAGTAACACCGGCACAAGGCCTGCTAAGCGTGAAAGCCCGATAAGTAACACCGGCACAAGGCCTGCTAGGCGTGAAAGCCCGATACATATCAATGTAGTTAAACATTCTAGACACATTTCATAACTATTTTATATATATATATATATCCAATTCCATTGAGCTCACTCACCTTAAACAAATAAAATCATTATCTCATTATAATATACAACAATTCACATATAAATAATTATTCACATCACATAACCAACTTTAATCATCAACCATTTGTATCTACATACATTCGGCCATGACATAACAAGTACTAAAATTTATTCATTTCTAATACTTAATATATTCATAATTAGTTCTTTGATGTATTTTAGCTAAAGGACTTACCTCGGTTGTCGATAGTCCGTGCGAATCGGCTATTCGAGAACCTTCGTCTTTCCCGGTCTAATTCCGTTTTTCTTTGTTCTTGATCCCAAATTAAGCTCCAAGTTGCCGAAATTTAAGCTTCAACAATGGAGTTTTCTTCCTCCAACATTCGGCCAAGAAGATGAACAAGGTATGTTCTCTTTCTTCCCACTTGTTTTTATTATTATATGCTTTGTTTACTAACATTAATTCTTTATAAAAATACTAACATAAGCATGTAATAAAAAAATAATTAAACTAACATATATATCTAGTTAACTTGGCCTATTGCCGTCCATCACTATGGTCAATGGGCTAATTGTCCTTTTAGGACACCCACTTAAAAAGCCACAAGCAATTTAGTACATTACACCTGAGCATGCAACTTTAACGCTTTTCGCGATTAAATCCTTTTTATCAAATTAAGCACTTAAACAATAAAATTTTTCTACGAAACTTTCACACATTTTAATTCACATATAATGAACACAAAATAAAATATTAAAATATCACTCGAGCTCGGATTCGTGGTTCCGAAACCACCGTTCCGATTAGGGTCAATATTGGTCTGTTACAGTGGGCCTACACGCCCACATTGGCCTTGCCTGTGTGGTCCACACGGCCACACTCCGACCTTGTCTTGCATACGACCATGCCTTCGTCGACCACACGGTCATGTCTCGCACACAGCCAACCACACGGGTGACCACACCCCCATGTGATGTCGACAGAACAGTTTTTCAGCTTTAGCCGAAACTTTGTTTTCTGCTTTCCGGGTACCAACCTGGTTTGTTTAAAATGCGACAGCAACTCTGAGCCTTCCGAAACCTAAGAAACAGTAATCCATTGACCACTTAGCAATCATTTAATGAAATCAACTCATAATCCCGAAATAACGCAAAAAACTTATCATCGACAAAAACAAGTAACGACGCGATTCAACCGTAAGAGTTAAACTCCTTCACCACCGCCTTCTCCTGCACAAAAATTGGCAGAAGTCAATCCTTAACTAATCATGATTCCGCCAAACAACAGATATACCCAAACCCTCGTTAGAAAATAGAAGTTACAGAATACCCAAAACTTCACTTACCAATCGAATGAAGAACGACGAAATTCTCAAAATGCAAGGATTCAACAATAGATTTGCATAATTGGAAAAACAACAAAATTCAGAAAAACAGGAGAAGAACTGACGTCAATTTTTTCCTAGAAAGAGAGGAAAATTTTGAAAAAGAATAAAAATAAAAATAAAATCAGATTAACTGATCCCAAATCCCTCAAATCTCTCCCACTAACCCCTCAATCTCAACCACTACGGAATTCTATCTCTATCCAAACACTCTCAGTCAACTGGAGCAAAAATTAACATTCATGCTTGCGCAGAGATTCAAACACAGGACCTCCAACACACCACCCCTTTACCACTCGAACCAACAAGCTCATTCTAATATAAATTTACAGGCAATTTAATATAAGCCCACTGAATAAGAATAAGGCTTAAACCCAAAAATTAACAAAATTGATAGAAGTGAAACTTAAACTCAAGACCTCTCACACTCTCCCAGAGCACTTAACCACTAAAGCAAATATACATTTTTGTTAGATATTCACAGAAGCAGAATTTAATTATTTGGGGGGGGGGGTTACATGTGATTTTTTCCCGAAAGGGTTTTCATGTAAAATTTTGTGTGTCCTTATCTCTTTTTCTGTACTATTCATTGTCATTATCGACGTTTTATTTTCACAGTAAGCAACTTTTTAACTGGACTTTAATTAAACTTGGCAAAAAATATTTTTTTTATAAAATAAAGAGAAGTCCAGTACTGATTTTCTAAAAAATATAAGCAAAAATATTTTAAGAATAATTTTTTTAAGAATTTAATAAATTTTCTTGCTAGGCCATTTTAATGGCCAATGTGGCCTTCAGACTCCAGCCATAACTTTTAGGTGGATTTAGGGAGTTTACATGATGCCTCTCTAAAGAGGTCCAAGTAGATTTAGAGAAGGATAGAGCAAGAGAATATCCTTTTTGAAATTATTTTTAGTTTTGTTTTACACCAAAACAAAGATAACAATAAATTATTTTTATAAATATTAATTCAGGTAAAGTCAGCTTGAATTTATAAAACATTTATATAAAGCGAAACTCAAATGGCACGGATATTTGGTACTTTATTTTGGTTTCACCACCTCAATGTTTGAGTGGATTCTTCACATCCCATATGTTTTGACTCAGGTTTCCAATTGGTTGAAAGCTACGACTCCTTAAATTGGCGTCCTAAATCGACTTCTTTCAACTTTAGTTTTATTAATTTCAGCTTTTGCTAAATTTCCTCCTTGTTTTGCTCTTTCCCAATTGTTGATACTTGAAAAGGTCTTAGTTGATACTTGAAAAGCCAAAGCAAAATTGACCCTTTACATTAAGGGTTAATAATTCAAAAAGATAAAGCTTCGAATCAAAAGTCAACCTCGGAGGCCTCCTAATTCAAAAGTGCAATTTAATTTATTAATAAAAAATTTAAAAATAAATCATTACATTAAATCTCAAAGTTACTAAGACATCACCTTTGGGCCCTTTCTTTCACAATGGGTGCTCCCCATTGCTTCTCCCCTTCATATTATGAATCACTAATGGCTTTTCGTCTTACATGGGTGAATCCTTCCAATTATTTCCATGACCTTCTTCATCTTGTTGAAATCTTGCATCAACAATTAGTACGATCAGCAAACATCGTACCAAAATCAGTTAAGGTGACTCCTTCCAACAAAAGCACAAAAATCACTTGTGCCGATTCACGGTAATTCCATATCTAAAGAAGGTCAACCTCTCTTACCCTTTTTTATTTGATATGGGTTTCAAATATGTTAAGCCATAAGGTTTCAATAACTTGTGTTATAAAACAGAAAAAACCCCCAAAAGGTGTGTTGGAACACCACGAGGGTGTAACCCTCCGGTGTATGCATGCATGTATATATATTATATGTTTATTATAAAGAACGTAAAATTAACGTACAATAAATAATGGAGTAAATTATTAAAATAGTTACTTTTGTTTGCCTCAGGTTACATTTTAGTCACTTATTTTGAAATGTTACGTTTTAGTCACTTACATTATCATGTTGTAACATTTTAGTCACTGAGCCGTTAATTGTCATTAACAGTACAACGGTAAGCTTACGTGACACGTTAAATCATCATTTTAAACGAAAATTTTAGGTTAAATTATACAATTGATCCCTATATTTTTTCGTTTTGAGCAATTTAATTCTTTTCTTTTATGTTCTTTTAACTTTATTTGTTTATTTATTTATTTTCTATTCTCTTCTGCTTCTCCCTCTATTTTCCTCTCTTCTCCATATCTTTTAACGTAGTTTTTCTATGTTTTCTATTTGTTAAAACTAGTCCCTATACTTTTATTTTTTTAACAATTTAATTTTTTTCTTTTTATTTCTTTATTTGTTAAAGCCAAATGTCTTTGATTACATACTCTATGTGTAAACCCATAGACCGTTTTCGACCACTACAAGTTGAATAAGATCAATCCTATTTAATTAATCAATACAAATTCTTCTTCGATATATAATAGAGCACCAAGCTAAATTCTACCAAAGACATTTATTTGCTTACCAAATTGATGCCAAGAACTAAAAACCAAGCTAACCCTAATGAGATCAAAAGAGTTAACCAGATTCTTGAGAATCTTCATTAAAATATCAAGTCCAAGCAATTCTATAAAATCACCACAATAATCCATTTTTGGATCCTTTGTATAGTTTTAGCAATAATCGTAAAATATCAGAATATAATAAGAAAAAAAATGTTAAAAAAAGAATCTTTATTCTGTGTTTTCATTGAATATCAATACATAATTGTTACCCTAAGCTAAAAACATATTAAAAACTAATCAAAAGGAAGATTAAACAGAACGTACAAGAAATACCCAATACTAAAATAAAAGTATAAGACTAGTTTTAACAAATGTAACATACAAAAACTATGTTAAAAGAATTGGGGAAGGAAGGAAAATAGAGGGAGAAGCAGAAGAGAATGAAACATAAAGAAATAAAAAAGTAAAAAGAAACATAATAGAAAACAATTAAATTTCTGAGAAAGAAAAAATGGGACCGATTGTATAATTTAAACTAAAATTTTCATTTAAAATAAAGATTAACGTGCCACGTTAGCTTATAGTTACACTGTGAACGACAATTAATGGCTCAGTGACTAAAATGTTAAAACACGATAACGTAAGTGACTAAAATGTAACTTGAGGCAAACAAAAATGACTATTTTGGTAGTTTACCCTAAATAATCAAAATGTTTGGTTTGAAACTAATTAATCATATCATATTATACATATATATATATATATATATATATATATATATTAAAATGAAAAAAAAAAGATTAACTTGTGGCACCAACTCAGTCAACGACACTATTAATAAGAAATTTTATGACATGTTTTATTATTTATTGTATAGTTTGAAACTAATTAATCATAATAAAACATGAAATATGTACGTCATTAAAATAAAAAAATTAGATTAAATTGTGAGTAAAACGAAATTTAAACACATAAATATATTAGATTTACAACACTAAATGCACTAAAATTGTTTTTTATGGTGTTGTCATCAATTGTGAGTTAGTGTCGAGTTGACTTGTAACACTAACTCAATTAACAATATTATTAATATATACAACTGATAAAGGTAATAGATTGAACATATTAAAAAAATGTATAAGATAACATTAAAATGAAACTTTGATTGAATAGTAAATTTAAGGTTTTATCAATTTAACTAGTGTAGGTTCTAATCCCACCAAATGCATATTTTTATTTTTATTGGTTTTTATTAAAATAAAAAGATTAAAGTATCCATATATTGTCTCATGGCATCACCTCAGTCAAAAATACTTAAATAATAGTATAAATTTTATAGAAGAATCCGTGTACTTCAAAAAGAAAAAGAAAAAATATTAAATTAAATTAAAAACAAAACAATTAATTTAATAAATTATCTATTATATGATATTCATTACTTATAAAAATATAAATAAAACAAAATTATACCTCTTCCATTCAAAAAAAATATCTATAATTCCATATACCTCCGACTACACCATGTCCAGGAAAAAAAAAGTCATAATGTACCAAATATAAGCCATATAATTAGTAGCACATGATGGTTTTATGAATTGAAATTTTCCCGGGAAACCTGGAGAAGAAATAGGCGGAGCCCTGCTAAGCTTTCACATGGAGAACTAGTCTTACAAACAAACACTGCTTTGACTTCTCTGTAAATCGATGGCTGAGCTGTTTGGAAAGAGAGAAAAGCCCTCATAATTATCCTATTTGTCGCTTCTTAACTAATTCATACGACTATTTGCATTTAGAAATAATATATGTTGCTTTTTATGTGCCTTCCTAATTTAACAAATCAGCAAATGCGTCGACCACCTCAACAATTCTTTTTCAATTGCTAATAAGAAAATATAAATATTATGCATATTAAGTCATCGTTGTTCAACATAAAATACGATAAATCATTCAACCATCTCTGAAATTCAGGGAAAGCAGAGTTGAACGCCATGGAATTGGTGTTTATGCTCTGGAGGATCACATCTACTATCTTGTTAGTAGGATTGATTGGCTTGATCATACGCCTGTATGATTCACTTGTATCCGAGCCCGAAAGGCAACGTTCGAAGCTGCAAAAGCAAGGGATTCGAGGTCCTCGACCGTCGATTTTGATTGGTAACCTCCTGCAGATTGGGAAGACAGGATCTAAGGTTTCAAATATGGCAGAAGAAGGGAAACAAGTGATAACCCATGGTTGTTGTGCTTCTGTTTTACCATTTCTTGATAAGTGGAGACAACAGTATGGTACATACATATATAAGTTCATAATTTAGCCTTTGCTGAAATTTCAGGCTCTGAGATGTTTTCTTTTTATGGTAAAATTTTCAGGTCCAACATTTATGCTTTCAATGGGGAATATACAGGTTTTGCATATGAGTCACCCGGATGTTGTGAAAGAAATGACAGCATACACTTCATTTGACTTGGGAAGGCCTTCCTATCAGAAAAAAGGGCTTTTTCCACTGTATGGTGAGGGAATTCTGCATGCAAATGGTGCAGTATGGGCACATCAAAGGAAAGTGATGGCTCCTGAATTCAACGTGGACAAAGTCAAGGTATGGTTTAATTATTGACAATCTCTAGGCATATTGTGTGAAGACAATTAATGGTGTACTGGTCCATGATGTGTAGGGTATGACGAAATTAATGGTAGAGTCGGCAGTTTCGGTAGTAAACGAGTGGAATCGTATGATCAAATCGGAAGGGGGTGTTGCCGACATAAAGATTGATGAATATTTGAGGAACTTCTCTGGAGAAGTGATCTCAAAAGTTTGTTTTGGAAACAATTGTAAAGAGATTATCACAAAGCTCAGAGCACTTCAAGAAATTGCATGCAAGAAAGTAGTGTTGCAAGGGATTCCTGGGCTAAGGTTAGATTGGACCCCTTTGTTGTATTTTCTCTTAATTATTGACTCAGACCATTAGTCTTCAAATATGATTGGTTTTGTTAATTTATTAGATCGCTACCAACTAAAAGCAATAGAGAAATGTGGAGTTTAGAGAAAGAAGTTCACTCATTAATCTTGAAGGAAGTGAAAGGAACAACATCAGAGAAGAACATATTACAAGTGATCATTGAAGGAGCAAAGAGCAGTAGTTTAAGCCAAGATGAAATGAACAATTTCATCGTTGATAACTGCAAGAACATATGCTTTCCGGCCTACGAAAACGGTGCCGTGCCGGCAATTTGGACCTTGATGTTATTGGCATTGTATCCAGAGTGGCAAGACAAAGTTCGGGCAGAGGTTATTGAAATTTGCGACGGACAATTGCCGAGCTCCAGCATGCTTAAAAAGATGAAAACAGTAAGTGTGAAAGTGAAACCTACTTTCACTTATCTCGTCGAATTCGTTTGACACCTTTTATAACCACTTGAAAATTATGGCAGCTCACAATGGTGATCCACGAGACATTGCGACTTTATCCTCTCGGCTGCATGCTTACTCGGGAGGCGATTCAAGACACGAAATTAGGAGACATTGATGTGCCTAAAGGAGTTTGCATTTGGGTAACGCTGATGCCACTTTACGAAGACCCCAGTATTTGGGGACCTGATGTCCACAAATTCAACCCCCAAAGGTTTGGCAATGGGATCAATGGTGCATGTCAGCTTCCGCATGTGTACATACCATTTGGCACCGGACCTCGTTCATGTTTCGGGCAGCATTTTGCCATGGCGGAACTCAAGATATTAGTCAGCCTTTTACTGTCAAACTTCACGTTCTCACTGTCGCCAAAATATAGACATTCTCCGGTTATGAATTTGATTATTGAGCCTGAATTTGGTGTGGATCTCTTAGTTAGGAAAGTTTGAGGCATTTGTCATATGGTTTTGCTGTAAATGGTTAATTGTGTTCCCTGGTTGGTGATCACGAGTCTTTATATATATATATATATATATATATATATATTTTTAGTTTTTGATAACATAAGCTTTATACCAGCAGGTTGTTAAGCAGTCCCATGGCAAGACCCCGTTTCGTCATATAATCAGCGACTTGATTAGCTCCTCGACTAATATGAGACACACTAACACCCCATTCTGGGCAGCATAACTCAGCAATGTTCTGGACCAAAGCCAGCGAGCTTAAATCGGCCATGCCATCGTTCAATAGCTGAACAACCAAAGAACTATCACACTCCACAAAGACCTTCTGGAAGCCTCTTTCCGAGGGGATCGAAAGCCTCTTGCCCACAACTCTGCCTCTAGCACTGAAGCAACTCCCTCCTGTGGGTCATAACCAACCAGCCAGTTCCGAATCATGTCTCTATTAAGTTACCTGCTTCCGTCCGAGAACTCCCCAAAGTCACTGCCCCATCAGAATTTAATTTAATTTAACCCAGTTCTTAAATTAGTTGACCGGTTAATTAATATGGATCTTTTAAATTAATCTAAAAAATCTAACTAGCGATGGAATAAATTTTTATAATTTTATATTGTTTTTTGCTTTGAATCAAAATCGGTTCAAGTGTACTTCAATCCAATTTTTAGTTCGCTTCAATCAATCCATACTAGTACATAGGTTAATTGTTTTTATACCTCTCATTAGATTGATACCCTAGTCGGTTCTTGGTCCAACCGACCGATTTGGTTTAAATAACATTGAATTCTAGAAAAAAAAATATATTTTTTTTTGAGTAAATACAATAGAGTCCACTCAACTATGGTTGGATTTATTATGTATTATAAAAAATATTTATGTATTTATATATTTATTTTTTTAGAATTAGGACTAAATTGTGATAGTTTGAATGTTGAGGGTTATTTTTTAGTTTTGACTAAATTGACACAATATGTAAAAGTTGAGGGCTAAATTTGCCATGATACCAATTCCTTTCCATCAAACATGTAATACCTCCGACCCAGCCTAGAACTTTCGGCTAAGTCGAAAGCGCTACATTGATCACCGAAGTGATCTTGTAAAGCCACCTTTTTACTTGAGTTAATTTGTGAGGAAATTGCACTTCTACTTTTAGAAAAACATTCACTTATTGAGCTGACTTTTCTTAGAAATTTAATTATGATATAATCGTTGTGGCGTTTTGAAAACGGTTAAGGTTTTCAAGAAAATATTTATCAAAACTTTTAGTATTTTGTAAAGCAGCGGAAAACAACAATGAAAAAAATATTAGATTATTAATTATGTATCATGCTTAACATAAATAAACTAAATAATCTCAAACCTAAGATGTAAAAGTAAGAAATAATTAAATATTACAACCCCTAAAAACGAATAAGGAAAACTTTAATGAAACTTTTGAATAAAATCAAAATAAACTACTAATCTGAGGTTCTTCTGATGCCATTCCGGTCGTAGTTCTCTGTGGTACCTGAGAGGTAAAGAAAGGGGGATTAAGCTTATGAAAGCTCAGTGTGAGTCTAATTTCTAAATCATTATATATAAACGTACAAACAATAGAGCACTTAGTTCATTACATAATAGCAAATTAAACAAAATATAGGAAACATTTGTTAACTCTGTGCATAGAATATACTCAAGATGCAATGTAATTATTATTTTAATTTCCCACCCATCCATCCTATCCGCCCTCGAGCATTGCTCGACAGTCCAAAATACATATCAATAACTAACCATCTCATGTTTCCCAGTGAAGATGACTGATCACTTTTCATTTGTGACGATGACTTTTACTACAATAACTTACCATCCTAGTTGTTCGATTTTGATGGCTTCTTTAACTATCATCTCGGTTTATTCGGTTTTAATGACATTGCCGCCTATTTCGTGTAGTACTGACTTTCAGTGTGGACTTAAATTACCACTATCTCCTACAGAATTCCTTTGTCCTCCATACCCAAATTCATGTATTATGCACATATACTTAGCATATTATGCTTTTAATCATCAATCAATGCTACATTCAATATTTCATAATATCATTCACTGGCATGTATTCATGCACTAATTCACATAAATTTCACATACAATTAATTTAAGCGAATTAAGATAGTATTATATATACAATAGTTTCATGCAAATTAAACAGGCTTAGTTCGGCTAACACATATGTAATAACCAATTTATGCCCAGGCCCGTCAGAAGCAACCAAGGCCCATCACTAAACCCAAAATCATAAAACCAAAAAATTGGAATAAAACAGAAGCCATTAAATAGTCCAAAAAATAACAGTCCAATTACAAAACTAAATTAAACCAAACCCGCTAACCTAGCCCGTCAGACCCACTAAGCCTTGTTCAAACCCTACCCAATTAGCCCAACTAACCCGATTTTACAAAGGCCCAATGGCCCCACAACAAAAAAGAAACCTAAGAATTTTTTAGAAACCTAGGGCTCCTTGCCTGTTGCGCCGCGCCTCCCCACCAACACCTCTGCCATTGACTCCTGTTCATCACCCCATTCTCACGCGCCTCTCCACCAGCACTCGTCCCCGCGCCTCGGTCAACACCCACACGCTTCTGACCAGCCACTAGCACCACTTTCGCGCGCCTCGCCCATCACCTACAAGAAGCACGCACAACAGCACAAAAACGAGGGGAAAACGACAAGAAATAAATAGAAAACAAATTGAAAAAAAAAAGAGGAATCTTTGTAACTTGGTTATAAAAACCGAAACCATTGTAAACGGAGGAGGGGGCTCCTTCTTCATTTTTACGAACACTTCACAAAAAGGATCAGAAATTAAAAAAAAGGGCAAAACACCAAAGATCGATTTTGGTCCTCTCTTACGCATTATTAGCAATCAAAAACAAGAGAAACATTAAAGGTTGATTTCGTTTTTATCTTCTATACTTATCTACTGTCGTTTTTATTATTTTTTTTACTATTTTGAGTTTATACAAATTAAAAAATATAAAAACAAAGAGCAAAAAGGGAAAGAAAACTAACCTGAATACCGGGACACGTCGTCGGAACTCCTCCGTCGTCGTAGCCAAACCGAAGGCGGGGGGTTTTCTCCATTTTCTCTTCGCGTTTTGAGGCTTCGAAAAGGGGGACTAAGAGCCTGGCTTTAAACATCGCCGGCCACCGAGATGGTGGTGGCTTGGTGGTGTGATAGAAACCAGAAGAAATCCAATCGTAAGAATGAAATGGTGAGTTTTTTGTTTGGAGAGAATGGGTGGGGGCTTTGTTTTTTTTCAGGTTCTGGAACATTAAAGAATAATAAATTTCTTTCTCTGGTTTAAATGATAATGGAAACGACGTCATTCAACCTTTTGGGGGGTGGGAAACGCATATTGTCCCTTAAAGGGAAATTTGCGCGAATGGCCCCTTCCTTCAGCGCCTCTGTTCGATTTGACCTCCTTTTCATTTTTCTTGCTTTTAAATTTGACTCCAACTATTTCTTTATGTCCCGATCTAGTCCTGCACCTAAACGCTGCGCATCAGGATGGGTTATTTACCCATTTGATCCCCGTGAGTTATTGCGCTCCACGTTGTGGCCTCTATTTGCCTTTTCTTTGATTTATTGCAATTTTGGCCCCTTGACTCTCATTGTGATTTCATTATAATCCTTGATTTGCTTAATAAATTTATTTATTCATTTGTTTTCCTTATAAATCATATGATTATTACTATTATTTATATATTTATTAATATTATTATTATTATTACTATTATTATTATTATTATTATTTTATACCTTATTATTACTATTACTACACTATTTTTATACATATATATTTTTATTTTATTAAATGTTTATTAGCTACTAATATTATTACTATCATCATTATTTAATGTATCTATTTTATACTAATTAGTTATTACTATTTCCATCATTATTATTACTATTATTATAATTTATTTATGTTATTATTTATTCTTATTACTATCCTTATTATTTTTATCCGTAAATATTATTATTTATGTACCATTATTATTATATTTCTAACTATATTTATTTTCTTAGTTTAATACTATTATTTTTTATCTAACTTTCGCTCATATATTTATACTTATATTATTTCACGTATATTTCTATTTTCATTCCTATTATCCCATTTTGTATTCTTACTTATATTTACATCTCAATATCATTTTTGTTATCATTATTATCATCATTACTATTATTATTATTTTTATTTTCCTGTCTTCTTGTAAAGCTTTCATTTTGGTTATTATTCTTTCGTTTTCTGCTTAATATCCCTTTTAGCATATTGGTTTTACTCGTTTTTTTTCTATTTTCGTCTTAATATTATCGTTTGTATTTAACATATTTGTTCTATATGCTTGCTAGCACCATAATTCATTTTCTACATTTTGTTACAAATTCGTGCTGCATTTTACCCCAATACAAAATGGATCTCTTTCATAAAGGCAATATTCCGTATTTAGGAATTCAGGAAAATTGTGCCCTAACTTATTGGGCTTTGATTTTTCTCGTTTAACCTAAATAGCGAAATATACTTTTAAAATAAAAATTTTTGGAATAAATAAATAAAAGCTTATTCTCGAGAATTCGATATGTTGTGTCCTAACTTACTGGATGTGACATTTCGTTATTTTGAGATAAGGTTTTCGGAATAAGGCAATATTCTATGTTTGGAAACTCGAGAAGTCGTGCCCTATGTGTTGGGTTTCGGTTTCCCGCTTGGCCAAACACTCGAATATCCTTTTGATTTTTAACGCATGAGTTCGGGAGTTACGAGATGATCTCGGATTTGAGTTTTAAAATATCGTGTCCTAGAGTGTTGGATGTGACATTTTATTCTTCCAGAACGAGAAAATCTTGATATTCAATTCGAGAAAAACTAAAATATTTCATAAAGAGATTGATTTTTAAATTCTTTTTAAAATTTTCAACTTTCGACATTGGGACATTAATTAATCAATTCGGTACCAATTTTGGGCGTGACGAGGGTGCTAACCCTTCCTCGCACGTAACCGACTCCCGAACCTATTTTCTCAAATTTTCGTAGACCAAAAACATTGTTTTAGTAAATCAAAATGTTTTATTAAAACAAAGGTGATCCGATCACACCTAATAAAAGATCGGTGGCGACTCCTTTTTTTTTCATTTTCAAAACCAAAGTCGATTCTCGTTTTTCAAAACAACAGCTTGGCGATTCCACTAGGGACTTGTTGAGAGTCAGACCGTAAAATTGATTATTCTTTGTCCTTTTTATCGAAATTTGGAAAATTGTTTTGAAAAATCATGTTTCCTTTTGATGCATTTGCTGGTACTATAATAGCAATAATGTTAAGTCTCATAAAATACTTTGGCATTGCACTGCATGACCGTTGTGGTCATACCCTCTTAAGTGGGAGTGAGAAGCTACTCTTTCGTGAGGTTTTTACCTCCTTGCAAGATAGTGGATCACTTTCGGGATACATCCGTACCTATGTCTTCGTGAGATTTTTATCTCCGTGCAGCCATAGGGAAATGTATTCCCCTGAACCGAACTCGATCCATATGAGCCTATAATGGGTGAAGATCGAGGAATCTGCTGGTTCGGGTACCTTCACTCTAGAACCAAACCACATATAGAGGCCTAGGAGCCTACCCTAGGTAGAATTGTACCAAACCCTAGCGGCCACCCGGATAGGTGTTCTGTGTTTGTTTATTTCTCTTGTACTAACCTGTTTTCTTTTGTGATTGCTTATCTCTCCTGTGCTAACGTGTTTTCTTCTGTCTTGACTTCATTGCATTGTATAATCTTAGAAAGGAAGTGTTAATTCACATTCGGTTGCTAAATGGAAGAGTTTGTCATAAAGAAATGTGTTACTTGATAAAGTGGATTGTAATACGGTCGTACGCACACGAGGACATGGTTGTATATGCAATCCGTTTTATGTAAAGAAACGTATCTTCTAGAAAAGTTCTTCTAATGGAATCAAATTCATGATCAACACATCTCTTTTTGCAATCATACCATGCATTTGCATTGCATTGTATACATCAGCATCATATCACCCTAATCATTCACTAAGGCTAAAATCGTATAATCTACAGTTGCGACACCACGAATCTGAAATCACGTCATCCTTATAGGACATGGCTAAGAGCTAGAGCTATGGATGCAGAATTCAACGAAAGAATCAAAAGAATGGAAAGGATCCAAAGAGAGTTGCAAGAGCAGTTGGCTAAGTCGCAACAGGAAGTAAGAGATCTGGTGGTGAGATCTCGAGAGGAATCGCTCGAGCAAAGGGATCAAATGGCCAAAATGATGGAGATGATGACAGCCTTGGTCAAAGGAAAAGTACCCGCACAGAGCCCTGACATTACAGAGCCCCAGTCAAGAAATAATCAGGATCCGCTCTATCTCCCAGAATTCACTCCGCCCCACGCCCATGCAAAGCAAAAAGGATATCCTCAAGGGGAACCGGCAGGCCTAGAGCCACGACCTGCACCTCCTGCTCATCTAGGGCAAGGTATATTTGTATCAAACTCCAGAGATAATTCTGCTAATCCAATAGTTCCAGATTTGGATGATTCGGTAGAAATAGCTAGATTGAAAATGGAACATCCTGATGCTCAGGACAAGTATAAGGGTCTGGAAGAAAGGCTCAAGGTGATAGAAGGTACTGAAGTCTTCTCTGCACTGAGTGCCAAAGAGCTCAGCTTGGTGCCCGATCTGGTTCTGCCTCTGAAATTTAAAGTGCCAGATTTTGAAAAATACGATGGAGCGAAATGTCTAAAGGCGCATCTTATCATGTTTTGTCGGAAGATGGCTGGTTATGTGAGTGAAGACAAATTGTTAATACACTATTTCCAAGATAGCTTGGTCGGATCAGCCCTCTGATGGTATAATCAACTCACCAGAGAGAGGATCCAATCATGGAAGGACTTAGCATCAGCATTTCGTGAATAGTACAAGCATGTCTCCGATATGGCACCTGATCGACTAACGCTGTAGATAATACGCTCAAAGGTGAAGGGATATCTCGGCCCAAGTAGAACCCCCACTGACTAAAACTGAGATAACGGTCCTCTTTATCAACACTTTGAAAGCGCCATTTTATGACAAGCCGGTGGGAAACGCCACAAAAGACTTCGCCGATATCGTAATGTCTGGGGAACTCATTGAGAATGCCATAAAGAGTGGAAAAATAGATGCAAGAGGAAGTGTCAAAAGGTCAAGCTCGAGAAATATGGAAAATGAAGTGAACAACTTGAGCAAGCGTTCCAAGTCAGTTTCTGCAGGTCAATCGAGGGCTGTGACCACTGGTCATCAGGGATCATCAAGTCAAGAATCCAATGCAAAGCGTCTCCAGTTTACACCAATTCCAATGACATATGGGGAGTTGTATCAAAGCCTGTTTGATGCACATAGGGTGGCTCCTCACTACATGAAACCAGTGCAACCCCCATACCCCAAATGGTATGATTCGAATGCTCAATGCGAGTATCACGCGGGAATAACGGGTCACTCAACTGATAACTGCATTGCATTTAAGAAATTGGTGGAGAGGCTTATTAAAATAGGGGTTTTGAAGTTCGATGAGTCGACCGGAGCAATAATTTGCGATAATTGAAGGAGGAGGGGAGAGAGTCTCGATTCCTTAAAGAAGTCATCAGAAGCCTAGAAATCGAGAAGTCAGAATGCCAATGACACATTCGAAGAGAATGGGGGCATAAAGCTTTCCGAAGCCTTACACACTTGGGAGTGTTTTGAACAATAGGACTGTGAAAGAAACCTGCATTTTTAACTAATCTGGAGTAATATTCAAAACATGCTTGTTGCTTTAAGCCTAGAGGCAAAAGAGTCCTTTTGTGAAATGGGCTTGTTTCCAGAATTATTATTTCAATAAAATGCATCTTTATTTTCACTCATCACATTTCATACTCTACATCGTTTCATTTTCATATCATACTTTTAATTTTCTACCTTCATGCCCACAATGGGCCCCCCAGATACCAATGACATGAGCGACGCTGTTACTGACTCTCTTTTTAACGAGATATGTGTCTAAAGGGATTGAAGGACTGGGGAGATGACAGAGGTCACAACTTATTTCCTAAATTGTCAAGAATGGTAGATCCCATTTTACAAAGTGTCAGCAAACATTTCAAGGGATGGAAGCTTAGCTTGCCGCAGGAACAAGGCAAGGAATCATTGAGTTATCTCCAAGAGTTCAAAGATATTTTCGTATGATCACGTTGAGACACACCGGAACTACTAAGGCACGAGTATGTTGTCAAAGCTAAGGAAGTCACAGAAGAAGTCCATAAGGATATTTGAAGATCACATGCTGATGGTTCTACCCTGACTAAGCCAATCAAGAGGTTCGAGCTACTGGTCTACCCAGAAAGGAAAATTGCATCAAACGCCAAATCGAGGAGGACAGAACTTATGTGCCTCTTCCCTTTTTTCTACACGTGGGGCATGAACGTTATCAAGCTAATCTCCTCGAAAGCTTCTGGTCCGCATCGATTCATTTTTGTGAATGTCAATCTCTTCACTAAGAGGGTGAGGGTCGCTTCGTATGCCAATATTACAAAGTCGATAGTCATTAGACCAAAAAGGGAAAAAAAGAAAAAATATTAACAAAAAGGCGAAAAGATCATATGTAGCTGCACAATGTCAAAAGTTTGCGGTCTTTCCAAAGATCAAGTGCCACGTCATAGTTAAAAAAAAAGGGCAACAAAACAAAGATTGTTAGGAAGATAACCTAAACTTGTGAATGTTGGCATATAGAAGTTACGTTTACCCTTTTATGCTCGTTAAACGTCGGCCGGGACCTCTGCTGAGGCAACGCCTTCCTCATTAGGTTTTGCCTAGTGAAGTCAAAATCCTCTTTTCCAGGGCACGGGCCGAGCCAAAATTGGATGAGGCGAAATGGATCCAATCCCGATGTAATCAAGTGAATTTGAAGAGAAAATATTAAGAGCTATCTGTCACGATCGAATGATGCGAGTTTACAACAAAAAAAGGATCGCCTTAGAAAATTTCATGATAGGGCTTTGAAGAAGATTCTTTCCCATGCAATAAGGACTTCAGAAGAAAGAAGATGCCAAGCCGGGAAGGACATTAGGCAGCAAAGAAGGCCTGTTCTAGGAAAACAAGGATATTGTCTGAGATAGACGACAAGGACCTGCCCAATCCGGTGAATTCAAAAAAAATTCAAAAAAAAACACACAAAAAAAATAAAAAAATGAGAAGAAAGAAAAAAGAAGAAAAAGGAGAGGCCAAATTGAAAACCCGCAAAGGGCGCTTTGAGACCAAAAGTGGGTTCGAGTTGAAAACCCGAAAAGGGCAGCTCAAATTTTGATCAAAAATAGGGCATACAGTAGTCTCGCTACGCTTGAAGAGGTATGTTACGTCTTGGGCATCGACAACTCTGGATCCCCTAAACACATATTGAGTTTGGAATGGTCCTCAAGAAGTTTGAACAGAGAAGCTCAAGCTGCGATATTTGGGGCACCTAGTTTCCATTTTACCCATTTTGAGTCTGCTATCTTTGTCTTTTGAAAATACACTCTAAATAAACTTGCTTCTTCATTGCATATGCTAGCTTTGATTAACTTGTTTGATTCGAGCTATACTCCCAATAAATTCCCATTCCATCCATCATTATGGTCATTTTTTGAGCATTTTGCATTGAAATAACGATTATTGGACTAATAATACTTTCATGAAAGGATTTTCGTATATTACTCTGGAAACCTCTAAACAATACAGGAGTCTGAAACAGGATTGTTACTTAAGATTCACCAAGCTTAAGGGTTGGAAATATTTGAGTCCAAATTAAGGTTATCACTTCAGATTTTCGTCAAAAATGGTGATTGAACAAAATTACAAAGTATCGCGTCAGTGATACAATCTTGACGAAAAATGGGCATTGTTAACCCAAGTGCAAAACTAGAATCATTCTCGAAAGGAAATGATATTCTACATCATGCATATACATCTGGTTGGGTCATCTAAAGAGTGATCGTTAGAAGGAAGACGATACAGATCCTGTACCTTTGAATAACAAGAGGGTGGGTTGAAGAAGAGACAAATCCTATGTTTTAGAGTCGCAATGGGATGAATGGAGGATATTCAAATCCTATACCCCCGGGTCACAATGAGATAAACCCTGAAGTTACAGTGGGGCAAAAGGGTGATATACGAGAAACGCAGATTACTCCTGAGGTTTGAGGATGGGTACAAAACCTGAAGGAGAGTCAAGAATCGAAGTAATGAATACAGGTCATCATGAAAGTCGTGACGAAAAAGAGATACATGACAAACAAACCCAGGGTGCATGGCATAATCATGTAGGCATAAAAGCATTTAAGACAAACACGTGCATATCATGATAACATCACGCATGACACATACAAGTACACCAGTAAAGCAAGAAGTTTTGACGATAACTGTGCCTAACCAAGGAGAAAGAAGGCATCCGAGTTCCACTAGATGGTACGTTTTCAATTTCTATTTTCAGAAATCAACTCATAATGCGAGAAATGAGTTGGGCCTCGGGTTAAGCACGCTGAGGTATTTTTAATTTCTGTTTTTCAATTTCTATTAAAATCAACTCATAATGCGAAAAGTGAGTTGGGCCTCGGGTTACGCACGCTGAGGTATTTTCAATTTCTGTTAAAATCAACTCATAATGCGAAAAGTGAGTTGGGCCTCGGGCTACGCACGCTGAGGTATCTTTAATTTCTATTTTTTAATTTCTGTTAAAAGCAGATCTTGCCTTCCTAAGCGAAGCTGATCAAAGATAGCAGATCATGCCTTCCTAAGCGAAGCAGATCGAGCATAGCAGGTCTTGCCTCCCTAAGTGAAGCAGATCGAGCATAACAGATCTTGCCTTCCTAAGCGAAGCTGATTGAAGATAGCAGATCTTGCCTTCCTAAGCGAAGCAGATCGAGCATAGTAGATTTTGCCTTCCTAAGCAAAGCGGATCGAGCATAACAGATCTTGCCTTCCTAAGCGAAGCGGATCGAAGATAGCAGATCTTGCCTTCCTAAGTGAAGTAGATCGAGCATAGCAAATCTTGCCTTCCTAAGCGAAGCGGATCGAGCATAACAGATCTTGCCTTCCTAAGCGAAGCTGATCGAAGATAGCAGATCTTGCCTTCCTAAGCGAAGCAGATCGAGCATAGCAGATCTTGCCTTCCTAAGCGAAGCTGATCGAAGATAACAGATCTTGCCTTCCTATACGAAGCTGATCGAAGATAGCAGATATTGCCTTCCTAAGCGAAGCAGATCGAGCATAGTAGATCTTGCCTTCCTAAGCGAAGCAGATCGAGCATAACAGATCTTGCCTTCCTAAGCGAAGCTGATCGAAGATAGCTGATCTTGCCTTCCTAATGAAGCAGATCGAGCATAGCAGATCTTGCCTTCCTAAGCGAAGCAAATCGAGCATAACAGATCTTGCCTTCCTGAGCGAAGCTGATCGATGATAGCAGATTTTGCCTTCCTAAGCGAAGCAGGTCGAGCATAGCAGATCTTACCTTCCTAAGCGAAGCAGACCGAGGTATTTTTAATTTCTGTCTTTCAATTTCTGTTCAAAAATCAACTCATAATACAAGAGGTGAGTTGAGCCTCGGGGCACGCCGAGGTATTTGTAATTGTTGTCTTTCAATTTCTGTTCAAAAATTAACTCATGATACAAGAGGTGAGTTGAGCCTCGGGGCACGCCGAGGTATTTTTAATCGCTGTCTTTCAATTTCTGTTCAAAAATTAACTCACAATATGAGAGGTGAGATGAGCCTCGGGACACACCGAGGTATTTTCAATTTCTATTTTCAATTTCTGTTTTTCGAAAAAAACAAAAAAAAAGAATAAAAAGGGTAAAAAGGTCAACTCATATTGCGAGAATAAGGGAGTAGTTTGAAAAGTTCAGATTTCATCGAAGTCCCAGTGGAGCAATTAGTAGATCGAAGCTACAAATCTCTTCGTGTCCTGAAGTCATATTGGAGCAAGTTAAAAAAATAAACAAGATTGAGGAAAAGTGAATTGAAGCTACGGGTCATGTCTCGCAGAAGCAGCGGTGGAGTGGATCAAAGCAACAGGTTACAATAGAGTTTGAAGATGTTTGAGGAAGACGAGGACCAATAAGTCAAGGCTTGGCCAAGGCCGGGCAAAATTGGTTCTTCTATTGTCTTTGCTCTATTCTCGTTTCACGACAATTAGCAAAGAGGGGCAGCTGTAATAACCAATTTATGCTCGGGCCTATCAGAAGCAACCAAGGCCCATCACTAAACCCAAAATAATAAAACCAAAAAATTGGAATAAAACAAAAGCCATTAAACAGTCCAAAAAATAACAGTCCAATTACAAAACTAAATTAAACCAAACCCACTAACCTAGCTCTTCAGACCCACTAAGCCCAGTTCAAACCTTACCTAATTAGCCCAACTAACCCGATTTTACAAAGGCCTAATTGCCCCACAACAAAAAAGAAACCTAAGAATTTTTCGGAAACCTAGGGCTCCTTGCCTATTGCGCCGCGCCTCCCCACCAACACCTCTGCCATTGACTCCTGTTCATCACCCCATGCTCACGCGCCTCTCCACCAGCACTCGTCCCCGCGCCTCGGTCAACACCCACAAGCTTCTGACCAGCCACTAGCACCACTTTCGCGCGCCTCGCCCATCACCTGCAAGAAGCACGCTCAACAGCACAAAAACGAGGGGAAAACGACAAGAAATAAATAGAAAACAAATTGAAAAAAAAAAGAGGAATCTTTGTAACTCGGTTATAAAACCCGAAACCATTGTAAACGGAGGAGGGGGGCTCCTTCTTCATTTTTACGAACACTTCACAAAAAGGATCAGAAATTAAAAAAAGGGCAAAACACCAAAGATCGATTTTGGTCCTCTCTTACGCATTATTAGCAATCAAAAACAAGAGAAACATTAAAGGTTGATTTCGTTTTTATCTTCTATACTTATCTACTATCGTTTTTATTATTTTTTTTTACTATTTCAAGTTTATACAAATAAAAAAATATAAAAACGAAGAGCAAAAAGGGAAAGAAAACTAACCTGAATACCGGGACACGTCGTCGGAACTCCTCCGTCGTCGTAGCCAAACCGAAGGCAGGGGGTTTTCTCCGTTTTCTCTTCTCGTTTTGAGGCTTTGAAAAGGGGGACTAAGAGCCTGGCTTTAAACATCGCCGGCCACCGAGATGGTGGTGGCGTGGTGGTGTGATAGAAACCAGAAGAAATCCAATCGCCGGAATGAAATGGAGAGTTTTTTGTTTGGAGAGAATGGGTGGGGGCTTTGTTTTTTTTCAAGTTCTGGAACATTAAAGAATAATAAATTTCTTTATCTAGTTTAAATGATAATGGAAACGACGTCATTCAACCTTTTGGGGGGTGGGAAACGCATATTGTTCCTTAAAGGGAAATTTGAGCGAATGGCCCCTTCTTTCAGCGCCTCTGTTCGATTTGACCTCCTTTTCATTTTTCTTGCTTTTAAATTTGACCCCAACTATTTCTTTCTGTCCCGATCCAGTCCTGCACCTAAACGCTGCGCATCAGGATGGGTTATTTACCCATTTGATCCCCGTGAGTTATTGCGCTCCACGTTGTGGCCTCTATTTCCCTTTTCTTTGATTTATTGCAATTTTGGCCCCTTGACTCTCATTGTGATTTCATTATAATCCTTGATTTTCTTAATAAATTTATTTATTCATTTGTTTTCCTTATAAATCATATGATTATTACTATTATTTATATATTTATTATTATTATTATTACTATTATTATTATTATTATTTTATACCTGATTATTACTATTACTACACTATATTTTATACATATATATTTTTTATTCTATTAAATGTTTATTAGCTACTAATATTATTACTATCATCATTATTTAACGTATCTATATTATACTAATTAGTTATTACTATTTCCATCATTATTATTACTATCATTATAATTTATTTATGTTATTATTTATTCTTATTACTATCCTTATTATTTTTATCCGTAAATATTATTATTTATGTACCATTATTATTATATTTCTAACTATATTTATTTTCTTAGTTTAATATTATTATTATTTATCTAACTTTCGCTCATATATTTATACTTATATTATTTCACGTATATTTCTATTTTCATTCCTATTATCCCATTTTGTATTCCTACTTATATTTACATCTCAATATCATTTTTGTTATCATTATTATCATCATTACTATTGTTATTATTTTTATTTTCCTGTCTTCTTGTAAAGCTTTCATTTTGGTTATTATTCTTTCGTTTTCTGCTTAATATCCCTTTTAGCATATTGGTTTTACTCGTTTTATTTCTATTTTCGTCTTATTATTATCGTTTGTATTTAACATATTTGTTCTATATGCTTGCTAGCACCATAATTCATTTTCTACATTTTGTTACAAATTCGTACTGCATTTTACGCCAATACAAAATGGATCTCTTTCATAAAGGCAATATTCCGTATTTAGGAATTCAGGAAAATTGTGCCCTAACTTATTGGGCTTTGATTTTTCTTGTTTAACCTAAATAGCGAAATATACTTTTAAAATAAAAAGTTTTGGAATAAATAAATAAAAGCTTATTCTCGAGAATTCGATATGTTGTGTCCTAACTTACTGGATGTGACATTTTGTTATTTTGAGATAAGGTTTTCGAAATAAGGCAATATTCTATGTTTGGAAACTCGAGAAGTCGTGCCCTATGTGTTGGGTTTTGGTTTCCCGCTTGGCCAAACACTCGAATATCCTTTTGATTTTTAAAGCATGAGTTTGGGAGTTACGAGATGATCTCGGATTCGGAGTTTTAAAATATCGTGTCCTAGAGTGTTGGATGTGACATTTTATTCTTCCGGAATGAGAAAATCTTGATATTCAATTCGAGAAAAACTAAAATATTTCAGAAAGAGATTGATTTTTAAATTCTTTTTAAAATTTTCAACTTTCGACATTAGGACATTAATTAATCAATTCAGTACCAATTTTTGGCGTGACGAGGGTGCTAACCCTTCCTCGCACGTAACCGACTCCCGAACCTATTTTCTCAAATTTTCGTAGACCAAAAACATTGTTTTAGTAAATCAAAATGTTTTATTAAAACAAAGGTGACCCGATCACACCTAATAAAAGATCGATGGCGACTCCCGTTTTTTTCATTTTCAAAACCAAAGTCGATTCCCGTTTTTCAAAAAAATGGTTATGAAAACGTACACTCAGGTTCAAAAGTAGGGTTTGCACAAGTAAGGTTCGCACATACAGGGGGTGCATATATGGGCTCTCGTATAGGGGTTCGCACATACAAGGGGGTTTGCATAAATACATATACAAATAAAGGGTTCGCATATTAAACATGTAAGGTTCACATAGTGGAATAGTTAGGGTTCGCATAATAACTTGTATAAGGTTCACATATACACAAATATATAGGGTTCACATAAATAATCATGTAGGGTTCGCATATACACATATATAGGGTTTGCATCATAAACATGTTTGGTTTGCATATATAAGCACATAGGTTCACATATTTAACAATTAGGGTTCGCATGTATATTCCTTCTAGGGTTTGCGTAAATATATCAAGGGATCACATATTGGATCCTATAGGGTTATGCATATGAGTTCGCATATATAGGGGTTCGCAAACATGGGCTCGCATACATAGGCTCGCATATGGGGGTTCACATGCAAGGGTTCGCCTATGGGGTTCGCATGTGGGGGATTGCCTATACACATACTCTCATTCTAAAACTTCAATTACTCTTTACATAATACTTTAAGTTTAGATCCCACACTGGGTTTAATGACACAAAAACCTTAATTGGATGAGGATATTGACGATCTACTTGGGAGGAGAGGGACGGTTTTGAAAACCTTGAATTCTTTTGCTTGAAAATTAATTTGGTAATGGTAAAGAAAAAGAAAAACTTGAGAGTTTTTCTTGAAAAATTCACTAGATAAAAATTTTAGGATTTGAAAAGATTTCCTATTTATAAAACTCTTTTTCCTTAATTGAAATAGGTTTTAGGAATTCATGTAGAATTAGGACTATTTTAAATTAAGGACTAAATTAAAAAATGTTTTGGGCTGGGCTATTTTGAAAATTCGACACTTTTTATGGGGTAAAAATAAGAAAATAAAATATTTTGGTTGAAAGGTGCACAAAAGGGTTTCAAACCTAGGACCCAAGGGTAAGCTAATGCTTTACCATTGAACCAGCAAGCTCATTCTTGTTACTTCTTTAACAAAAATAATTTTTAAGGCTTTCTAAATTCTCTTACCCTACGCTTTAAATAAATAAAAATCTAAATTTAATTCCTATTTCTTCTAAGCCTAATTTTCGGATATGGCAAATCTCCCTCCCTTAAAAATAAATTGTCCTTGAATTTTAACATACCTTATTCGAACAAGTGAGGATATTGTTGATGAATCAACTCCTCAGGTTCCCATGTTGCTTCTTGGGTTTCATGGTTTTGCTGCAAAACCTTAACTAGAGGAATTTGTTTGTTTCTTAGAGTTTTAACCTCTCTATCTATTATTCTAATTGGTTCTTCCTTAATAGATAAGTTCGGTCGGAGTTCGATCTCTTCAACAAGAATGATTTGGGAAGGGTTGGAATGATAGTGTCATAACATTGACACATGAAACACATTGTGGGTTTGATCTAACTCAGGAGGTAGTTCAAGTTGGTAAGCCACTGGGCCGATTTACTTTTATACTCAATAAGGACCAATAAAACGAGGACTCAACTTCCCTTTTTTGCCGAACCTTAGTACTTTTTTCCAAGACAAGACTTTTAAAAAGACTTATTCTGCTACATTGAATTCTATATCTATTCTCTTTAGGTCGGCATAGAAATTTGGTTAATTTGAGACCATCTTTAATCTTTCTTGAATTAGTCAAATTTTATCGTCAATTTCTTACACCAATTCAGGACCCATAATTTTTTTTTCTTTCAATTTCATCCAACATAGGGGTGTATGACATTTTCTCCCATATAGTGCTTCGTAAGGTTCCATCTTTATGATCACTTGGAAACTATTGTTGTAAGTGAATTCAAAAAGTGGTAAAAATTCCTCCCAATTGCCTCAAAAGTCGATGACACAACTTCTTAACATGTCCTCCAGAATTTGGATAGTTCTTTCGGATTGCCCATCAGTTTTTGGATGGAATGTTGTGTTAAAATTGAGTTTTGTTCCCAACGCTTCGTGTAGTTTCTTCCAAAACATCAAAATGAAACGAGGATCTTGATATGATATAATTGAAATTGGTACCCCCTATAAGTTAACATTCTCCGCAATGTATAACTTTGTTAATTTTATTAAGGGCTAATCGGTTCGAACTGAAATGAAGTGGGTTGCTTTGGTGATTCGATCCACAATCACCCATACAGAGTCCTTCTTCGTGGAATTTAAAGGTAACCCACTTACGAAATCCATAGTTATTCTTTCCCATTTCCATTGTGGAATTTTGATTGGTTGTAGTGTCCTTGACGGAAACTGATGTTCTGCTTTTACTTGTTGACATGTCAAGCACTTTGCCACAAAATTCATCATGTCTCTTTTTAATCCTTGCCACCAATATAATTCTTTCAAGTCTTGGTACATTTTATTACTTTCTGGGTGCATAGAGTTTGGGCTATTATGGGCTTCTCAAAGTATCTTTTGTTTTAATTCTGGGTCGTTTGGTACACAAAATATTTTTTTAAAACAAAGGACTCCCCTTTTATTGATTGAGAAGTCTTCTATCAATCCATCTTCCACCCTTTTTATGTACGAAAACAACCCAACATCCATGGGTTGTTTGATTTTTTTTCCTCCTCCAAGGTCAGTTTAACTTGTAATTCGACTAGGATGTCTTCATCATCATAAATGCTCAATCTTGCAAACATTGCTCTTAGTTCCACTTTTTCTTTTCTGCTTAGGGCATCTGCTACAAATTTTGCCTTCCCTGGATGATATTCAATTGTGTAATCATAGTCTTTAAGCAGCTCGATCCATCTTCTTTGCCTTAGGTTAAGTTCTTTTTGTGTTAGGAGGTATTTCAAGCTTCTATGATTTGTGTAAATCGTGCACTTTTCTCCATAAAGATAATGCCTCTAAATTTTAAGTGTGAACACTATTGCGGCTAACTCTAAGTCATGTGTAGAGTAATTGCACTCATGAGTCTTAAGTTACCTTGAAGCGTCTCATCCCATGCAAAAAATATATATCATGCTTGTAACAGATTAAAACAGAAATGGATAACATATTTGTAATAGATCAAATATGACAACAATAATTATGCTTTCAACTAATTGATACAATAGCCAAAACATATGCTTTTCAAGAATCCAATTTAACGGTATCATAAGGCATGTTATATGAACATTCATAAATATAGGCACAATAAATATATTTATTCACAGTTCATGCAAATATATATAAGTATAATATTAATTCAGTCAATTAGATAATGTATTTTGGCATTATTCATATTATCAGGGGCTTAATTGAATAGATTAAACACTAAAAACAATTCAGGAATCAATCAGGGACTAATATGAACAAATCATAAAATTTTGGGCAAAAATGTAAAATTTGAGAAATAGAGGCCACATAGTCATGTGACCAAACCATGTGGTGAGTCCTAGACTGTGTGGAGGGGTTACACAGTCGTGTGGCTGGACCGTGTAACAAATTGAGGCCATGTGAAAAATGTAAAATCGAGGTGTAGGGGTGACACGACCGTGTGGAAGGCTGTGTGGAAGGTCTCAGGCCATGTGAGAAATGTTTTCCTAGTGTTTCAAGGTAAACATGGTCGTATGGTCCATACGCTTGTGTGGCTGGCTGTGTGGCATTATTCTGAGGCACGATTTGACCCGATTTGATTGTAAAGAAACACACACCTGTTACCGAAAGACCGAGCAATAATCCTTATGTCCAAATCTGATCCGAGATACGGACAACGAATCCAACAATTATGCGACAATTAATAATGGGTTCAAGAAAAATCAAGATTATCGATATTTTTCAACAAGATTGGTAAAAGATCCATTAATTTGGATGAATGATTAATATCGAATGTAAATACTATGAGGATTTGGGATTATTTATTGGGTTTGGATTTAACTTACCATTTCTTGGAGAAATTAGGGATGGAATTGACGATGAATCAATTTCGACAACAAAATGAGTTAATATAGGGGATAAACCTTGATTCGAGTTTGCAAAGAAAAAGAAGATAAGCTCAGCAATGGAAGAAAAATATTTGCAAAGATGATAATAGAAAAGAAAGAGAAGAGAAATAGGGAAATCGAAAGCAAATGTCTATTTGGATTTGTAAAAGTTCTCATGTGAGTAGGAAAAAGGTTTAAATACTTAGGGTTTCAAATGTTAGGGGCTGCAAGATAATTTCCCTTTCCTGTCGAAATTAAAAGAAATGGAAGGGGAGAATGACGTGATTCAAACCCGAGTAATAAAAGGAATAAATGCTTAACCATTTGGATTGTTACAATGCTTGTTATCTTTCGAGCACATTTAATATATATTCTAGTATGATTTTGTTCCTTGATTGGAACTGAAAAAAAAAAAAGAAAAAGAAAAAAAGAAAATGGGAATAATGTAGCATAAACCTAAGATATCTAGGAAGTTTACTAAGCACTTAACCATTAAGACCAAGTTATTTTTTGGTTATTTATTTCACATAAACCTATTTATTTTTGGGTTGTTACGATTCTCCCCTCCTTAAAGAAATTTCATCCTTGAAATTTACCTAGTTTGAACAGATGAGGATATTGTTGTCGAAACGTGTCTTCTAGTTCCCATGTAGCCTCCTCCTTGTTATGGTTTCGCCATAGAACCTTAACAAGAGAGATTCATTTTCTTCTCAGAACCTTTATATCACGATCCAAAATTTGCACAAGTTCCTCCCCGGTCGATTTTTGTTTGCTTTAATCAATTCGTATTGATTCCTTGGTCAATCGATCTAATGCCTTTCTTTAGAGGACAGGTACCACGATTAATTTTCAATTCGGCCAAATCTAAAATGTCAAAGCTAAAATTTTAAAATCCAAATCCAAATTATAGTTCCCAAATGCTACCTTAAATTTTTTTTTTCATGTACAAATGTTTTTAGAAAAATTATCAAAATATCATTTTTGACAAATATTACTAAAACCTCATTTGATATTATGGTGTTTCACCAACTGAATTGATGGCTGGGTGAGAGAGTTTGTTATAATATAAATTATATTATATCCAATTACTGTCATCTACGACACTCTAACACTGTCCAAATCCTAAATCAAACACATAAATAATAGAGTGGAAGCCATCATGTGAGGCAATATCCATGGCTTTGGTTGAAGGATGTTTTATGCCGCAATTTTTCAACCTTCTGGAGCATTCACGGAAGTTAATTAACGTTTTAAACGATTCTATTTAATTTGTTTTGTTTCGACTTTAGGTTTAATCATTATGGATATAAAAATAACAAAATGTTCTCATTTTAACTTGGCTTGTTTCACTTTTTAATATGGATAATTATTCTATTGAGTATTAGTGGATTTAAAAAAAAAAAATACAAGTAAGGATTAGAATATTGTTAAAAAAAGTATTGTAAAATAACTTGATAGCATCCTAAATTTATTTATGATTTTTTTTCACTAATAATAAACGCGATAATAATCTTTTTATCATAAAAAGTATTATTTTAATATAAAAATGTTCTTCTATAATTAACATTTCTTTCTTGTAATACGTATTTTCTTACAGAATTATAAAATATTAATATTGTGTCAATCATATTTTTCATCTAATTGTCCATTTAGCCATTAAATGTTGGTCAGACATGACATGTAGAAATTTAGAACACTTGAATAAAATTGTAAATATTTGTGTTTCTACTAGATACAAAGCTTCGACTTGACGTGTTAGAAAATAGACAACGTTATATCCAATTTATCTATGCAATAGATATGTACGTGTTTATAGTTTGATTAATGTATTTTAAACATGCTATATGTCAGATTTGAGCTAGCATTTAATGTTCAAGTTAATGACTAAATTGATGGAATGATCTTATTTGATATGGAACTAATACTTTGAAGCTTGGAAGCAATTTAAAATCTAAATACTAGTTTGAGGGCATCTTGTGAAATTAATCCAATTTATTCGTAAGAGTGAAACTTGCCATTTTTCGGAAGTTCAACCACTTATACAGTTTTGTTTGTTTGAAATGTGCAATTTGAAATGTGCATCTATACAAGTTGTTGTAATTCATTAACCAAGTCTTAAGCCAGTTATGAAATTATCAAAAAAAATATTATTTTTATAAAAATAAAAAATATTCTTTTAAGTATTTTGTCTTTTTATTTTTTATATAAAATCTAAAAAAATATACACATAATGGGATTTCAACCTAAAGTATCTTATAACAGAATTTAATGCTCAAACTTCACAATTTTAATCAAAATCTCATTATTGTTACATTAATTTTATAAATATATTTGTTACATAATTTTTTAATCATATCATCAATTTCACATAATCTAATAGTAATAATAAAACTCAAATCCCACTCGTGACTAATATATATATATATATATGTATATATATATTTAAACACCAGTTTGGAAGAAAACTTTTGAACCAACACGAATATCATTTATTTTTCATCATATTACTAAATTGATATTTAAAAATAATTATGATATTTAATTTATAAATATTAATAAAAAGGCTAATAAAGAATAGAAATATGATAATTATACATTTAAGAATAATTATAATTTAATAGAAGTTGTGATAATTTTACATTTAAAAATATTTATAATTTAATTTACAATTACTAAAAAGTTTACGTAAAATAATTATAATTGAAATAAAAGTTGACATAAAAAAGCTTTTATGATTACAGTCATCTAAAAAAATTTATTTGTACTTGATATTTATTAGAGATGTGACCCGAATTCATGATAAAATAAAATACAATTGGTAAAATACAAGTGTGCAAGAGAAGTTCGAATAGAAGTATACTTCCTCTATTTAATGTTAATTTGAATAAAGTATTTTAACTTTATTACATTAATTCTATTTTATTTTGATTAGAATATAGTTTTACACACCTATAAATAGATATAGTCTACTCCTCTTGTAATCATTTGAATTCGACATAGTGAATTATCTTCTTCTCTGCCCGTGGGTTTTTCCCCGAGAGGGTTTTCATGTAAAAATATGAGTGTTCATTATTTTTTCTTTCTTTTTTCTTTGCAATACATTGTCATTATTGGCGTTCTATTTTTCACAATATTATTTTTTGCTACATATTAATATATATTATTTAAAAATTATTATAGTCTATTTATTGAGTATTAAGAAAATAAAAATAAAAAATTGAATATGAAGCATTTATATTTTCAAATATATCATTTTTTTATTGTTTCTACTTCCAAATTCTTTAATAATAGGAATTTCTTATTAGTACTATATTTGAACTATCAAAATAATTTATATATTTTAGAGAATAATTTATATTAGGATAATCTTAAAATATAGTTTTTAGGTGCTGATAAAATAGTACTACATTATCAACTTTTAAAGATGTATGAATATTATTATACACTTATCCATATATAAAACATTTTCTAATTTAATTTAAACTTAATTAAATTACCTTTTTCAAATAATTTTAATTGAGTTATTTCAAATTAATTTTTTTATAAAAAAATACAAACACCTTAAAACTAATATGCAACAAAAAGAACATAAACAAAATAATTGGAAATTGAAAATGCTAAAATCATAAGCGGAAAATTTAATGTAAAGAAAATTGAAATCAACAACTAAAAATAAATAAATAAACTAAGAAAAAATTTGGAAAAATTTTAAAATTGAAAAATTATAACCATGGTGATATTATCAAATTTTGGTGTTAAATTAAAAGTTGAAATAGAAAATTTTAAAATGAAAAAATTGGCTGCCTAGAGAATAAAAGAAAATTAAATTTTTTAAAAATGAAAAATATTTATAAGAGAAAAAAAAGCATGTTTGTTTATTTAATAGAAAAATTAATTATTTTTTTTATACCAATAGCCTGAGACCCAAACCCTAGAAATGATCTGGGCCTCTAACCAATGACCTGACCATGAGAGGACAACAAGGCAAACCAAATCGTAGAGCGAGGAAATAGACCCAGCTCGCAGGAACCTTGGGCAAACTCATAGGGCAAGATCGCAGGTACAATTCGCAGAACCAGCTCGCAAGATAGGGTTATGGACCCAGCTCGTAGAGACTTAGGGAAGGTCGCAGTCTCACCTCATATGTACCTAAGGAACTCGTAGGAAGTGCCATGTGCTCTACAGGCCACCTAGGCATGTGTCCAGCAGGTACGGGGATCGCCCTGAATGCTAGTCCCAGAAATAGAAAGGACTGCGTGCTCCATAGGCATGTGCCCATCAAACTTGGAGCTCATAGAGAATGTCAGTACGAGGGACAGAGAATGACAATATTGGAGGCAGTAGAGTCAAGAAAACATAGTGGGGTCTTATCATGAGCTATAATGGTAGCAATAACAACATGTATAAATACCTGGATACTCATATCAATAAGACACAAGCAAAATATTACTCAACAATTGGTGTGGCGAATGTGGACTTACTTTCGATCATCAAATTTCTTCTAGTTTGATTAAGTTTTCCTCAACACTCGAAGCAAATGGCTCACCCAAGCGAAACTTCCCCTTTCAACCTTTCGTCAGGAAAGGTCGGAGCGTCGAGTTTCGGTGCCCAACACGATGAGACAGACTTGTTTGCTGCATGGTTCATCGACAGGTCGGAAAACCTTGACAATGCGGTCCATCGGGAATCTTCCCCTTCATTGGACTTGAACCTCTCCATAAGTCAGGGACTGTCACTTCCTCTCAACCAAGAGGCACCCCTGCAGCAGTTTCTGGCCTTCCAAGAGCAGATGAAGTTCATGAGAGAGCAGATGGTCGCTCAAGAAACATGGTTTTGTAGAACATCATGCCTTCCAACAAAAACTACTGAGACAAAATAAGGAGCTTGTAACACCCCACACCTGGTCTAGACGTTATCTCCGAATCTAGCGGTGTTACATGATAGTGCTTTTGAAACCGTAGCCACGTTTAAACCATTTCTCTTTTTTAAAAGCGTTTCATTACTTTATGTTAATTCTAAATGGTGTCATTTGTTTCCAAAACGCTGTCCATTTTCCAAAACATTTATACATCGTGGAAGCTTTTAAAACAGTTTGTGTAATCGTGGTGTTTTGGTAAAACATTTGTTTCTTTTGGAAACCCACACATTTGTTTCTTTTGGAAACCCGCGCTTTCCTACTTCTAGCAATTAAAACCATAAAACATTGCAAATCCTAAATTTAAAAAAAAATTTGTAATGGCCATAATCACATAAAACTTTTCCCAGATATAATCAAAACCATAATTAAGTATAAAAATCGTGAATCTATCGTGAAGCAGAAGCAATGGTCACTGTCGAGTCCTCCGCTGCACCGATCTGTCTAATGCTGGGGATTACTTGAATAGATTAAACAAAAAAGGGTGAGTTCTGCAACTCAGTATGTAATCCACACAGATATCAAACGTACAAAGTAATCACCAGAAATTAGAAATCACAGACTGGGCCGGAGCCCGTTACAGAAACAGTTTGGGCCTTAGCCCACTCGGATGCAGAATCAGATATAGAAAACAGGGCCTTAGCCCAACCAGATACAGAATGCATATTAGAATATCAGAATCCTACCCACCAGTCTCTACACATCATCTCCGTCCAGCCCTACACACCATGTGGGGATATAATCAACCCACCCATCCCTACACACCATGTAGGGATATAATCAACCCACCCATCCCTACACACCATACTGTACCAAAGTACGGCACATAAACAGAATAATGCAGCTGAGCTGCCAGATAACAGGCTTAAAGCCTTTCAGACACTTCCTCTGAAATATCATCAACCCTACCCGATGCAATGCAACATACCAAATATGACATGCAACATGCAAATAATCGATCATACATTCAGTTCAGTACAAATATCATGCTCAATCAGACACCATATAATCAAGTCACATAAATAGGAATCTAAGTAACGCTTACCAACTCTACAGTAGGTCCACAGTCGACTAAGGCGACCCGTGCAACCTTATAGATCATTTCAGAAAAATGGGATCACACGCCCATATGGCCTGTTCGTATGGGCCCACATGCTTGTGTGGCCCACTCGGCCCAAATTAGCCTTGGTCGTGTGGATCACACGGTCTGGCCAGAATTCCACATGCCCGTGTGGTTCACCCGTGTGGGCCCACACACGCGTGTGGCCCACACGGCCCATTTGGACGAGCCCGTTTCTCGCACAAGGCCTCACCCAGCCATCACATGGCTGTGTCCTTCGCGCACAGCTTGGCCTCGTCAATCACATGGTCGTGTTGTGGTTCACAGCCTTGTACACGGCCTACCACGGCCATATAGCGTCGACACAATCATTTTTTGGCTTTCGCAGATTCTCATTTTCTATGTTCCCAAGTACACACCTGGTGTTGGTTTGAAGCAAAAAACAATTCCTGAGACCACACGCACCTAAAAGTCAAAATACCATCACCCAATTTCAGTCAACACTTCCAACTTAATGAAATTAATCCACCAGCAAAACTTTACAATACCTAACATGTATTCGTAAACTTACCGCTAACGAAGAATCCTAATGCTCAACTTGCTGCAGGAGTTCCCACCGATTCCTGCCCTTCACCTGATATCAAGAGAAACAACACAAACTCTCACGTTAAGCACTTTGTCAAAACATTACTAAGTTTCTACTAATACACGACTTATCGTACGAGCGAAAACTAATGCTGAACAAAAGTAGATGGATTGGAATGAAGAATCAAAAGGGAAAAATAGATGGGGAGGCAGATTTTCGACAGAAGAGTTGGGGAGACGACAAAAAAACTGGAAAAGAATCTTGGGGAGATGAGAGAAAAGAATTTGAAATCAAAAGGAAAATAATTTTGATAACTTCCGATTATCCTACTATTCTCTCATCCTCAACCACCTCAGAATTTCGATTCAACTAAAGCTTTTTTAGTCGAATGAGCAAAAAAAAAAAAAAACTATCCCACGCTTGCACAGGGATTTGAACACAAGACCTCATGCCATCAAACATTCCACTTAACCACCAGACTAGCAGACCCATTCTGATATCATTTTACCAACAATGACTTAAAAGCCTACTTGACCCCAGTGAGAGCTTTATTCATAAAAAGGCCAAAATTTACCCAACCTGTAACTTGAACTTGGGACCTCTCACGTACACCCAGAACACTTAGCCACTGAAGTAGATAGACATTTGTGTCAATTAATTTCATAAACACATACAGATATTTTTGTGCTCTAAAATCACATAAGCCGGAATTAAAGAAATTTAGGGCGTTACAGAGCTATGAAGAAAGATGCACGTGGACAACTCTAGCTCCTAGGATAAGGTGAATACATAAGATGAAGCCCCGAGCAAACAAGTGAAAGAATGGAAAAATGAAATGGATGAGCTACGCCGAGACGTACGGGCGTTACATCCTAAGTCACATGACATGGACTGGTTGTTCTGCTCCAACAACCCGTTAGCCCTCAAAATTGCGACAGTAGGTTTACCACACGATTTTAAGGTCCCAAAATACATGTTCGAGGGAATGAGGGACCCATTGGCTCACCTGATGCAATACAACGATTATATGAACATGTTGAGGGCATCAGATGCAGAAAAGTGCAAAGCCTTCTCAACAACGTTAAAAGGAAGTGCCAAAATTGGTACCTATCTCTCCCATAAGGTTTGGTCTGCAACTTATCACAGCTGGACTAGATGTTCTTGGGTAGGTTCAGAGCCCATCGAGCGATCATGAACACGCCCATGAGATTGATTTAAGTGAAACAGTGGGAAAGCTAATCCCTTCAAGACTACGTGAAAAGATTCCATACAACGACCCCCAACACAAAGAACTTGGAGGACCAGTGGGAAATAGATACCTTTATCGTGACAGTACAAAATGACCACGTGCAGTACTCGTTTACATGTAACAGGCCACAGAGTCTGTCAGACCTATACAAGCGAGCTCATAAGTTGATTATGATATTAATAATAGGAAGAGGTTGATTATTAGGGAGGCAAAGAACTCGTGGGAGTTGGAAAAAAAAATTAGGATTTAGCGTTAGAGGAGATGAGCAGGAACTTGCCGATGAAATTATGAGGTTAGAAGGCATATAAAACCGTGTGGTAGAGGGAAGGGTGGGTTGCAATTTTGAACCAAGAAGGTTATTATTCGTCAATTGTGTGGTTTTCTTTTTGTTTCGATAATTCACTATTTAGAGTGGAAAAATGTCGTTGTTGTAATGGAATATATGGGTTATGATGTTAAAGGCTAACCAAGACTAGTTTGAAGAGTAATATACAAAGCTAAAGATAATATTGGCTTTATTCAAGAACCAAAATTAGTCTCAGTTACTGTCGACATCATTAAAAAGATCTAGGGTGATAATAATTTTGATTCTAGATTTTATGTGGTAGAGGGGTCTTCTAGAGGTGTTATAAAATATGAGATAAGAGTAGTTATCAAAAAGGTAATTATTTCATTTATAAGAGATTGAATTAGTGGAAGGTAAAGGGTTTGGTGAGGAATGGAAGCATCATTAATTGATGTTTAAGCACCCATTTGAGATTCAGATAAAAATCTAATAAGGGATATTCTAGAGTTAAAGAATTCATTTGATAGCCCAAGGATCATTGGAGGCATCCTTAATGCGTTGAGTGAGGTTCAATAGGAGGATATTTTCTCTAAGCTATTATTAGATCTGGAAAAAGTATATAGAGTAGGTTGAAATCATTGGTAAGGAACTTGGTTTCCATTGGTGGGGTTTCCAATGGAAACTTGTTAGGTGTTTTGATGATTTTGTTTCGCTATGTTGAATTGTGAATTTGACAAGACTCCATAAACGATTATGGTTGATATCGATTTTGACATCATGTTGAGGCAAGGACGGCTCATGCTGACTTTCAATTTTTGAATGATATTGGTGGTGTTGGCCTAAGAATTGTAGTTCATTAAGGAGCATAGTCAACTGAGAACATTTTTTTATGGAATCCACCTTCCTCTAGGGGGATAAGTTTTATGTCGCAGGCATTGTAATGGATGTTGAAGCGGGTTGTGGTGGGTTTTGAGAGGCGATAAAGGAGCAGCCTACGTGATGTTTATTGAGCTGATAGAAGTTACGAAATCGGGAATGGTTGAGGTAAGAGCCTCAAAAACAGTCGTGAATATGTTTTATAGTAAGGGATGGCATGAGAAACTTCCTCTAGTTATTGAGTGTGACTTGTGTTCTGTTCTTAAGTGGTTGTTGGATTGGAGTTATAAACCATGGATGTTGTGAAATCTAGTCATTGGCATCGTTTATGGTTTTAATAAACTGTTACAGGCTCAACTCATAATCATACTCCGTCAAGGCAATTGTACAGGCAAAAGTAAGTTTTAGGAGATCTTCATTGTTTAAAGCTTGGTTGTGATTTTTGTGATTGCTTGAGTTGTAATTGGTTGCTTCATGCCGGGTTGTTCTTGTGCCTGTAAGGTTACTATGGGTCTTTTGTAATCTGCCCGTCTTTGAAAAAGGTTAGATTTCTCCAACGTCTTTCTTTTTTTATTATCTTTATATTAACTGAGCAAAAAGAAATGAAAGGCTTTCATGGGTAAAAATTATAGGTTGAGGACTTATTTAACTATAAAAATAACATAAAACTTGTTTAAACAAAGTATAATAATTTAAGGATTTTTAAATATATTAACCAATAACCTAATGTAACACCCCAAAAATTTGAATGTTTACTTGTGGGATTCTATAGTAATTAAGTTTCTATATCTATGGCTGTAACAGTCTAATTTTCAGTGGTATCAAAAACAGTGGTTTTGGGGCCACCAAATCCAATGAGTAAGTTCGCAAATATTATTATTTAATATTTACAAGTCAAATGTGATTTTAAAAAGGTTTTTAATTTGATAAATTATGTTATTTAAGCGATTTATTAAGTTCGAGTGGTATGACCCTAAGGTCAAGTGGTTTTAGAAAATGAAGTATCGAGACCTCAGTTCTATAAATCGAGCCGTAAATATTTTTATAAATATTTACAGAGTGTTATTAAGGTGATATTAAAGTTTCGTTAAGAAATTTTAATGTTTAGATAATTAATTAAAGAAAAAGGACTAAATTGTAAAAGGTAAAAAATTTGTTAGTTAATGCATTTAGTGACCAAATGGCTTAATTATTAATTAAGGACCTATGTGATAATTAGGCCTTAATTAGTGTGGTGGGACGGCATTAGTAAAGAAAGAGATAAAAATATTAAGTAATTTAATGGCAAAATTGTAAATAGTTTGAAATTAGGTAAAACAAATTGAAAAACTAATTCAATTCCTATTCATTTTCTTCAACCTTGGCTGGATTCACCATTTGGGAGAGCTTCAAGCTTTGGTTCTTTCATCTTTGTGCATGTGAGCTTAATTCTCATATATTTCTTGTCATTTTTATGCTTTTGCAATAGTTGCAACTAAGTTGAGCTAGCATGTATCTTCGATTTTGAAACTGTTAAAGATTTTGAATGTTTCAATTGATGAACCTTGTGATTTTAGATGTTAAATGATGAATTTGAGATATTAGTTGTTATTCAAAAGTATTTTAGTAAGTGATTTTTGATGAATTTATCGAGTAAGGACTAAATTGTTGAAATGGAAAAAGTACAAGGATTTGATTTGAAAATTTTAAAATAATGGGCTTTTTTGGATGCCATGAGTATTCGGCTAGGCTCAATTTTGGGTAAAAATGGTTAATTTGCATGTTTTAGGCTCAAGGACTAAATTG
The DNA here is from genome assembly GCA_005393395.2 of Gossypium australe. Taxonomy (NCBI): domain Eukaryota; kingdom Viridiplantae; phylum Streptophyta; class Magnoliopsida; order Malvales; family Malvaceae; genus Gossypium; species Gossypium australe. The sequence goes on from CM016623.1 coordinate 131,054,802, forward strand.
AATAAAAGTAAAACTTTAGGGGTAATTTTGTAAAAATGTCAAAAATGACTAAATTGCAAAAAATACATTGTTTTACTATCTAAATTAATAAATTGAATGAAATTATTAATTTAGATCAAGAACAATTGGAAAATCGAAGAGATGGAAAATTTACCAAATTGCCTCTATACTTTAACATTTTTGCAATTTAGCCAGGTAAGTTCGTTATACGATTATTATTAATTGTATTGAATATTTCATACTATTTCATTATTGATTAAATCTTGAATGTCATTTAGCTATGTTTTAAGAAATAGAAACGTAACGTTATTCGGGCTTCGTGCCTAGCAAGTTTTGTGCCAGTGATATTCAGCCTTCGTGCCTAGCAGGCTTTGTGCCGATGATATTCGGGCTATGTGCCTAGCAGGGTTTGTGCCGGTGATATTCGGGCTCTGTTCCTTATAAGCTTTGTGCCGATGATATTCAGGCTCTGTGCCTAGTAGGCTTTGTGCCAATGATATTCGGGCTTTGTGCCTGGTAGGCTTTGTGCCGGTGATATTCAGGCTTTGTGCCTAGCAAGCTTTGTGCCGGTGATATTTGGGCTCTGTGCCTAGCAGGCTTTGTGCCGGTGTATTATATAGGACTTTGTGCCTAGTAGGCTTCGTGCCAGTGTGTTATATCAGGCTTCAAGCCTGGTAGTCTTCGTGCCAATGTATTGTATCAGGTAAGTTGTACTGAAAATATTATTTCCATTATTCGATGTCATTTCATTTGATTCAACGGGTATGAAAAGGAAGGGATTGGTAAGTATTCAAAAGACTTGTGTCATGAATCTATAAAAAGGAATAAAAAGGTAACGTTCAAAGAAAATATGTTTACATTCATGAAATTGATGATTTCAAATGATGTTAATGTATATGACTTACCTTATGATATTTCGAGTGAATTATGAGTATATGCACTAACTTGTATATTGATGATGATATATAGGCTTGTGTCAAGCTTGTGTAATTGGTCGATGTTTATGCTTATGCCTTGTGTTATGCAAATGATACGAGTAAGGAAATGTAATAAAATGGTAAGTTCATAATTGAGATGTAATTTAATAATGTAAATGGATTGATGAGTTAAATGGTTTACTTATATATGAGAAATTTACTTAAGTTATGAATGAATTTATCTAGGTTGTGGGTAAATACACTAAGTTGTGAGTTGATAATGTCATTCAAGCTAAAGTAAGTAAATGGAATGTAAAGTAAGTAAATGGAATATTTCAAAGTCTTATAAAAAGGGTTAACGATGGTGTAAAATGTCTTATAATCTTACTATGTTAGGAATGATAAACCTTGTGGAATTGGTACCGGTTTATGTTTACATTATAAAGTTCATTATTGAAATGAAATGTTATGTTTAAAATTTATACGAGCTTACTAAGCATTCATTGCTTAAGTATTTATTTTCCTTTACTTTTCAAATTATCGAAAGCTTGATCGGTTTGGAAGCTCGTCGGAGATCTATCACACTATCTAGTGAATATATTGATAGTTTTTAATGTTTTAGCAAAGGTTATAATGGCATGTATAAGTGGACTTGTGTTTGATGTTTGTTTAAATGCTTAGTCATTGATTTTTGGTATGTATAAATTGGTTGTTTGGTGCCATTTTGATGATGGTTACATTATGATAGTTTGGTACTTATAATGTGTGAATGGTATGGTACAAATGGTTAGTTTATGTTGAAGTGATATGTCAATTTGTGATAAGTTTTGAGAAGGAAATGAATTAGGTGTTGATGAATGAAATGTGTGAAGTACATGTATATGTTTAAGTAATCTTGTATGTTTGCATTTGATGTGCTTATATGACATTTTGCTTGAATGGAATTTGATTATTTGAATTGGTCATTTTATGCATGTTTGGATATGTTTTGATGCCTTGATCACATGTGCAATTTGTGTTTAGGTGCATGCTTGAGGTGGGTAAAGGAAATGGTTTGATTTTGATAATTTTTTTTTTTCCACACGGCCTTAGACACGGTCGTGTGTCTCAGCCGTGTGTCTCCTATAGGTTTTAAAGGTTGTATCTCAAGTGTTACATGGCGTGGCACACGGGCGTGTAGCTTGGCCATGTGACTCAAGTCAGAGAGTTACACAAGCACAGAAACGGGCTGGAACACGGCCATGTGTCCCTACTTCGAATGTCCACACGGCCTGAGACACGGGCGTGTGTCTCAGCCGTGTGACCCCTGCAATGTAAAATTTTCTATCTTTTTCCATGAGATTTTAAATGTTCCCGATTTAGTTTTGAATCGTTACTGAAGCATTTCTATGGCCTCGGGGCTCGTACAAGGGACAATATGCTTGTGATTGGATTTTGCAATGATTATGAAATATTTAAAAATGAGTTATTTGAGTTACAATTTTACGGTAATGCTCCATAACCCTATTCTAGGGACGGATACGAGTTATGGGTGTTACAATGTCTATGTGCTCTACTTATGCATTTGAGGTCAAGAGTTCGAGTCGCGTCTTTAGAAGTTTTGCTAATTCAATTTTAACTAATCTCTGCTCTTGAACTGTTGACTTAAATTTAATTCTGTGTAAATTTGTAACAAGAATGAGCATGCTGGTTCACTAGTTCAGGTTTTGTATTCTGTTTAGTCCTGTGTTTGAGTCTCAGCGTATGCGTTAGGGAATATTTTTGCTTACTGTTAGAAAACTTATTGGTGGTTAAAACAATTTTCTAAAACGTTTCCTCTTTTCCCTTCTCCTTTTCTAGTTCCTTTTCTTTCCTTTTTCTTTTTCTTTTCTGTTATCAATCGTTGGACTTCTTGTTCTGATTTGTTGTTCGGGTCAGGTAAGTACGTTTCCTATGTTATTAATTGGAAGTTAACTGTGTAATTCTGTCGGGAATTCTAAGAAACAACGGTTTCATGTTGTTGATATAGTTTTGTACTAATAGATGAATTCTTTTAGTTAAACGATTTTGGTTTCCTTATTTTAGGAGTAGACGTTAGAAGTTGCATTTCCCAACAAGCTGCTTCGATCGGGTGTAGTTGAATTGCTAGTATCAGTGGTCTTCCATCGAAGTTTTAACATAGTGCTAAAAGTGTTGATTATGCGAAATTCATGGTTTTAGTCAATTGATTTCTTTTTGTCTGGCTAACCTAGGCTTTGGATTTTCTCTACATTGTTTTCGCTTCAAAATTTCTTCAGGTGCGTACGAAAACCAGAGTTTTATACAAGTATCGGACGCCAGAAAACATGGCTGTTGACGCCATGCTGTGTGGTAGGCTGTGTAACTCACTGTTTACCAAGTAAAAGTCACATGTACAAGGGGCATGGACGTGTGTCCAGACCGTGTATGGCTATGATAGTGCAGGGTTCACACGGGCGGAGGACACAGTCATGTGTTGGGCCGTATAAGACACACGAGCAAGCACATGTACTTGTGCAAGGCCGTGTGGGGCCACACGGGCCAGCTACCCAGGCCATGTGATATGTGTGTGTGGGCCAATTTGTGAAATTTTCCCATATTTCGAGCATCGCTCGAACTGTATACAAGCCTTCTGTAAGGTCTTTTGAATTGAATTTAACTGCATAAACTACTATTCTGTGATCTAGAACTTGACTACTAATTATCAATGTGTGCATTGTGTTTGACTAAAATTACTAGAATTGATCTACTGCACACAAGTATGAGTATATTTGAATATTCATATAGAACTCTGTATTAACTGTTATGTGAAGTATGTATATGCATTGGATAGGAATTGAATCAGGAGAAAGTATTTTGTTATGAACCAGTGGTTAAATCCCTAGTATCCGTATATTAATTTGGTAGCTAGCCTGCAATTTCTGAAACATGTCAGACCGACACTGAGTGGTGTGTAGGGTTGGATGGATAATGAATACCCTATTTGGTGTGTTGGGTTGGTCAGAGGTGGTGTGTAGTGGACTAGATCTATTTTATTTTGTTCTGCATCTGACTATGACTTAATCTGTTATCCGTCTATATGACTCTGATCTGTAACTGAATGAACTATTTCCTGATTCTGAGTCAACATCTACACTCGGATATATTGGTTTTACTGATAATCTTTTGAATATGTAAATAGTTGGGTCTTTTCTGTTATATTAACAAAATTATTGTTGAATGAGTTTTAGGTAAATCACAGACTTGATCGGGTCGACAGATGGGGAGCTCGGTTTTGTGTTTATATCATTTAGTATTATGAACGATGCTAGTTATATTCGTAGTTTCAGTTAGTTAGAAGATAATGTCGGGATACTAGTTTGTCTTTATTAAACTTTATCAGACTTTAATGGTGTGTTATTATAAATTGATGAATGTGTTTTGATTATCGTTCATTGTAACCCTCCAGGCTTAACCTTGTTGTCTAAGCCGGGTATGGGGTGTTACACATAATCTAATCAATTTTTTTTAAAAAATAATCCATGTACTAACGTAAAGGTTTGAAAAGTGTAGCACTTACTGACATGAAAATGAATGTTTCTTAACTTAGGGTATTTTTGTTTCGTTAAAAATTGCTTCCAAAAAATGATTTTTGAAAAATGATTATTTTCTTAGAAAAGTTAATATTTTCTGGTATTTGAATGAATCTATGTAAAATATTTTTGTTGTTTGACAGATTTCTTAAAAATATTTCATAAAAGTTGTTTTCAATGAAACAAACATACATTTGACATTTTCTAATCTTTTCATTATTTAATTGAGTTTATTTTATATCTATAAAATTATATTTTACATTGTTTTTACATATATTAAAAATATTTTGTTAAATTCAGGTTCATTACGTCGTTTTTTAGTGACATGACCACCAAATGAGTATTTTTTTTATTTAAAAATGTGATATCAACAAAATTGAAAAAAAAAATTAAAAATGTCAACAATTGGACTTGATTTTCAAATCTAAAAAATAGAGGGACTAAATTCTTAAAAATAAAAGTATAGTGACTAAATTGCAAATTTGTGAAGAATATATAGACTTATGACATATTTCAACCTTTATACAACAAAACATTTATTATTAATATATTTGTAATTGTAATAAATATTTATTATTAAAATATTAATATTGAATATTTTAATAATATATGAAGAATATTTTTAAAATTATTATTTTTAAAATTTATTATTAAAATAAAATTGAAATATTAAATAATTTATTAAAATAATAAATTATATTAAATAATTCATTATATGACTAAATATAAATAATTAAATATGTATGTTTAATATTAAAGAATATAATATTTTATATTAAAATTTTAATAATTTTAAACATGAAAATAAACTTTATATAATATTTATAAAAAGGAGCCTTTTTTTCCTTCCAGAAAAATGGCTTACGACTTGTCAAAAGGATTAGCCATTTTATAGGAAAAAAATGGCTTTTATTTTACGTTGACTTATAATTCATTTTCCATTGATGAAGCTATTTTTTGTGAAACAAACACAGGAAAATGCAAAAAAAAAATTCAGTAAAACCTTTTACGAGTAAATAAACGGATCCTTAATTGTGTGATTTGATCAGAATTCGATTAAGATATCAGTTCAAAAAGATAAAAGATCGATTAACAAACGAATTAGTATAGATAGTTAAAAAAAAGGTTAAAAAATGGAATTAACGGTAAGGTTAAAATTCAACCAATTTTATCATTTTTAAATATCTTTTAACAATATATTTACTTTAAACGTTTGAATTCATCAAACCTTAATCTAAAGCTATTTGACAGTCGGTACGGTTCATGTTGCATGAGTTTGACTAAACTTTGTTTTGTATGTATTCTACCTTTTGTTTATCATTTTACAATTGGTCAGGTTCATGCTCTGGTGCCGTAGTGTACTGTTGAACTTACAGTTTAGGTTGAAGGCACCAATAAAAAGTCACATTCCATACGGTATCACCTGGACATCTAAACTTTTAGAAAAAAATTACTCAATTCAACCACTTATTTTTTAAATACATTTTTAGAGCATGACTTGAGGAAGAGGCCGCCTCACATGAACATAGGTATCTAGTTCAATCAAAGAAGAGCATTATAGCCTATAAATAGCATATTTAGTAGTATGTTAATTCATAGCAAAACAGAAAGACCTCAGCTAAGATGAATATGGGCAATGCTAATGGGGAGGATGCTATTGAGGCACTCCAAGCACAAGATCACATTTTGAGACATGCTTTCAACTTCGTAAGCTTCATGTCTCTAAAATGTGCACTTGATTTAGGCATCTTTGATATCATTCATGATCATGGCAAGCCCATTACTATTACCGAGCTGGTTGCTGCGATACAGATGCTCAGCCCTACTAAATCATGCTACATCTATAGGCTCATGCGCATTCTAGTTCACTCGGGTTTCTTTGCACGCCGAAAGCCAGAGAATGATGCTCAAGAAGAAGGATATGCTCTTACCAACTCTTCTCGTATTTTGCTCAAGAATAATCCCTTTTGCATAACACCTACTTTGAAGGCTACAATGGATCCTATTATAACAAAGCCTTGGAGTTTTCTAGGGACCTGGTTCCAAAATGATGAGCATACCCCATTTGCTACTGCATATGGCGAGACATTGTGGGACTATTTTACCCATGATCCTCAGCTACAAGATTTGATAAATGATGGCTTAGCTAGTGATTCTCAATTGGTTACTAGTGTTCTAGTTGACAAGTGTAAAGGGGCATTTGAGGGATTGAACTCCCTTGTAGATGTTGGGGGTGGCACAGGAACTACGGCCAAGGCCATTGCTGATACATTTCCACATATGGAGTGCACTGTGTTTGACCTTCCTCATATTGTTGCTGGTTTGCAAGGCTGTAAGAACTTGAAATATGTTGGAGGTAACATGTTTGAGGCATTTCCAACAGGAGACGCAATTTTATTAAAGGTTAAGCTTTGGTAAATTTATTCTCATTTTTTTCCTGATATTTTTACTTTTGTAAATAATGCACAATTAATATTCAAAGATTTGAAGGTAAATGTAATCATAGTGAGTGGGTTAGTTAATGATTTATGTTTTTTTTTGAGCTAATTATGAATGATAATTGAACAGAAGGTATTGCACGATTGGAATGATGAAGGATGCTTGACAATTTTGAAGCGATGTAAAGAGGCCATTTCAAGCCCAGATCACAAGGTAGGAAGAAAGTTGATCATAGTTGACATGGTTGTGAGGGAGAATGATCAAGTGAATGATGAAGCCTCAAGCTTAACTAAAACACAACTCTTTTTCGACATGTTGATGTTGGTATTGGTGGCTGGAAAAGAGAGGCGGGAAGAAGAATGGGCTAAACTACTTTTAGCAGCTGGCTTTAGTTCTTACAAAATTACTCCTATTGTGGGTTTTACATCTGTCATTGAGGTTTACCCCTAAGAGCCGTTTGTTATTGACATTATTAGTATAATAATAATAATGTCGAGAAAGTCATAGTTGAAGTGGTAATATCATTACCTGTTGACATCATTGGCTCGAGTAGTTTACTAGGATTTGATCTTTGTGTTGCTCATTCCTATAATAAGAATTGTTGTTGTGGTGGTCACAGTTTTAGGGCTAGTTTGGATGGGCGGTGTGTTTACATCCGGTGAGGTTAAAAACAGCGGTGACGGTGAGATTAGTTACTGTAGCGGTGAGATTGGACACTGTAGCAGTGAGATTAAAAACAGCGGTAGAGTGTGTGTTTGGATTCAAACGCAGCTGTAGCGGTGAGGTGAAAATAAAAAATGACCATTAAGGACATCATATTAGAATTGATATATAATAGTTATTTTTAAATTATTTTACTTATGTAAAATTATTAAAGTATGTGAATTTATGAATTCATTTAATAAAATATTAAAATGTTTCTTCCAATATTTTATTATAAATATTTTAATGAATTATATAATTAATTTAAATTATTTGTTAGATAAAATAAAAATTATTTTTAAATTTTTATAGTTAAATATTTTTTTATAACAATGATAAATATTATTTTCGCAAATAGTAACATTATACTTGGATCAAATTTTGAAGTATCTAACCGAATGATTTGTAATAAAAAAAAATATATTAACATAAGACATAACAAGTTTCATTATTATTAGAAATTAAGTTATGATATAAAATTGTTTTTACAAATGTTGAATTAGTTCTTTCATCAGCGTTAATTTAGAAACGCTTCAATTAGTTGAATCTATAATTGGATCACCGCAAAATTAAATTTGTAAAAATCGATCATTTTCAATATGTTGACTTAAAAATATTCAAAAGATGGTTATGCTTATTTAGTGCTCGTAGAGGCAAGGCAAATTACAAAAATCCATTTCAAGGTAACGTCAATTTTGAAGAGGAAAATTCCAGGACCGCACTCATTAACACCAACAACCCATAGTTCAGAAGAAAAAACCTCGATGAACCAGATTGCCATACCTTCAAAATTGTATATATTACATCAACCGTCACTCCTTCAACATTCATGGCATCCATCAAAATCATACATTTCTTTGTGATTGCTTCCTTCCTTTGCCGTTTCGTTCGTCCCAAAGGAGAACAAAAACAACCCCCAGCAGCAAGTTGGACGAACCACAGTTCACGTATGGAAAATTGATGCAGCATTGAAATTATTTGAGTATTTAGAACACATTATCCGTAGAGCCTTCACTGTTTTCTTTTAGGAGAGAAAATAGAAAAAAAATAATAACAATGATCATGACATTAAAATAAGACAATTTTTGATATACTAGCATTAAGTGGTGGATGAGAAGAGGCATTGTTTTAAACCATGCATGACAAAAGCTATAATCTTATATTTCTAAATACCAACCGTTTGAGCCATCTCCTAAGTTCAGTATTGACATATCTGCTTGTAACCACAGTTAAAATGTATCTTGCAGAAACCCAACAAGGTAAACTGTAAGAACTACATTCATGGAAGACCCGAGAAAAAAAAAATAGAAGACAGGGCGAAAGAACAAGAAGCCTCAGCAAATAGTCGGTGGTTCTATTATCTTTTCTCCAGTAACATCTGCATGCTAATCATAAAACTTCTGCCTGTGCGTCAATGTCACAATATACGATAACATATAAATTGATAACTGGTTATTGTTAGGGAATTAGCCGATAATGCACTGAGTTACACTATATGGAGTTGATGCCTTACTTGCACGCTACATGACAACGAAAGCACTTGCAGACTCTGAAGTCCTTTAGCTGTGCTGCAACACTTGCAAACAAAGAACAAAACAGAGAGGAAACAACGAAACAAATGGAGACCTCACAAATTGAAAGATCAACTACTTTATTCACAAAGAACCTTAAGCGTCTAAAACTTACTAACAGGAAACAAAGATGTTGTACACGCTTCCAAATGTCGGTGGACTCTTGCAAGCAATGTGAGAAAATTGAACGAAACAGTGTGAGCAATGATAGTTTTAGATTGAGAAAAAAAAAGAAAGGAAATTTCAAATGTGGTTAAGAATATTTACATGGGTTACATTCTGATAAAGTTTTAACCTCGATGAAAATTAAAGATTCAAGGTAAGGTCGCAGCTGATGACCTTTACAACTCATCCGAAAATTATCCCAACTAATAACCGGACTATGTAAGGCTACATGTGCTGTCAAAAGACTATATCAGTTTCTCCGACTCATTAATTTGCTATGAAACATGCAACTACATCATCTCACATTTTTGTCAATATCTACTAAAACAATTATCATGAAAGATAACAGAGTGGCTGAATGAACCAGCTTGCCTGTATCATGACACAAAATAGATGAAGTTTTTTACCACTGTTGCATCAAATTTGGATCCTTCATGACCACTACAATTGCTAGGTAAGAATGTGGTGATAATATTTTGGTTGTGTCCAGCTTCCACAAATCAGGCAAGGAAATTGTTCCATTCACACCTTTGGTGGGAAAGTAGGCAAGAAATCTTTAGATTTTGGCAGGGGAAGCTCCCGGAACCAATCATGATTAAGAGCATCATCTGCTGTTATTCTCTGAACAAAAAACAGAAACATCTATTATAGCTGAAACCAATACATATAAACTACAAGTTAAATTAGGGCTTAAATGAGGAAAATTACTTTCTCAGGGTCATAGGTAAGAAGCCTGTTCAACAGGTCAAATCCAGCATCAGAAAGAACGGCAGATCCAGTAAAAGATGCTGCAGGAAACTTCTTGCGCAACAAGTTATACCTGGAAGAAAACAAAACAACAACTCGTTAAATTAGTCCCATGACTAGGTAATTACTAAATACTGAACATATTTTAGTCAAAGAAATGGTAGTTATTTAGATGACCAAAGTAATTGTCCAAAGGGATACTTACGGTTGCTTAGAATAATTTGCTTTGGAACCTGGTAATTCAAAAAACCCAGGCCAAATCTTCTCACTTGGAACACCAAGAGTATCAAATATCTGCAACCATAAACCATCATCATCAAACATCAGAGATTTTATAACAAGATAAAAGAAAGTTGAAAACTTCAATAGAAATAGTAATTACCTTGCGAAGCTGATCAATTTCAATAGAGGGGAAGCGCCAAAAGAGAAATGAAAATCGAATGAAAGAGGGGTAAGAGACTATAGGGTTATAGAAATTACCGGTGACTAGATGATGGAGTGAAACTCGGAATCTCCACTCAAGCATCGCCCCCAAGTTTTCTTGCAGTGCTCTTCGCCTGCGACAAGAGAGGCAGCTGAACAAAAAGGAACGTCGAGATGACTGCGTTTTAGGAGATGTTTGAAAATGGGTATTTTTGTCTGATAAAAATACCTACTGCCCCAATTTCCTCTAACTGCTGCTCTCATCTCCAGTTACGTTTCAGCACAGCAGTGAGATTGAAACCAATTTTTACTGCACTGAAATGCTGAACCAAACACCAGTACGATGAGATTGGTAACCCAACTGCATCTCACTGATGCTAAACGGTGAACCAAAGGAAGCCTTAAATAATTTTACAGTCTAAAAATCGAATAATAATAAGAAAGAAAACTAAATAAATTAAATCATAATAGTGTTTCAAGTCCAAAGTCCGTCATACGTCCGTATACCAATTCCGATCTTAAGTTCATTAATTATCTGAGAAGTTGAAGTAATAGGATGAGCTTAACAAGCTCAGCGTGAGTCTAAACAATCAAGCATATTACATACATTCAAGCATTTTCTCATAGAACCAAATAACACAATCAATATTCGTAATAACATTCTTATGTAACATGACCATGACATAATGCACATATGAATTCTTACCCAAACCATCCGTTACACACCACGAGTTCTCCAAAACCCATCTGCTGAACTCCAACGTATGCGAGCAAAGCTTGATGTGGTAGATATCACCATATAACATAAATGTAGAAAATCTGTCATATAACATATAATGCAATAAAATTGCCAATATAATATAATGTGATAAAATCGCCAATCCTCTTAGTACTCCAGGTGCAGTGCACTGAATATGCGGACTTAATATGCCACCAGAACTCCACGGAACTCCTCCATCATCCACATAATCCCACCCCATGCACAAGCAATATGTCATACTATCTTATACATAGCCATAAATCAATAATTTTCACATTTAGTTAGCATTTTCAATACATGTCCTTAATTATCACATACTTTCAGAATATGGAATCAATAATCCAACTTTCAAACTACCATAAAGATGATATTATTCCCAAAACACAATTTCATGTGCTTTCATATATTTTTTCTGTGTGCATGTACAACAGTCTTTCAAACATATCATAGCAATTAACTTGTACAAATGCATCATGCATAAACCTTTTTTTTCATTCATAAACATGCCATACATACCACCAATCATACATTAAATCAACAAAACATTCATGACAATGTCAATCATTCAATCAAACTAGCAACAATGCTACCATGCCAAAAAGTTAGGGCTCGGAATATACCTGATTTGGCCACTTACAAATTTAATTTCTTAGCTATTAAGTCAAACTCAATCAAAAATCTAAATCATCAATTTAATAATAATATTTATTATTACCAAACAAGTTATTGAGTTTAGGTCTCATACCTTATTTACGCTTTTTTTGCAACACACTAGCGAATCTTGTGGTTTCTTTAATAAACTTTTAAACAAACCTAAATTAACTAAATTAAAAGAAAACAGTATATAACTCAATAATTACACCTCTTAAACAGATCCTAAAAACCCACTTATGGGTTCAATCCAATCGTCACAATTTCCATTATTTTTCGAATTCAAACTAGTTAGATTTCTTACACTTATTTGAGGCGAACCGCATGCGCGAACATCTTTCGGCTTTACTGATGATTTGGAGCATTCAGGCCAGCACCTAACATATTTAAACACTAGAAAATTTGTAGCTAATCTTAATTAAAATCTTTTATTTAATTAATCCATAACATTTTCCCAAGATCTATGTCGAAACAACAAACTAGTTTATAATTACCCACACTTACGCTTCTCGAATTGTCAGATCTGATTTGCCGATTGGTCAGGAATGATTTTTCCTAATTAAAACATGTTTCAAGTCTGATTAGGAGGGGTGCGGGAACCCAAAATAATGATGGAAAAAGATGGGAAATAATTAAAGAAAAACAACCCCCTTTCTTGCCCATAGGCGCACGCACCACCACCTGCGGTGGCCAATTTTGAGGTTGATTTAAAACTACTTTAGGAATTGATTAAAAATATGAAAATGAGAGAGAAAGAGATCTTACAAAGCTAGATGCTATGGGCAGCGATGACACTTCTTGGCAACAATAGGAATCAATCTTGGAGACTCACTATTTTAGATTTGGGGCTGATTTAATTAAAGGAAAATGACAACAATAGGATGGAAGAGATGATGCAAAATCTTGTGGCAAAAAGAAAAGAAAAAGATTACAAAACTAGGTGTTATGGGTGACAACAACAACAGAGCAAGAAAGAAAAATTAAAAATCAAGGAAAATAGGAGAGGGGAGGAACGTCTAGGGTGAGGAAAAAATAGAATAAAGGTTGATTATTTTGTGTAAAATTAACATTTGTACCTAGGGTTACAAGGTTATGGACGACACACACTAAAAACAAGGGATTTTGTAAAAAAAATTTATAATGAAATGGATTTGAACTTGGGACCTCAAATTAAATTCTATGCTTTCACATTTGACAACTAACCACTTAGCTAACTTCTTATTTTTGATGTAACTCTGCATTGTCATTATGCTAAATTTTGGAATGCTACTGCTCTACCCCCTTAAAGAAATTTTGTCCTCGAAAATTTCATCCTCAAAATTACCTGATTCGGAAAGATAAGATACTAAAGTTGAATCGAGTCCTCCGGCTTCCAAGTAGCCTCCTCAACTCCATGATTTCTCCAAAGCACTTTAACTAAAGGAGTTGGTTTCGCCTTAACACTTTGATTTCATTATCTAATATCCGAACTGGTTCCTCCTCAAATCTCAAATTCGGTCTAACCTCAATCTCCTTAACAGGGACAACATGCTAGGGATCCGATCGATACCATCTCAACATTGAGACGTGAAACACATTGTGAATACGATCTAATTCAGAATGCAATTCTAGTTGGTAAGCCACAAGACCAACTCTTTTAAGCACTTTGTCGAAACCATTTTCAAAATCGGTTTAGAAAAATGGGGATCGACTTTAAAAACAAAAACGGGAGTCACCACCAATCTTTTTTACTAAGGTGTGATTGGATCACCTTGTAAAACGTGTTTATTTTAAAAAAACATTTTTGGTCCACAAAAATAAGAAAATGAGTTCGGGAGTCGGTTACGTATGAGGAAGGGTTAGCACCCTCATAACTCCCAGAAATTGGTACCAAATCGATAAAATCATGTCCAAATATTGAAAATAAGAAAATTATAAATTATGATCTTTTTATTTGAAAGAAAATCAAGACTTACCTATCCCAAAGAAATAAAGTACTTTACCCAATAAGTTAAGGTATAGCACATCATTACTTTAAAATTAAGCTCGTCTTTATTTGAGGAAATTCCTACCTCGAGACGCAAAATGTCGAACCTAATAAGTTAAGGCAAAACACTTTGAATTCTCAAGAATAGGTTTTTTATTTTGAAACTGATAAATCTCAAATTTTTGAATTCCCAAGAATAGGTTTTTTATTTTGAAACTGATAAATCTCAAATTTCTTTAAAAAGGGGAAATATGTAATACCTAAAGTTTCGCGAGAAAAATCGAACCCAGTAAGTTAGGGCAAAATTCTTCTCGAAGTTCCCCAAATATCACATATCACCATATTTTGAAAATCATTTGAAATAAAATGTTTTAAATCAACAAATTTTGTAAAAAACAATGATTTGAGAAAGATATTACAACATGCATATTGAAATAAATAACAAATTATAAATAATAAAAGAATAATATAAATAACAACATAATCTACGAATCATATTAACAATGAACAATAAAATAATAACACAAATATAACAAACTATACTAAACAATTATAAACATTCTAAAGCAAATAAACATGTAATAGCAATAAATGAAAGAATAATATATTTAAAAAAACAATAATAATACTTTTTATATAAAGTAACAAAAATTTATGGTAAAAGGAACTTATAATAAATATGTAATTTAATAATATATATAAATGATAGAAGTAAAAATAAAGTATTTTAAAAAAAACATGTATAAAACTACATAAATAATATAAATAGAATATGTTAGATAATATTGATAATTAAAAAATAAGGATTTTAGGAATATATAATATAACCTAATACTATATATTGTATATAAAAAATTTATAATAAATAATATATTAATAATACATAATAAAAAATATTAAATCATATAAAATAAATAATAATAATTAAACATATAATAGATTAGTATATATATATATATATATATATATATATAACTTATTTAATAAATTAACATACAAGTAATAAAAATATTTAATATGATAAAACATTTAACAAAATAATTTAAATTTAAAAAAAAAATTAGGATTAAATAAATATAAGGGGTTAAACAACAATTAAACAGATTAAAAGAATTAAATCAAAAACACGCGTTAAATTACGGGGGTTAAAATGGAAATTAGGCCAAATTTTAAAACGACAGCGTTCTAATTTTAGCCTTCAAAGAGCCTGTGGGGTTAAATTGGAACAAAATTAAACTTTTATGGCTGAATTAGAAAATAAAAAAAATGAAACTGAGAGGAATTGAAAAATATAAAAATGCAGAGGGACTAAAATGGTTATTAAACCATTAAACAGAAACACGCGGATCCTCTCCGGGTAAACGGGTCAACACGCGGGTCCGATTGTAAAACGACGTCGTTTTGGCGCTTATTGGCCTAAGCGAAAACGGCGTCGTTTTGTACCGTTATAAAAATTAGTTTTCAGGCCCAAAAATTCATTTGCTCATTATTTTTTTTTTAAAAAAAATTCGGAAAACTCTCTCAAGAGCTCTCATCATCTCTGCCACAGTTTGGTCGCTGAGCCTTCGTATCACGCGCCTCACACGCTTACGCGCTGTTGCCTACGGCGGGCCAAAGGTGAAAAATTTCACCCTTTTCTCTTATATATTTGTTTATACATAAAACATGCACGAAAAAAATGGAAGAATCAAAAAAATGGAAATCACCTTTGCTAAAACACTTTGTATTTTGTTTAAAGGATTTTTATTTCACAGTGTATTCTCTTGGTTTGTATCAATGACCGTATCCCCCCATTACAAGTTTTTGTAAGGCTTTTTATAGCCTTTGAAATACACGAAATGAAAAGGCAGTAAACATTGTTCCTATTTTGTCGTAGTTTGTAATTATTTCTTTCCTTTTTTGCAGGTGTGAAGCGGAGATCTCGCGACAGAGATGGCGGCGTGACGATGGGGATCTCACTGGGGCGAGATTTGCGGCGTGACGATCTGGCTCCTGTTGGGGTGCTTGCAAGGCTTGCGGCGTGAAGCTAGAAAGGGTGCGCTGCGCCTAGGGTTTCTTCTGAAACCCTATGTCTGAAAGTTTGTTTAGTATTGGGCCTTTCGGGCCGATCTAAGTCTGGGTCATAGGTCTGTTTAGGTCTGGGTTACGGGGTATTGGGTCTTGGCTTTTAATTTTCGGGTTTGTAAAATGGACTAAAAAAAGAAATTGGGTATTTTTATTTTTTTATTTCTAAGCCCGGTCAAGATTGGACCATTACAGCTGCCCCTCTTTGCTCATTGTCGTGTAAGAGAATAGAGAAAAGACTATAAAAGGACCAATTTTGACCGGTCTTGGCCGAGCCTCGACTTCTTGATCCTTGTCTTTCTTCAAATGACTTCCAACCCGAACTGCAACTTCAACAGCATTGGATATTTATCTTGATTTCAGTAAGTTTGATAGCTTCAACTTCATGAAGGCAGTATCCATTATCTTTTGATCTGCTCCGCTGCAAACTCAAGGAGACCAGATCTGATATTTTCAATCTGATCCCTGCAAACTCAGGGATCACCAGACTGATGTCTTCAATCTGCTTCCTGCAAAGCTCAGGAATGCCGATTTGCTATCTTCAATCTGCTTCCTGCAAAGCTCAGTAATGCCAGATTTGTTGTCTTCAATCTGCTTCCTGCAAAACTCAGGAATGCCAGATTTGCTATCTTCAATCTGCTTCCTGCAAAGCTCAGGAATGCTAGATTTGCTACCTTCAATCTGCTTCCTGCAAAGCTCAGGAATGCCAGATTTGCTATCTTCAATCTGCTTCCTGCAAAGCTCAGGAATGCCAGATTTGTCGTCTTCAATCTGCTTCCTGCAAAGCTCAGGAATGTCAGATTTGCCATCTTCAATTTGCTTCCTGCAAAGCTTAGAAATGCCAGATTTGCTGTCTTCAATCTGCTTCCTGCAAAGCTCAGGAATGCCAGATTGGCTATCTTCAATCTGCTTCCTGTAAAGCTCAGGAATGCCAGATTTGCTATCTTCAATCTGCTTCCTGCAAAGCTCAAGAATGCCAGATTTGCCGTCTTCAATCTGCTTCCTGCAAAGCTCAGGAATGCCAGATTTGCCGTCTTCAATCTGCTTCCTGCAAAGCTCAGGAATGCCAGATTTGCCGTCTTCAATCTGCTTCCTGCAAAGCTTAGGAATGCCAGATTTACCGTCTTCAATCTGCTTCCTGTAAAGCTCAGGAATGCGAGATTTGCTATCTTCAATCTGATCCCTGCAAGCTCAGGGATCACCAGACTGATGTCTTTGATCTGCTTCCTGCAACTTCAGGAAGATCAAATCTGCTTTCTTCAACCTAATCCCTGCAAACTCAGGGATCACCAGACTGATATCTTCGATCTGCTTCTTGCAACTTTAGGAATATAAGATCTGAAAATTCACCAATATTGCTACACCGTCTACTGAAGGACATATCCTGTAGACTCGGTTTGATGTGTTATGAGTGACATGAATGCAACATGTCATAAAAATGATTAGGATTAGAATGCAATGACCAGAATGAATCAAATGCACCTAATGAAATTTGATATGATACAAAAATGTTATGAGTATGATTCCTACTCTAGGTGTTATCACTCATTTGTTTTTCATTCTTGTTCATCAATCATATTCTGCTTAACCAGCTTACCCCAATATAATTTCTGAGTCAGCCCCACTTGAACCTCGGGACATGAAATTGGTATCTCCCACTGCAACTTCAGAGGAACGACATTCGATTTGTTACACCATACCCTGGGTGTAATGACCAGATGTATGTGTCTGAATGCAGGGTATCCCGACAATGATCCCCTTTTTACATTTGAATTGACCTTATTCATCATTTGTCGATGTGGCATTACTAACGAAATCGTCTTATCCAATAAGAATCTGAAGAGACAATCATTTTCAATGTTTCCAGCCCTTAGGCTTGGTGAGTTCTGAACAATAGTCATGTTTGAAATTCCTCATATCATTTAGAAGCTTCTAGAGTAATATACGAAACTCCTTTTATGAAAGTGCTTTTAGTCCATTAATCATTATTTCAATACAAAATGCTTGAAAAAGGTTACAACAATGGACATGAAAGAAGCAAATAAGCTAATCAAAGATAACCAAGGTAATAAATGAAAACTGATTGGTGTATCTTAAAAAGAATAAAGTAAGCAAAGGTAACAAAGGCTATACATAAAAAAATTGATTAAGGTATTTCTTTGAAAAGAATAAAGTAATCAAAGATAGAAAATGGGTAAAATGGGAAACTAGGTGCCCCAGATATCGCAGTCTGAGCTTCTCTGTCCTGATCTCTTGAGGACCATTTTAAACCCAATATGTGTTTAGGGGATCTGGAGTACTTTGTCGATGCCCCCAAAATGTAACATACTTCCTCAATGCTAATTCAGACGTAGCAAGACTACTGTATGCCCCACTTTTATTCCAAATTTTGAGTCGCCTTTTTCAGGTTTTCAACTCAAATCCCCTTTGGTCTCAAAGCGCCTTTTGCAGGTTTTATCCTTAGCCTCTCCTTTTTCCTTTTTTTTTTTTGAATTTGAATTTGGACTCAAGGCACCCTTTGCGGGTTTTCACCTTGGACCTTTCCCTTTCAGATAAAATACTTCTTGTTTGAACCTGAATTCGCTGGGTTTGGCAAGTCTTCGCTATCCTTCTCGTCAATATCAATACTCTTATAGAATAAGCTCTATATAAGTCCTTCCCAGTTTGGCATATGCTTTCCTCTAAAATCATTTTGTAGAAGAAAAATCTTTTTCAACATCAGGTTTCTTCATGGAATTCCCTAAGATGAACTTCGTAAGTTTGCATCATCTAGTTGTGGCGAATAGCTTTTAACCTTTTCTTCAATTAGGCTTAATTGGCAAAACGCTTCAATTCCATAAACCAATGGGTAAGACGTTGCCCCCTGCGAAGGTTCTGGCCGATGCTCAATAAGATAGAAGGTAACGGTAACTTCTTATGCCAATCATTACAAGTCTAAGTCACCTTTCATAATTTTTATTGTTTTTCTTCTTTTCTTTTTTTGTATTTTTTTTCTTTTGGCAGCTTTTGCTATACAGTGATATGCTGTCTGATCTTTGGACAAACTGAAAACTTTAACTTTGTACAGTTATACATTCCGTGCTGGCATTTGATCTTTTTTTTTTTTGCGATTTAATGACTATCGACTTTGCAAGATTGGCATATAAAGCTACTTCCACCCTCTTGATGAAGTAGATGACAACCATGACAGTGAATCGATGTCCACTAGAGGCATTTGACAAGATTGACCTCATAATATCCATGCCCCACATATGGCTGATTTATGAAGAACTGAAGAAGGCACATGAATCTTTGTTACTTTCAATTCAGTATTTGCAGTATGGCTGATGCAATCTTTTTCCATGGTAGACCAATAGTACCCCATCCTCTTGTTTAGCCCGCATCTTATTAGTCTAGGCATGTCCTGATATGATTGTGCAAAAACATATTTGAATCCTTGAAAACAACTCAATGATGTCTTGCCTTATTTTTGTAGTAAGCTGGGCTTCGATCTTCACCCATTTCCTAGGCTCACAATATCCAATGACCCTTTTGTAGAGTAAGGTCTGTTTTTCATCTTCTTTCATCATTCTTAACAAATTAGAAGATAAGTTACAATCTCTGTTACTTTCAAAGTCCTGAGATCCCCTAAACCCATATTTTGTTCAAAAAGGGAGCTAGTAACAACGTCGCTCATGACGTTGATATCTGGGTACCTAAGCATGAAGGTAAGAAATCTAAAGAATAAACGATTCTAAGGATGATTACTAATACGGTCATGAATAAAGAATGAAAGAATAAAAACCAAAGAATGTACAGTATAAAATAGAAAGAATAAAAGAATATGTGCTCAAACAAATTCATTTTATTGAAATAAAATTTTGAACATAAGCCTATTTCACAAAAGAATTCTTGCTGCCTCTAGGCCCAAGACAACAAGCCTATTTTGAACATTACTCTAGATTAGCCCTAAAAGTACACAGATTTCTTTCACAGTCTTATTATTCAAAACACTCCCAAGTACACAAGGGTTTGGAAACTTCGTTCTCTGATTCCCTCTTTGATTTCTTCAAGGAGTAGCAACTTTCTTGTTTCCTCCTTCAATCACTGCATTCACCACATTAAAGTGATCAGGTTTTGATGGATCGTCGAACTTCACAACTCCCATTTTAATAAACCTTTCGACCAACTTTTTAAACGTATTGCAGTTTTCGATTGAGTGGCCCTTTATTCCTGCGTGGTACTCACATTGGGCATTCTCATTATACCATTTTGAGAAGGGAGGTTCCAACGGCCGCAGATAATATGGAGACACCATATGCGCGTCAAATAAACTTTGATATAGGTCCTTATACGTCATTGGGATTGGCGTAAACTGGAGCTTTCTAGCGTTTTGCTTTGGAGAAACCTGATCGTTGGTAATTACCGTCCTTGGTTGGTTCATTGTAATTGGCTCCGAATAGCTTTTGTTATACCTACCAGTTCTCTTTTCCTTCTTCCTCAAGGCCTTTGAGGTCCCTTCTCCTCTTTCCCTTGTTTCTACTAGAGCAACCGGTTTGGCTTGATCATTATTCAGGTTAAAATCTGAAACCATTGGGAACTTTAAAAAGGCCAAAGTATCAGCCTGACATCGAGGTTCAATAATGAAGGGTCCCCCATGTAGATACACGTCTGGTTGAGTCGGGATACCCATTGGAGAATAAACGATGTCTTCCTCATCATCCTCACTATTGTCCACTGGGTTACTCCTTTTTTCAAGTCCTTTGGCTAGTAACTGAGTTAGCTGGCCTATCATATTCCTTTGGAATTCCCGTATTTCTTGTTGGATCTCGGTCAATTGTCCATGCATCTGTATTTGCATTTGCTCCATTCTTTCCAACCTTTGCTCCATGTTTTCCAGGTTAACTGAAATATTTTTTTACCTAATTAGGTCCTTTTATATAAGTCTAATGCAAATGATGCAATGTAATGCAAATGCATGAATGCAAAGAGGTATCGATTCTGATCAACTTCATTTTAGAAAACTTTATTAGAAAACAAATTCTTTTACATAAAACGGACTACTATATGTTTTCGCCCTAAATCCTAAAGTTCTGACTCTCCTACAAAGCCAACTCTTGACCACGATCTGACCGTAGCTTATACTTCATGCTCAATGTATCAGCCTGTGAGGCCAAAATCTGAAGATGATCAACTACCTCTCAAATCTGTACTATCGCTTCACCTATGAGGTAATCTTGATTCTTAACTCGATCATAAGAATGATGAAGCTCTTCTTTCCAACGCTCCTCTTTTATTTCAAGAAACTTAATCAGAAGTTCACAACCGTGTAATGCTGATTCTAACTATTCGATCCTACCCTTCATTTCCTCAATCTTGTTTAGACTTGACTTTAGCCTGATTGCAGAATTACAGTTTCGATGGTAGTGAAGAGACTGTCCAAGCTTAGCATTGATCTTCAGAAAAGTATTGATCATTCACCCTAGCTAGCGACATACTCAGAGAGACTCTTCCGCTTCCATGGCTTATAAAGATCAGAATTTTTCTAGACAAAGAAGGAACTGTAGAGCTCAGAAAGTTTAAATTGTATCTATTCAAACATTTTTCAACTCTAACCACAGGTGAAAGACGTCTTTTCTGGTTCGTCTCTTTGAGTATATCAAATGAGGGATCACTATGAATTCCTTTCATTTCTCCGAATCAAATCCCTTACAATGTTGTTCACTCAAGCCAGTAATCTTGTACTCTTGATTTGACAGACTAACTTTTAACCTTAGATTCTTCAGCATTGGTTTAGCATCATAACTTAGACAAAACATTCATCCTTTCTTGAGGCATCTGCCTCAATTTTCCAACTAGAGGAGCTCTTTGAGAAGTTGATCAACTACTGGACCAGGTTGAATTATCATGGTAGTTGATACATCGATATTTAGTAAAATGCCTCCTTAAGTGGCTCTGAAACTTGAATGGAAACCCCTATAGCCAAGGGCACCTCCTCCAACGTCTGTGAAGTTGTTCTGATTAACTTAAAAGATCGGCAAACAAGTAAGCATTCCTGTTTCGCAGCATGCTACCTTAAAATGATATCCAACACCCTTAGTGCTTCTTGAGAGTTTTCAGATTCCTGTCTGTACCGAGCATTTTGAGTTGCTTGCATGGGTATCTTTGCAGCAAAGTTAAACTCCACTTTAAAGGTCTTTGACTAATAAGGCCGTTTAATTCTCTTCTTGTCTTGCCTATTTTAGTAATTATGGACCTCAGGTTTTGCATTTCCGTCGTTTCTGTTAGATGTAACATCCTCAAATACAACTGTAAACTCACGCTTGTTATTAGGAAAAACACCAACATTAAATAAACTTTTCTCCCCATCATAAGTAAAGTCTTTCCATCCAAGACATTTTTGTAGGTCTCATGCACTCTATCAGTCATTTTCTTTCCAACACTCCTACCGTCCATTGGGCGACCATCTTCATATGAAAGAAGTGTCTATCCATACTCCCCATACTCAATTTGAAATGATTGGCGAGTATAGTTACCTTTTGCCCTTTAGTTCTGACACCACACCTTGCCATAAGGTGTCGTACAATCTTCTTCACATCCAATTATGTTTTGTTCGAAACAACATCAGGAGGCACAGATGTCTGAGGAGACAAGGATTCTAGCATTGCCCCTATTCCCTCTTACTCTAACGAATCTATACCCTTGTTTCTCTAACGGCTTTTGACCATATAGGAACGATTGCATTGTCTTCCACTTTATCAAGGAACCCATTCTCCATAACCAGCTTTCTAACTTAGAAACTGACCGTGAATCGATACCTCTTAAAATATGGAGTGATATGCACAAAAGAATAAAACACAGCAAGTTAGTATCATGGCATATAACATAAGTAAAATAAACAAACACCTATCTGGGTGCCCACTAAGGCTTGACGTAGTTCTACTTAGGGTGGGTTCCTAGGTTCTCTACGTGTGGTTCAGTTCAAGAGTTTAAGGTACCTGAACCAGCAGATTCCTCGATCCTCACCCATTATAGGCTCATATGGACTAAGTTCAGTTCAGGGGAATACATTTCCTTATGGCTGCACGGAGATGAAAATCTCACGAAGACATAGGTACGGATGTATCCCGAAAGTAGTTCACTATCCTGCACGGAGGTGAAAACCTCACGAAGGAGTAGCTTCTGGCTCCCACTTAAGGGTATGACCACAACGGTCATGCAATGCAATGTAGAGATATTTTAAACCAGATTTTAAATTCAAACAAAAGGACATGAAATTATCAATTCTACGGCTTGACTCTCTTATGTCCCTAGTGGAGTCGCCAAGCTGTCGAAACCATTTTCAAAATCGGTTTAGAAAAATGGGGATCGACTTTAAAAACAAAAACGGGAGTCGCCACCAATCTTTTTTACTAAGGTGTGATTGGATCACCTTGTAAAACGTGTTTATTTTAAAAAAATATTTTTGGTCCACAAAAATAAGAAAACGAGTTCGGGAGTCGATTACGTATGAGGAAGGGTTAGCACCCTCATAACGCCCAGAAATTGGTACCAAATCGATAAAATCATGTCCAAATATTGAAAATAAGAAAATTATAAAATATGATCTTTTTATTTGAAAGAAAATCAAGACTTACCTATCCCAAAGAAATAAAGTACTTTACCCAATAAGTTAAGGTATAGCACATCATTACTTTAAAATTAAGCTCATCTTTATTTGAGGAAATTCCTACCTTGAGACGTAAAATGTCGAACCTAATAAGTTAAGGCAAAACACTTTGAATTCTCAAGAATAGGTTTTTTATTTTGAAACTGATAAATCTCAAATTTCTTTAAAAAGGGGACATATGTAATACCTAAAGTTTCGCGAGAAAAATCGAACCTAGTAAGTTAGGGCAAAATTCTTCTTGAAGTTCCCCAAACATCACATATCACCATATTTTGAAAATCATTTGAAATAAAATGTTTTAAATCAACAAATTTTGTAAAAAACAATGATTTGAGAAAGATATTACAACATGCATATTGAAATAAATAAAAAATTATAAATAATAAAAGAATAATATAAATAACAACATAATCTACGAATCATATTAACAATGAACAATAAAATAATAACACAAATATAACAAACTATACTAAACAATTATAAACATTCTAAAGCAAATAAACATGTAATAGCAATAAATGAAAGAATAATATATTTAAAAAAACAATAATAATACTTTTTATATAAAGTAACAAAAATTTATGGTAAAAGGAATTTATAATAAATATGCAATTTAATAATATAATATAAATGATAGAAGTAAAAATAAAGTATTTAAAAAAAATAAAAACTACATAAATAATATAAATAGAATATGTTAGATAATATTGATAATTAAAAATAAGGATTTTAGGAATATATAATAACCTAATACTATATATATATAAAAAATATAAAAAAAATAAATAATACATAATAAAAAATATTAAATCATATAAAATAAATAATAATAATTAAACATATAATAGATTAGTACATATAAATATATATGTAACTTATTTAATAAATATATGTAACTTATTTAATAAATTAACATACAAGTAATAAAAATATTTAATATGATAAAACATTTAACAAAATAATTTAAATTTAAAAATTAGGATTAAATAAATATAAGGGGTTAAACAGCAATTAAACAGATTAAAAGAATTAAATCAAAAACATGCATTAAATTACGGGGGTTAAAATGGAAATTAGGCCAAATTTTAAAACGACAGCGTTCTAATTTTAGCCTTCAAAGAGCCTGTGGGATTAAATTGGAACAAAATTAAACTTTTATGGCTGAATTAGAAAATAAAAAAATGAAATTAAGAGGAATTGAAAAATATAAAAATGCAGAGGGACTAAAATGGTTATTAGACCATTAAACAGAAACACGCGGATCCTCCCCGGGTAAACGGGTCAACACGCGGGTCTGATTGTAAAACGACGTCGTTTTGGCGCTTATTGGCCTTAGCGAAAACGGCATCGTTTTGTACAGTTATAAAAATTAGTTTTCAGGCCCAAAAATTCATTTGCTCATTGTTTTTTTAAACAAAATCCGAAAAACTCTCTCAAGAGCTCTCATCATCTCTGCCACAGTTTGGTCGTCGAGCCTCCGTATCACGCGCCTCACACGCTTACGCGCTGTTGCCTACAGCGGGCCAAAGGTAAAAAATTTCACCCTTTTCTCTTATATATTTTTTTATACATAAAACATGCACGAAAAAAATGGAAGAATCAAAAAAATGGAAATCACATTTGCTAAAACACTTTGTATTCTGTTTAAAGGATTTTTATTTCACTGTGTATTCTCCTGGTTTGTATCAGTGACCGTATCCCCCCATTACAAGTTTTTGTAAGGCTTTTTATAGCCTTTGAAATACACGAAATGAAAAGGAAATAAACATTGTTCCTGTTTTGTCGTAGTTTGCTGTTGTTTCTTTCTTTTTTTGCAGGTGTGAAGCGGAGATCTCGCGACGGAGATGGCGGCGTGACGATCGGGATCTCACTGGGGCGAGATTTGCGGCGTGACGATCTGGCTCCTGTTGGGGTGCTTGCAAGGCTTGCGGCGTGAAGCTAGAAAGGGTGCGCGGCACTTAGGGTTTCTTCTGAAACCCTAGGTCTGAAAGTTTGTTTAGTATTGGGCCTTTTGGGCCGATCTGAGTCTAGGTCATAGGTCTGTTTAGGTCTGGGTTACGGGGTATTGGGTCTTGGCTTTTAATTTTCGGGTTTGTAAAATGGACTAAAAAAAGAAACTGGGCATTTTTATTTTTTTATTTCTAAGCCCGGTCAAGATTGGGCCATTACACACTTGATAAGGACTAATGAACCTAACGCTTAACTTGCCCTTTCAATTGAACCTCAGAACTTTCTTCCATGGGGAGACTTTAAGAAAAACCAAATCCCCAATATTGAATTCGATGTCCTTGCACTTTATATCGGCATACGACTTCTGTCTGTCAGAAGCTGCCTTCAATCTATCTTGAATCAACTTAATTTTATCCTCGGTCTCCGTGACTAATTATGGACCAATCAACTTTCCTTCACCCATTTCAGTCCAACATAAAGGCGAGTGACACTTACGACCATAAAGAGCTTCGTAAGGTGCCATTTGGATACTTGACTGATAACTGTTATTGTAGGCAAACTCTGCCATTGGTAGATGTTCTTCCCAACTACCTTGAAAGTCGATTACACAACTCCTCAATATATCTTCTAGAATCTGAATAAACCTCTCCGATTGACCATCGGATTGTGGATGAAAAGTTGTACCGAAATCCAACCAAGTACCCAAGGCCTTGTGCAATTTCTTTCAGAATCGAGACGAATTGAGGATCCCGATCTGAAATAATCGACATTGGCACACCATGCAATCTCACTATATCAAAGATATAGAGCTTAGCCAACTTTTGAAGAGAATAATCAGTTCGAACAGGAACACAATGGGTGGACTTCGTCAGTCTATCCACTATGATCCAAACCAAATCTTTCTTAGTAGGTATCAACGACAACCCTCAAATGATGATTTTTTAGTAAATAGAGTTTAAATGAGTTTAATGATTTGTGTTAATATAATTTTAATTGGTTCTAATAAATAAAGAATGCCTAACATGGTAAAGAATCCAAGTCAATTAGTTTTGAAGTAAAAATTAATTTTATTAATTACGAAAATGTTTTTTTTTTTATAATTTCATTGGGCGCCCCCAAGCTATTAGGCGGAACCACTTTAAATCCTACTCAGTCATATGTCAATTATTTCGGTGAGAAATTTTCTTTAAGTAGTGTTAACACATTGACAAGCCTAATTTGATTTTTATTAAAAAAAAAATCACGGGTATGCAGTTTTTAATTTTAATTTAAATAGTTTGGTGGTTTTGTCCGTCATTTGTTTTACTTCAGTCCATGCACATATAATTCTAATTTTAATTCAATTTGAATGACATGTTTATTTACTTTTGGTATTTATTGGGTGACAGTTTGGCGACATTTAACGACACTGTAAAAAAAAATCATTTTCATAAATAATTTAAATCATATATCGTTTTCGTAATAAACTTTTTTATTTTAATAAAAATCTCGATTATTTTTTTTCGCATTCTAATTAGCTTACTGTAGCCATTAATTGCAATGTCATTATTGGTCCAAAAAATCAAAGTGATATTTTATTTCATAAACTATGAGATAAATTATAATTAGAGGAAAATTTTTAGTATTTATAAATATCTATTTTAGTGTTCATATTTAGTGTTCATGATTTCTCTCCCTAACATAGGCTTTTTAATTAAGGAAAAACTTGAATAATAGATCTCAAACCTAAAAGAGGAGTAATTTTGTAGTTAATAAACCCTGCAGCAAAAAATAGTTTAGCCCATTCTTCTTCTTGTCTCTCTTTTCCGGTCACCAAAACCATCATCAGCATATCGAAGAAGAGCTGCGTTTCTGTAGAGTTGAAGGCTTCACCATTCATTTTCTCATTCTTCATCAATACCATATCTATTATCATCACCTTTCCTCTCTTGTTTTGTCTTGAAATTATTAGATTTGTAAAATAAATCTAAAATAAAATTAAATAAACTAGGATCTATCATGTCGAATCATCAAGAATAAATCAAGAATAAAACCAAATGCAGAAGCGTACCTATATCCACAAATTCCTTGAAGTTTTACTGGATTTTGGGAATTTAATGTTTCAAATTAGCACACAAGAAATTCAGAGAATATCTTCTCTCTCTTCCCTAATGATGGGATATTAGAAAATATATTTTGTTGTGTAATTTAGGAACCATAACCGTAATATTTATTATCTTGGCATATTAGTTCTAATCAAATTCTAATTAGCCCATCATTAATTAGAATTTGATTAGAACTCAATTACTAGAGTATCTACACATATTTTACCCTTACTTTATTTAATAATTAAAGCCCAATAAAATTTTAACCAAATTAGATAACTTTTAATTTGGGCTAACCTATCATGATAGTAAATAATAACATGTAATTACCCTTATTATATATGTGATGTCCATATTTTCCAACAATCTCCCACATGGACCACATATATATACTAATTACTCTATAATTACATGTCATTATATAACATTATGAGCTCAAAATTTTACTATCATATCCAAAAGGTATTCCGAACAATCTCATCCATTAATTATGTTAGCATAGAACCAAGACGACTTTCGTTACATATATCGTAACTAAATCCATCCATGATCACGTATATTAACACAACCAAATGACATTGATCAAGTATGGATGTGTAGCATGGAAATTACATGCAATATGATCTAAACATGTCTATTTCCAACTGGTCCTCTTAAACCTTGGTGAGATAAAACCTTACCAAAATCAGAGTGTAAATAAACCAAATAAACTTTATTTCTACAGAAAATAAACTTAATATCTGTAAATTGAAATAACTAAAAATTTATCTATAACATAAAAGCATTTAAAAGTACAAACTCCCACTGAAACTAAATATCCTTAAATGACATTACACCCATATGAGCAGTGTGCTCTTATAAAACCTTAGGTGTAATCCTTAGTAAGCGGATCCACAATCATAGAGTTTGTCCTAATATGCTTTATAGGCACCTAACCACTCTGAACTTTTACTTTAACAACTAGGAGCTTAAAGTCTATGTGTTTTAACTTTGATGTGCTCCTGTTACTATTGGAATAAAAGACTGCAATTTGTTTTCACAATTTGCACCTTAGTGACAAAATCTTGTATCCATATTCCATCAAAATCGGAGTCTGTATATCTGATGATCTCTAACTGATTAGACCTCCGATATGTGAGCATGTAATCTTTTGTTCTCTGAAAGTACCTTATAACCCTCTTGGATGCTATCCAATGGTCCAAACTAGGGTTGTTTAAAATATCTGCCTAACATCCCAACAGTGTACACAATATTCCAATGTATACAAAGATGAACATACATTAGACTTTCTACTGCTAAAATGTAAAAAATCTAATGCATTTTTTGTAATCTCAAAATCATTCTTAGGGCATTGATTGAAGCTATACTTATTATTGACAAGCAGTATGTCATTAACATATAAAACCAAATATAAAACCTTACTCCTACTAAACTTATGGTATATATGATTATCAATAAAATTCATCTCTAAACTGAATGAGATAATCATTTGGTAAAATGTGTAATATTATTGACGAGAAGTTTGCTTAAACCCATAGATGAAGTTCTTTGCAAATCATTAACTTTGCATCATTAGAAACAAAGCTTTCTAATTGCACCATATAAATGTATGATCAATGTTACCATTGAGAAACCATTAACTTAATATTCATCTAATGCAATTGAGGTCAAAATATTTCACTAAAGCTATTATAACCCTTTCTTTAGTGGACCTTTTTAATGACATTCATTATTGAGGTTGTTGAGTTTGTTCTTCTGGAAAAATTACCTCATCTTGAATAGAGAGTTGTTCAATGATAAACCGTAATTGTAACATATTTTAACCCACATTTAATATGCTTTTCGATGATTTATTCCTTGATTTTTATAAAAAGGTGCTTGTAATCCTTTCTTTTCATCTTTTAGACCCAGGAAAGCACCCGAGGATGAAAAGAACACAAATTGGGCCCAAAACAGAGTAAACGGGCCTTAGTACGAAAATGACACGGCCTGACCCAAAGTCCACACGCCCGTGACTCAACGATTACCTAGAGCACGTGTAACAGCCCAAATTTGGGTCTAATCGAAACAGTGGTTTCGAGACCACAAATCCGACGAGGAAATTTTTATTTTTATTATATTTTTATGGTCTACAATTTTACGGAAAGATTTCATAAAAATTTTGTTAAAAAAATTTTGACGGTTGAGCACTCAATTTAGTCAAAATGACTAAATTGTAAAAAAGTGCAAAACTTGAGTTCTATATATTAGAGGTGTCATATTGCTATGAGTTTTAAATTGGAGGCCCTTAAAAGGTAATTAGACCATTGAATAACTTGATGGATAAAAATTGGCATGAATTGGACAAAATTGAAAGAAAAGCCTTAAGGGCATTTTTATCATTTAGGTGTTTTAAGGCATAAAAGACAAATTGAAACCCAAAAATCTGCTCATTCTCTTCTCCATTCTGCCGAATTTCTCAAGAAGCCATGGACAGGGTTTCAAGCTTTTTCAAAGCTCAATAGTAAGTGTTTTTGAGCCACGTTTTTAATGTTCATCGTATTTTTGAAATCCCGGTAACTTAATCTAGCTATTTCTACCATTATTTTGAGCTAGAGTTTAATTTTAAAAATTGACCCATGTTGAATAATTGTAAATTTTGATGAATTATGGTAGGTTATGCATGTCTATGATCAGAGAAACGAGTTTTATTAGACGATTTTCGATGAAATCGTATAAAAGGGGTTAAATTGTAAAAGTTATAAATTGGTCATAAGTGTGTGAATTAGTGAGAATTTGATGTTTCCATAGAATAGAAAAATTATCAGCATGTTATAAAACATAAGAATAAGGGCTGAAGTTTAATTTTCGAGTATTGGGGCAAAAGTGTAAATATGTAAAAGTTTAGGGGCAAAATTGTAATTTTGCAAAAGTTGAGTTAAGGACTGTTTTGAATAGTACATTAATTAAATAAGTGAAATGTGATGTTTAGACCCTAGAAAACGAGATTTGGACCTAGAACGAGAGGAAAATTGAAAATCGAGAAAGTTGGTAAAATGGTCGTTTTGGTATCGAGGTAAGTTCATATGTTTAATAAGCATTTAATGATACAAGTTTGAATGTTAAATTGAAATTTTAGTTATGAATACTTTAGTCTTGATTTTCCAATATAATTATAAAGTTCGATGTTGACTCGACATTTTAATGAGAATTTGTATAAATTTACATGTAAGACCAAATTAGAAAGATGGCTTTGTGTAATATCAAGAAAGTATTGATTGTGGAAGAAAAATTGTTTATGAATTATTCGAGTGCTAAAGTGTTTAAAATAACTGTAAAGAATAAATTCCCGGTTGAATATAGGAATAGAAGTGGATACTAGAGACCAGTGTTACAGTGTTACAGTGAGTCCCGGGTGCTGGGTGATCTAGCATGTGTTGCAGACACCTTATAGCTTGTGTGAGCAGGCCTGTGGACATTTCCAATGTTATTGATCAGTGAAAAGTGGTAGCTCTAGCTACCTGATCAGTGAAAAGTGGTAGCCCTGACTACCTGATCAGTGAATAGTGGTAGCTTCTGCTACATATCAGTGGTAGCTTCGGCTACATTACAGTGGTAGCTTCGTCTACATTACAGTGGTAGCTTCGGCTACATTACAGTGGTAGCTTCGGCTACATATCAGTGTGGCACTTATGTGCTAATTCTCTACGTATCCGTGTATATTCCGAGTGTTCAACGAGAAAATTGATTAAGTGAAATTATGTATGTGTATCTACATACATGTGTATCGTATGAGCAATATGCTCAATATGTAATCGGAAATTGGAAAGATTATTATAAGCAAGTAATGAATAAAACTAAAAGGAGAGATAGAGAGCAAAAATTTACAATGAAACTGTTTTGGACAGCAGCAGTGACGTGAATTTGAAAAATCACCAAAAATAGTAGAAATTGAATTATAAGTTGGATGATATATTGATTTAAAGCACATTGACTCTTGTTTCATACGAAAGAAATAGAGAAAGCAAAGAAATTTTGTATTTTGAGATATTTATATTTTTGTGAGACTGGTTTAGAATGATTACGTGATCCCCTGTTCTGTCTTGGAAAAATCATTAAAACTTTTACAAAACTAATTATGGGATAAAAGTTATATGCTTGAAATCCTTAATGAGTCTAGTTTCAAAAATAAATAAATTACAACATCATTTGAATTCACAAGGAGAAAATTGATTCGTAGTGAAAAGTGGTCAGAATAGTCAAACAGTGAAACAGGGGAAATTTTAATGCATAAACTGTACTAATTGGCTAAGCCAAAAATTCTGGAAATTTTATGGTATGAAGATATGTGAGTCTAGTTTTAGGAAAAATTAGCGTTTTGAAATTTGGAGCTCTGTAGCTCAAGAAATAAATAATTTAGTGACGGTGATTCAAGTAGACAGATTAACGTAAACATGAGTAATAAGGTATAAATATGTGATTGAATGTTTGTATCAATTTGAGAACTTGTTGTGAGGATTTGTCATGTTGAGGCTTTGATAAGGCTACAAATGAGTAAGTTGGGAATGTAAGAACTTAGCATTATTTATGCAAGTTATGACAACTTAGTAGTAAGTTAAATTCATTGCTAATGGTTACAACTTCACCCCCTTCCAATAAGGTATGTTATAAAGAAATTTTATGAAATTCAGACCGAATGGGTTTACAAGTGGAAGACTAAAGAGTTGAGTTGTGGATTAATTGACAACGTGAGTAGAGTTGAGAATGGTTTAGTAAATGAACACAGTTACAGAAAAGATGTCAGATTAATATGAAGATCATTCGTATTCCAAAATGTTATAGTTGAAGAAAGGTCAGGCTCAGCTAATTAACCCATCCAGGTATGAGGCCTAAAGTATGTCATTGCTGGAATTTATTCTGAATTTATATCTGTTTTCAATTGGAATAATATTAGATTAGTAATGACAGAATTAGATAGTGCAATCATGATCGAGATGTATTAATGACTGAATGCAGTGTTTATGGTTGAGAAATTACAGCAATCTCTTCTGACTATTATATGTGTTTATTTACTCTCAGAAGTGTATATATATATATCTCTGCAAGATTTGAAATGAAATTCCTATAGTATAAGAATGTCAGCTAAATTTACAGGTAGATGAAAACATTGTAGTTTATTTGAACTGTGATCGAAATTGCTCTATCTTTTCTGGTTTTCTGCATTATGCACAGATAGAAAGTTGACGGTAAGGTCCGTACACTACAGTAAGTTGGACTTTTAGTGGCGTTTTTTTTTACCTTTAGCGGCGTTTTTAAGCGCCGCTAAAAGCCTTTGCGGCGCTTTAAAAAACACCACAAAAAAACGCCGCTAAAAGTGGCGCCGCAAAATTTAGCGGCGCTTTTGTCCGAAAAACGCCGCTACAAACTAAGACTTTTAGCGGCGCCTTTTCCACAAACGCCGCTAAATGGATGACTTTTAACGGCACTTTTTTCTAAAACGCCGCTAAAGGTGATAACTTTTAGCGGCGCTTTTTCCACAAACGCCGCTAAAAACATGACTTTTAGCGGCGCTTTTTTATAAAACGCCACTAAAGGTGATAACTTTTAGCGGCGCTTTTTCCACAAACGCCGCTAAAAAGCATGACTTTTAGCGGCGCTTTTTTATAAACGCCACTAAAGGTGATAACTTTTAGCGGCGCTTTTTCCACAAACGCCGCTAAAAACATGACTTTTAGCGGCGCTTTTTTCTAAAACGCCACTAAAGGTGATAACTTTTAGCGGCGCTTTTCCCACAAACGCCGCTAAAAAGCATGACTTTTAGCGGCGCTTTTCCCACAAACGCCGCTAAAAACATGACTTTTAGCGGCCCTTTTTTCTAAAACGCCGCTAAAGGTGATAACTTTTAGCGGCGCTTTTATGTCAAACGCCGCTAAAACCTTTGACTTTTAGCGGCGCTTTTGTCCAAAAACGCCGCTAACTTGTACAGATTTATAATGTTCAATTTATCCAATATCATACCCCTCCTGCACTAAAACCAACCAATGACAGCAAATATAGTATATAACTCCAACCCAAATAACAAATATAGCATAAAAATCAGACCAACTACATTAATTTTAAATGATATTTTAAAATAAATAAAAGATATAATATTCTTACAAAAATGTTAAATGTAACAATGTTAAAATCATCTTACAATAAGAACATAAATGTCTAAGATGGCGGCCTCTGCGACTGCTGGAACATCTTCATCATTGTCTGAAGCTGTAGCTAAAGTTCTTCATACTTCTTGTTCTGCTCTGCCTCCATCGCTGCTGCCTCCGCCTCCCTCGCTGCTGCCTCCGCTCTAAGTTGAGAAATTTGCTCAACCGTGCTAGCTTGCATCTGAGCTATCTGGTCTTTTAACCTCTGAACTTCAGCACGAGATTGACTCCCGGAAGGCATGTATTGTTGGGAGTCGGATCCAAAATATTGGGTCGGGGTAACACCAGATCTTTGAAGTTGAACCCGACCGTACCTTTCAACACCCAAAAACATTAGTGATAATTTTGTTATAAATATACTCAAGATTAACACAACTATCACTCGAAGCAGTCATACCTTTCAGGACCCAAAACATCGGTAATAATTCTGTTATCGACATCCTCAAGATGAACAGAACTATCACTTGAAGCAGCCGCTTCATAATGTGCCTTCTTATCCTTTAGTTTTTCCTAATAAATCAATCAAAAAGTTAAAAACGAAATATACAATAAGAAGGAATGCAACATAACTAACATTATTAATTTAAAACTACTAACGAAGAATTAAACTATTATAAGTAAAAATTATAAATCCATTTTAAATAAATCAAATTTTATTAAGTAAAATTACCATAATCTCTCCAGCTTCGGATGTCATCGGAGACCCATCCTTCTTCCTATGCGTAATGTTAAAAAGCTGAACGCGTCCAACTTTTTGACTGGTGGAGAGTTCCTACAGTGTTGTAGTAGAAATATAATTTAATAGTATAAAATCATTAATATTTGACAGAATTAATAAATTATAATACCTCGGCCTCAGCTATAGAAGCAAAACTTCTCGACCCTGCCGTGTGCGTGAATTTTTGTTTCTGCCTGCTGCTTGTTCCGACACGCTCACGGTCCTACATAACGATATTATTATTACGTATATAGTGAATACTATAAACCGAAAAATTTAAAAGAGTTTAGAACTAGGTAATACCTCTCCTTTCTTTGAGTTCCAGAATCTAACCGCATCTTCCCATTGATACCTCAACATTCCCGGTGGGACATTTGCAGTTTATCCTCGAGGCTTATTTCTTTCTTAAAATATTCTTTTTTCAATATGCTTTTGTTGTCTCTCCATTTTTTTCCCAATGTCTTCTTTATATAGTCATCGGAGACCTCCAAAGTAAACCTCTCCTAAAAAAAACATAAGTTTAGAAAGTAAATATAAATGAAACTTCAACCAGAGTATTATAAATTACATTCATGTTTTGTTACCTTAATGTTCTCCAGAGCTTGATTTTTGTTTGCGTCAGGCATGTGATGCCATGACTCGTAATTGATGGGCAACATATTTGCATTTCGTGCAATAATGCCCAAATAGCCTGCTAGAACTCAAGCTTCAGGGCCAACAGGCTGGCCATGACTGTTTCTCCTTACTTTTACATGGTCGCCGGAATTTAATTCGTATAAACCTTTAAGCAGCGTACGTCCGCGACCTTTGCGCGTCCCACCGCTCTCAGCTGACCAATGATATATTATTGTTATATTAAAACTGAAAAATAAATCAAAAAAAAAAAAGTCAACATGCATGTAAAATAATTTAATTTTACTTTGTAATTCTACAGGCTCATCATCTATGTCAGGCACATTAGAGGATCCAACTATTTTTTGCTGTTCACTATTGCCCTCTTCGGAATTTACAGTATTCCGTACAATATTTAAATCTCGTAATCTTCTTCTACTCATTTTCCCTGCAATACACATAAAATAGTTGAAATATTAGTAACAAATAACAACAATAATGGTACATATAAAATATTTAACTTATATAAAATGACCATCATTAAAATTATAATATTACACATAAATAGAAAAATCGTAAAATCTTACTACATCATAATTCGTAAATATCTTCGTCCACGTCCTGACGAACCCATTGAAATTGCGCACTAGTACTAGGGATATTTTCATCTAAGTTTTGTTCTGGAAAAGGCAGAGTTTCTGATCTTTCGACGATGCCATCTCTACTTCCACTGCCCATGTCGAACAAGTCTCTAGGTGTGTGGAAAATAAAACGGTATAAATAGCAAAAGTACGATATGGAGTTGTGGAAACTCCAAATCAGCTTCAAGTCTCTTTTGAACCAAGTAAACAAGCAATTAACCACAACAATTAAGTTTCAACCCGACTATATATTCATCCAGCTAAAGTTTCAAAGAACAGAATACCTGCAGCAGCCTAGTTTCAGTGGCTTACCCTAGCAGTATGAAAGTATACCAGCTCCCAACATCGATAAACATTGCAGACTAATGATTGAATTACAAATACAGTTTTATTTAATTACCATTTAGCAATGTTAATTTCCAATAAATTTTATTTAATGAGAAAATGGTGATGTTTAGAAGTTAGAAAAGGTTTTTTTGAGATTAAAATTAAGTCATAAGTTTTGATAAAAGTTAAAATGTAATTTTAATATTGTATTAATTAAATATTTTTATATATTTTTTAAAAGAGTAAATTACTATTAAAAAACATATTAGTATAATAAGATGTAAGCACATAGATTTTCAACAATAAAATCAAATCAGAAATCTGAGCTGAGTTGTATAGTTGAATATTTGATAAATGAACAAACAGAAAAGAAAGTAGTCCCACATCCTACCACCAAACACCAGAGAATATATTCAAGTCACCATGAAAATAACTGTACTTCAAGTCCAAACGAAAGCTTGTCTAATAAACGCATATACCTGTACTTGAAGTCCAAAAGAAAGCTTGTCCAAAAGAAACCTTGTCTACTAACTGTATTGAAACAAAGGAGGAAGATAGAAAATTATGATCAAATCAGAAAGTACTAAATATCAGTTCGCAAGGTGAAACATGATAGTAAGCAATGGAATTTTGGCATATACCTTGATAAATTAAGCCTTTTTCATGAAGTCTAATAAACGCCTGTATAACAGCTCCAGCAATTGGAATACAAGGTTCAGAACACAAACTTACTTCATAATACAAACACCTAAAATAGCCATCAATTTAACCATATTCTCACCCTAATTTTTTTACTGTCCACGTTCCCAATTTTTCTCTACAATTACCAAAGGCAGCACTGGGTAAAATTGAATTAAAATCAAAATTTAAATCAATGTTTATATGTTAATTTAATATTTATTTTATTTAAACTTATATTTTCTAATAACAATGATGTAGATTGAATGCTACTGACTTTGAGTCCCTGAAATGAAAGAAATTATGAATGCTACTGACTTTGGGAAAAAGGGTAGATTTTGAGGGAGGAAAAATATTCCAGAATGAACAATCAAATCGATAAGAAAATATTATCAAACCTTCAGGACATTACTATAAAAAATCTACTATACATGTTAAAGATCCAGATCAAGAAGTAGTCATCGGCATACCTAAATCCCACACTTGAAATTTGATGTTATTGTACTGCACTGTTTCGACATTGAATCCAATTACTGCACCATCAAGAACAAAGTAAATCAAATAACAATTCTTAAACAGAAAGAGAAACCCATTGATCTTCTTAATTGCAAATATTAACTTACTTCTCCCTTATACATCGAAATGCTAAATAATTCCCTTTAAAACAATATAAAACGACCATACAGAGTTCAACGCTAGAGAGAAATGAAATTACAGCAAAAGGCAATCCCTAGGCCAATTTGGCTGAAACAACATAATAAAGCTGGCTGAAATTCTCTATGACTATGACCAAATAAAGCTCTCAAATAGATATAAGTGCACCAATGAAACAATTAAAGTTACAAATTTATCATCACGTAGGCTTAATAAACATAAAACATCAAAACTGCTCCAATCCAATGAAAAAAATAAACACATGAATGCAATTAAATCTCTCATTTTAATGCTTGTATTTCATAAAACTAAAGCAATCCCTTTACTCTTTAACCAAATTTATATCTAAAAAAAGACTATCAGCATCATCGATCCAATAAGCATTAGCAAACCAGCAGTTTTTCTTGATGTGAAATCGAAACAAAAAAGTTCAATTAAAAAAAGAAGAAAAAGAGGCAAGATAAGAGCCAACCAGTCAAACGTCAACACTACGATATTTTACTTAGCACTTTCCAACAACTGATGAAGAAGATCAACCCCATTATTCAGTTTGCCAACAATCTTGGTTAAAACTAGATCCCAAAAACTCTTATCAACTCTCCCACTTGACATAGCCATTAAAACAACTTTCTCAACTTCACCTTCCTTTCCCATACCCTGAAGCACTTCAATCAATATATTGTATGTTGCTTTATTTGGCAAACAGCCTTTGTCCAGTATTTCCTCCAGAATTCTAATCCCCTCCGTCGCATTACCAATCTTACAAAATCCTTTAATCAATATATTGTAGGTGAACACATTTGGATTACACCCTTTTTCCACCATCAAAGGAAAATGACTTTTAATATGTTTGGAAATTTAGAAACCAATATAAAACGACCATACAGAGTTCAACGCTAGAGAGAAATGAAATTAAAGCAAAAGACAATTTAAAGGGACCAAAGATGAAGTTAAACTAACGCTGGAAAGCAATTTAAAGGGATTAAATCAAATACCAATGTAAACAATCAATAACAAAATTTGGGATTAAAAAAATAGAAGCTTTCATTGAACCCAAACTTGCACACACATTAGCTAAATCATTTAAAGACTCAAGCTTTTATTGAAATCAATATAAACCCAGAAACAAACATGGATCGATTAAATGAAGGAAACCCAATTTGGATTATATCAAATGATAGCCAAAAACAGCAAAAGAAAAAAAATTGAAGCATAGAAATCAATATATGCATAGAATGAAAAATACCCAATTTAGATAATACACAAAAAAAAGTAGTGATTAAAAGAAAGTGTTACCTTGAAGAAATTTGTGTTGATAAAGGGAGAAAATACTGAAAGTTCTATTCGGCGAGAATAACCATGAAACCGCGAAAATAAAGCAAAATAGGCTTCTTACTGGGAAATTTGGGATTCCGAAATTTTGAGTTTGGGGAGGGAAACTGATTGGGAAATGATAGGGGAAATTTGGGATTAAGGAATTTTGTGTTTGGGGAGGGAAACAGATTGGGAAAATTTGGGAAATTCTGAGTTTGAGTTTGGGGAAAAAATCGGGGTTATAGGATAGTGGATTTAGTTTGGGGAAAAAAGGGCACTGTTTTATGTATAAAAGTTTGTAATCATTTGTGGCGTTTTTTACAAAAACGCCACTATAGCTCCGTTTTTTGTGTAAAAAACGCCACTATGCAATTTTAATTTTTTTTTTTTTTAACCTATATATTTTTTTAATTTTTGTGTTGAGATTATCATTTTTTAAATTTTTATTTTTATTATTTTTGAGTATTGAACTTTTTAACAAAAATATTAAATATTAAATTTTTAAGTTTTTAAGAATTTAATTTTTTAATTTTTTATTATTCAATTTTAAAAAATTAATTACCAATTTTTTACGAATTTATTTTTTTCTTTTTACATCAACATTATTTTTTGAGGTATAGTCTGCATTAGTTGTTTAGATTTTTATAATAATTATAAATTTTTATGTATGCAATATTATATAATACATCAATATATTTTTATTCACAAACGCCACTAATTTATAAAACAAATTTTCAAACGACGCCGTCTTCGAATCTATTGATGGGTTTTGTGGCGTTTTGTATAAAACACCGGTAATTTTTAATCATTTTTATACTATTATTAATAATCCAATTACTTATTTTAAATATTTATAAATTTAAAATATATCAGTCATATACCCATAAATCTTTAAAATTATTTTAAATAATAGTATTAGTGTTAATAATAATAAAATAATTTTTATATAAAAAATTTCATAAAGAGATCTCTTTTACAGTTATATAATAAATTATTTAATATATAAATTAAAACACTTAACCCCAAATCCTAGTATATATATAACCCCAAATCCAAACTTCAAACCCTAATCTCTAACACATAATCCCAACCCCAAACTATATAATAATTTTAATATTATAATTCATATTATCTATTTTACAATTATATAATAAATTAATTCATATATAAATTAAGGATAAAAATCTGAATCTAATTTAAAGAAATGAACATTGGGGTAATGGATACATATACCTCTTAAACCCTAAAACCCTAAACCTTAAACCCTAAATCATAGCTCCTACACTATCAATCCTTAACTATTGACTATAAACCCTAAACTATAAGCCTTAAACCCTATAATAATCTAAACACATAACCCCAAACTCTAAACCTTAAAACATTATAAACCCCAAAACCCTAAACCACAAAACTTTCTTAAACCCTAGACCCTAAATATCGTAAACCATAAAACCCAAAATCATAAACCCTTACAAACATATAAACCCTGTAACCATAAATACTAAACTTTAAATCAAAAACTGTAAACCACTAAAACACTAAACTATAAACATTAACCCCTAAACCATACGACCCACACCTTATACCCTAAATGCTAAATCTTAACACTAAGGCAAAAAATTTAAACACTAAACGTAAATTAAAATTGATTTCTTATACAATGATCAAAACAACGCTTTTTTTTTTGTTTTGAAATAGATTGAATAAATGCCAACCTTAGTTTTTGCTTTGAAATAAAAAATAGTTTGTGATATCACCTTTAGCGGCGTTTTTGTAACAAACGCCACTATAAGTCAGCCTTTAGCGGCGTTTTTCTAAAAAAGCCGTTTATCCCATTTTTACATTGTAATTAAAACGGCGTCGTTTTTGTTTCGAAATAAAAAATATTTTGTGGCGTTTTCAAAGAAAAACGCCGCTAAAAATCACATTTAGCGGCGCTTTACCTACAAACGCCGCTATAAGCCAGCCTTTAGCGGCATTTTTCGAAAAAATGCCGCTAATTTTTTCCTTTTTTAAATTGCAATTAAAACGTCGTCGTTTTTGGGCTTTTTTAATTGCTCATACCTTTAGCAGCGTTTTTTGAAAAGCGCCGCTAATTCTCATACTATTAGTGGCGTTTTTTGAAAGCGCCGCTAATGCTCATACTTTTAGCGACGTTTTGTCAAAAGCGCCGCTAATGCTCATACTTTTAGCGATGTTTTTTCAAAAGCGCCGCTAATGCTCATACTTTTAGCGGTGTTTTGTCAAAAGCGCCGCTAATGCTCATACTTTTAGCGGCGTTTTTTCAAAAGCGCCGCTAATGCTCATACTTTTAGCGGCGTTTTTTCAAAAGCGCCGCTAATGCTCTGATTTATAGCGGCGCTTGAGGAAAAAACGCCGCTATTTACCCTTTTTAGCGGCGTTTTTTAGATAAACGCCGCTATAGCTCGTTTTTTTGCAAACGCCGCTACTGTGTAATATTAGTGGCGTTTTTCTTTAAAACGCCACTAAAAACGCCGCTAAATGTCTTTTTTGGTGTAGTGGTAAGATGTTAGCGTCTTGTTTTACTAGCTGTTGCTCAATGAAAATAAAGGAAGGTTGTGTGATTTTTGTTAAGATTATTTTCAATACTTATGATGATTATAAGTTTTGGCTTGATGGCGAGAGTACTTTGACCAAAGGTATAAAGATTGTGCTTTTGTATTGGTTGTTATGGAAATTTGTGTTTAAATTTCTCCAATGATCGAGATGTTTTGTTTTCAGCCAGGACCTTATCTACTAAAGTAATTGAGAAGTTAGTCTTATTATGGCACTATGATTTTTAAGCTGTATGAGTATTGTGGCATCAGTATAGTTAAGTGCTTCGACGAGTAATAGTTGAAGTAAATTCTACTATAAGTTTAATCTTTCTCTAGATTTGAGAAGAAATTGAAGTTGGCAAAATGTGAATGATAGGAAGTTCAACTTTGACCTGTGTATTGATTTTCACTTTTCAAATGATCTTGATATATATATCAGTGAGTTAAAGACATAATATTATGATGTCTAGCACAATGATAATTATCTGTTTATTTGGGAAGTACAGAGATGGATGATACTCCGAGGCAGTTACACTAGTAAGAGGATGAAATATTATGTACCAAACTTTGAACCTGATGTCTAAACTTTTAATGGGTAAGAGTATTGAACTTAGATGTGTGTCAAGTGCTTCTGAAAGTATTTCATTAACAGAGAATATTTCATCTGGATAAGTGGTAGTAAGTTCATATGGCTGAAATTTAATGATTAAATGTTAATTTCATGAATTATATAATGTATGATGAGATTATTTGTTGATGAATTGAGAATAAAACAACAATGCAAAAACCGAATAAATGATCAAATTGAGCGGAACATCGGATTTGAGTACTTCTGATCAATGACAAGTGATAAGTGATAGCTTTAGCTACACTTATTTGATCAGTGATAAGTGATAAGTGATGAATGTGGTCCGTGTAAGACCGTGGCAGGGCTATGGCTTCGGAAAGTGATAAGTGATCATATGTAAGACCATAGTTATACTATGGCAAAGTGGAAGTGAAGTACTCAATTTTCCGTAACCGTTCCCTAATTTGATTAAGGATGGTAAGTGACAAAAGGGCCCAAAAGAGTTAAAGTAGTATGAATCTGGTACTTCTGACTCTGTATTCAGATGTTGATATGTTGACAGAATTAAGTTGAATGTTAAGTGTATTCAAGTTTAACGATATCAGTGATAATATTAAAATGATAATAAGGCAGAACTATTGTGAATTTCGTATCAGGTTTCCGTCAATCTTCAGATCAAGAGAAATGCTAGTTGTTATTTTCAAACATTTGACGGAATTAGTATAATAATTTCAATAATTATCGATTCTTTATTTGACAGAATTGACTGAGTTATATTGGGATTTAGATCGATGACAGAGTGTTTCTAAAAGTATCATCTTAAAAAAAAAGAAGAAGATTATTTAGTGATGTTGGAAATCGTACGAAAGATATTAAACTTCATTCCGGTAAGATTTTCGAGGACGAAGATCCTAAAAGGGGGGAGAGTTGTAACAGCCCAAATTTGGGTCTAGTCGAAACAGTGGTTTCAAGACCACAAATCCGATGAGGAAAATTTTATTTTTATTATATTTTTATGGTCTAC
Organism: Gossypium australe; assembly: GCA_005393395.2. NCBI lineage: Eukaryota > Viridiplantae > Streptophyta > Magnoliopsida > Malvales > Malvaceae > Gossypium > Gossypium australe. The sequence goes on from CM016623.1 coordinate 131,097,734, forward strand.
AATTTTATGAAAAGATTTCGTAAAAATTTTGTTAAAAAAATTTTGACGGTTGAGCACTCAATTTAGTCAAAATGACTAAATTGTAAAAAAGTGCAAAACTTGAGTTCTATATATTAGAGGTGTCATATTGCTATGAGTTTTAAATTGGAGGCCCTTAAAAGGTAATTAGACCATTGAATAACTTGATGGATAAAAATCGGCATGAATTGGACAAAATTGAAAGAAAAGCCTTAAGGGCATTTTTGTCATTTGGGTGTTTTAAGGCGTAAAAGACAAATTGAAACCCAAAAATTTGCTCATTCTCTTCTCCATTTTGCCGAATTTCTCAAGAAGCCATGGATAGCGTTTCAAGCTTTTTCAAAGCTCAATGGTAAGTGTTTTTGAGCCACGTTTTTAATGTTCATTGTATTTTTTAAATCCCGGTAACTTAATCTAGCTATTTCTACCATTATTTTGAGCTAGAGTTTAATTTTAAAAATTGACTCACGTTGAATAATTGTGAATTTTGATGAATTATGGTAGATTATGCATGTCTATGATCAGAGAAACGAGTTTTATTAGATGATTTTCGATGAAATCGTATAAAAGGGGTTAATTGTAAAAGTTATGAATTGGTCATAAGTGTGTGAATTAGTGAGAATTTGATGTTGACATAGAATAGAAAAATTATTAGCATGTTATAAAACATAAGAATAAAGGCTGAAGTTTAATTTTCGAGTATTGGGGAAAAAGTGTAAATATGTAAAAGTTTAGGGGTAAAATTGTAATTTTACAAAAGTTGAGTTAAGGACTGTTTTGAATAGTACATTAATTAAATAAGTGAAATGTGATGTTTAGACCCTAGAAAATGAGATTTGGACCTAGAACGGGAGGAAAATTGAAAATCGAGAAAGTTGGTAAAATGGTCGTTTTGGTATCGAGGTAAGTTCATATGTTTAATAAGCATTTAATGATACAAGTTTGAATGTTAAATTGAAATTTTAGTTATGAATACTTTAGTCTTGATTTTTCCAATATAATTATAAAGTTCGATATTGACTCGACATTTTAATGAGAATTTGTATAAATTTACATGTAAGACCAAATTAGAAAGATGGCTTTGTGTAATATCAAGAAAGTATTGATTGTGGAAGAAAAATTGTTTATGAATTATTCAAGTGCTAAAGTGTTTAAAATATCTGTAAAGAATAAATTCCCGGTTGAACATAGGAATAGAAGTGGATACTAGAGACTAGTGTTACAGTGTTACAGTGAGTCCCGGGTGCTGGGTGATCGAGCATGTATTGCAGACACCTTACAGCTTGTGTGAGCAGGCCCGTGGACATTTCCAGTGTTATTGATCAGTGAAAAGTGGTAACTCTAGCTACCTGATCAGTGAAAAGTGGTAGTCCCGACTACCTAATCAGTGAATAGTGGTAGCTTCGACTACATATCAGTGGTAGCTTTGGCTACATTACAGTGGTAGCTTCGACTACATATCAGTGTGGCACTTATGTGCTAATTCTCTAAGTATCCGTGTATATTCCGAGTGTTCAATGGGAAAATTGATTAAGTGAAATTATGTGTGACTTTTTAGTGATAAGTGAAGGTATATACATGTGTATCGTTTGAGCAATATGCTCGATATGTAATCGAAAATTGGAAAGATTATTATAAGCAAGTAATGAGTACAACTAAAAGGAGAGATAGAGAGCAAAAATTTACAATGAAACTATTTTGGACAACAACAGTGACATGAATTTGAAAAATCACCAAAAATAGTAGAAATTGAATTATAAGTTGGATGATATATTGATTTAAAGCTCATTGAGTCTATTTTCATACGAAAGAAACAGAGAAAGCAAAGAAATTCTGTATTTTGAGATATTTATATTTTTGTGAGACTGGTTTAGAATGATTACTTGATCCCCTATTCTGTCTTGGAAAAATCATTAAAACTTTTACAAAACTAATTATGGGATAAAAGTTATATGCTTGAAATCCTTAATGAGTCTAGTTTCAAAAATAAATAAATTACAACATCATTTGAATTCACAAGGAGAAAATTGATTCGTAGTGAAAAGTGGTCAGAATAGTCAAACAGTGAAACATGGGAAATTTTAATGAATAAACTGTACTAATTGGCTAAGCCAAAAATTCTGGAAATTTTATGGTATGAAGATATGTGAGTCTAGTTTTAGGAAAAATTAGCGTTTTGAAATTTGGAGCTCTGTAGCTCAAGAAATAAATAATTTAGTGACGGCGATTCAAGTAGACAGATTAACGTAAACATGAGTAATAAGGTATAAATATGTGATTGAATGTTTGTATCAATTTGAGAACTTGTTGTGAGGATTTGTCATGTTGAGGCTTTGATAAGGCTACAAATGAGTAAGTTGGGAAAGTAAGAACTTAGCATTATTTATGCAAGTTATGACAACTTAGTAGTAAGCTAAATTCATTGCTAATGGTTATTATTTTTACATGTGAACTTACTAAGCTTTATAAGCTTACCCCCTTTTCTTTCCCATGTTACAGAGTCCTACTAAACAAGCTCGGGTTGGAGGTCGTCGGAGATCGCTTCACACTATCAGGCTATCTATGAGTATCTTTATTTATAAATGATTTAAGTTATGGCATGTATAGGGGCTTGACTAAGTTTTGTATATGTATTAAGTTTGGTAATGCCTCGTATTCGATTCCGGCATAGGATACGGGTAAGGGGTGTTACAGCACGGCCTCAACTCCGACTCACACGACCGTGTCCCAAATTAGAAGTCCTAACATGGCCTGACCACGAGTCACACGGGTGTGTGACATGGCCATGTCTCTGTCGCTGGAAAGAACAATTTCAGTCAGAAAAGGATACTTAGGGAGAAAGAATCACATTCCAAGAGCCTATATATATATCCCCTAAGTGCCACCTTTGAGAAGGCATCAAAGCTAGGCCAAGGAGCCAAGCCGAGAAGGTCAGAGTTAGGAAATAACACGAGGATAGCCAGTTGATCCATCCCAAGAAGCCGGAGTTATACTCAAGACGGCGGAATTCTCCTTCAATTCCTTCAGGGGGTTTTAGGAATTTCTTATGTTTTGTTTTATCTTTTCTCTTGCGATGTTTTCTTTATTCATTATGAACTAAACCCCTTAGATACTTGAAGGGGATGAAACCTAGACGAATCTTGTTATGTGATTTTTAAGTTATATGATGAATTACTTAGGTTGTTCTTAATTATGTTGCTTAATCCAAATCTAATGTGCTTAGGTGGAGGAGGAATAGACCCTACCTAAGAGAAGATCTAACATAATTAAGCGGATTTGATCGAACGCCTAGAGATAGGGTTACGAGATTTTGCCAGATTAGGGTGAAACCTAATATTGGAGTCCATTGATCGATTTACTGCTATCTTAAGGGGTTATTATAAGCGAACGAGAGTTCCACTAATTACCCTAGGGTTAGACGTTATTCGCCTCGAAAGAGGGTTTAATATAGGTTAGGGAGCCTTACAGATCAAGCTAAGTAAATAGATCATATAATTAAGGGTTAGATAACAAGTGAAGTATAGGTGGATTCTTCCTGAGGGTATCATCGTGATCAATTGAGTTTTCTTCAAGTTATTTTCCAATTTATCCTTTTTGTCTCTGTGTCCTCAACTCCGACTCACACGACCGTGTCCCAAATTAGAAGTCCTAACATGGCCTGACCATGAGTCACACGGGCGTGTGACATGGCCGTGTCTCTGTCACTGAAAAGAATAATTTCAGTCGGAAAAAGGATACTTAGGGAGAAAGAATTGCATTCCATGAGCCTATATATATCCCCTAAGTGCCACCTTTGAGAAGGCATCAAAGCTAGGCCAAGGAGCCAAGCTGAGAAGGTCAGAGTTAGGAAATAACACGAGGATAGCCAGTTGATCCATCCCAAGAAGCCGGAGTTATACTCAAGATGGCGGAATTCTCCTTCAATTCCTTCAGGGGGTTTTAGGAATTTCTTATGTTTTGTTTTATCTTTTCTCTTACGATGTTTTCTTTATTCATTATGAACTAAACCCCTCAGATACTTAAAGGGGATGAAACCTAGACGAATCTTGTTATGTGATTTTTAAGTTATATGATGAATTACTTAGGTTGTTCTTAATTATGTTGCTTAATCCAAATCTAATGTGCTTAGGTGGATGAGGAATAGACCCTACCTAAGAGAAGATCTAACATAATTAAGCGGAGTTGATCGAACGCCTAGAGATTATGAGATTTTGCCGGATTAGGGTGAAACCTAATATAGGAGTCCATTGATCGATTTACTGTTATCCTAGGGGGTTATTATAAGCGAACGAGTGTTCCACTAATTAACCTAGGGTTAGGCGTTATTCACCTCGAGAGAGGGTTTAATATAGGTTAGGGAGCCTTACGGATCAAGATAAGTAAATAGATCATATAATTAAGGGTTAGATAACAAGTGAAGTCTAGGTGGATTCTTCCTGAGGGTATCGTCGTGATCAATTGAGTTTTTTTCAAGTTATTTTCCAATTTATCCTTTTTGTCTTTGTGTCCTCAACTCTGACTCACACGGCCGTGTCCCAAATTAGAAGTCCTAACACGGCCTGACCACGAGTCACACGGGCGTGTGACATTGCCGTGTTTCTGTCGCTGGAAAGAACAATTTCAGTCGGAAAAGGATACTTAGGGAGAAAGAATCACATTCCAAGAGCCTATATATATCCCTTAAGTGCCACCTTTGAGAAGGCATCAAAGCTAGGCCAAGGAGCCAAGCCGAGAAGGTCAGAGTTAGGAAATAACACGAGGATAGCCAGTTGATCCATCCCAAGAAGCCTAAGTTATACTCAAGACGGCGGAATTCTCCTTCAATTCCTTCAGGGGGTTTTAGGAATTTCTTATGTTTTGTTTTATCTTTTCTCTTGCGATGTTTTCTTTATTCATTATGAACTAAACCCCTCAGATACCTGAAGGGGATGAAACCTAGACGAATCTTGTTATGTGATTTTTAAGTTATATGATGAATTACTTAGGTTGTTCTTAATTATGTTGCTTAATCCAAATCTAATGTGCTTAGGTGGAGGAGGAATAGACCCTACCTAAGAGAAGATCTAACATAATTAAGCGGAGTTGATCGAACGCCTAGAGATAGGGTTACAAGATTTTTTCCGGATTAGGGTGAAACCTAATATGGGAGTCCATTGATCGATTTATTGCTATCCTAGGGGGTTATTATAAGCGAACGAGAGTTCCACTAATTAACCTAGGGTTAGACGTTATTCACCTTGAGAAAGGGTTTAATATAGGTTAGGGAGCCTTACGGATCAAGCTAAGTAAATAGATCATATAATTAAGAGTTAGATAACAAGTGAAGTCTAGGTGGATTCTTCTTGAGGGTATCGTCATGATCAATTGAGTTTTCTTCAAGTTATTTTCCAATTTATCCTTTTTGTCTTTGTGTCCTTAGTTTAGTTCTTGTCGATTTAGTTTAGAACAATCTTCACTTTAATTTTAAAGGCTAAATATTAAAAAGAAAGTTAGTATTAATACTTTTAGTTCCTCTGGGTTCGATAATTCGGTCTTGCCTAAGCTATACTACTGTTCGATAGGTACACTTGCCTTTAATCGTTGTCAGAGTTAGTCTCCAGGTTTGATCATTCTTTTATAAATTTTTAAAGCTCTGATTTCAGCGATCATTCAACATTGTCTTATTGAAGCTCTAGATTCACTTCTTAATCAATTATAGGTATGAAAACCTAAACATCATTAAAAGTGATAGTAGAAATTGAGTTAGAATTCAATTCATCCTTAAAAGCAATGTCTCTAACCTTATTTCTCCCTCCAAACTCAATATCCTAAAAGAATGTTGCAATTCTCATCTCAAAAAAATTCCTAATTGTGGGATCATAAAACTCATAGCCCTTAGATCGATCAAAATTTCCTTGATCCTTTTACTTTATAGACATCAATGAAGTCAGAACTGATGTCATTTCAACATTATCGTTTTTAGCAAAACGTTTCTCAATTTCGTCAAGCAAACTTTGGCCTGAGTAATCTTTTTAGATTCTTTGCCCTTAAAGGCTTTTGAAATGTTGTACTTCATGATCATTAGACTCATGCAATTTGAACGATCACACCTCTCAAAATCTCTTTTAACATAAGGGGTGCTTTCCACAGTGAGAGGTGGGGGTTGTTCTCCCCTTAGTGCAATGTCTATGTTCATACAACCAAACACTATAAGTAAGTGCGTTTTCCGTCCATTGAAATTAGTCCCATTAAGCATGAGTATAGAATTTATATTAGCAGATATTGTGGCAGTAGAAGATGAATTAGCTGAATATAGAACAAAAAATAAATAAGCTCACATCAATATTCATAAGTAAACAATAAATTTTAGGATAATGGCTAATCCCATCTCAAGATACCAAACACAACATTAATATCAAGTCTTTGGACAGTAATATTAACAGTAAGCGGTACTCTTGTTGTAGCAATCAAATATTGACAATAAATTATATCAAACAATGAATTAATTTTTGGACTAACATATTATTCACATAAAGTATCTTATAATTGTCACACATTTATCACCACAGATGTTATTGAAATTCTGCCAAATATAAACTTACCTTTGGGTCAATTAATAAACGCAGGAATCACAAAAACATATAATCATCTTGATATTTTAAATAAACTAATCTACGCAAAAGAGGTTACTTTGCCGACATTTTGTTTCAACTAATCTATTTAAAATATTAGACATCCTTAATTAAAATCTAAAGCCAAAATCTAAATTTTTTTGTTTCAAAATATTTCTTATCTTTCAATCAAATTAAAAGATAATAGTATATATATGTATATTTATCCCAAAACAACATATAATGATGTTGGCAAATATAATAATAGTTGAATAAATCATAAACCATAAACAACATCACATAAGACTTCAAATTTAAAACCAAAATAATTTGAATAAAGGTAAACCTCATCTCAAGATATTGGATACTCCATTAATATTTTATTTTTGCACAAAATATTAACTTGTAAGTGATATATTGGTGTAATAATCAAACATTGACAATAAGAACATGTCGAACCATAAATCTTCCTTTGGGTCAATTTATTGCTCACATGTAAAACCGAATAATTGTCACCTGTTTATTATCATAGTTGCACATGTAATATTATTAACCTTCATTTGGGCCGATCAATATTAACATAACTTAAGCTACATGGACACAACCTTTTATATTTTAAAACAAAATAATTTATAAAGAAAAATCACTTTGGTGACTTATTGCTTCAATTAAGTTATTTAAAATAATATATAAACATACCAATATTCAAATTTAAAATTTACCCAATAGTCAAATGGCAATACTATTTTCTTTTATTGCTTTATAAACTTCGAAATAACCCAAAATAATGTTGTTTTAATAATGCAATAAAAAAAACCGAAAACTGATTTTTTTTTTTCTTTCTTTCCAAAATCATATATATCAAAACCAAAGAGAAATAATGTAGCGGTTCAAAGCCAAATAATTAACAAGCACATGTATTCATAATTTTGGCATGGACAAAAACCACCAAAGCAATTTAAGTATATACATGTATCCATAATCAAATAGAAAAACTTACCTTAAATTTACCATGTAAACCCAAAGCTGTATTTATGATTAAACAGATATTCACATGAATACTTGAAAAATATTATCAAGCCAATAAATCTCAAAGACAAAATCATAATAGTTGGCATATCCCACAATTCATACAATAAACCATATCATCATAATTTAACCAAAATTTGGAACCATAAGATGCCAAAACCTAAGATTATAGAACCAAACTTAAAATCAATTTATTTAAATATGTATATAGTTGACATGAATTTGCACCAAAGCACCCGTAAAATTGAATATATAACCATAACAAAAAAAAAAAAAAAACAACTTCAACGATATCCATCAAAACTTAATTTCACCAATAAAACTATAAAAGATATATTATTGAATAATGGTTATAAACACCTATTCACACAAACTATAATCATGCATTAATCCTCAAAATCATTGATATGTATATAATATATATACACACATAATATATAAAAACAATTATAATAATAGAAAAATAATATTGGCTTGCCTTACATATTTCATGTAAATTCAAATTTATATTAATGACTAAAAACATTATCATAAAATTTCTTTATACTCACAAATACTTAAAAAAAATCCATAAACACCAAATATAAAAGAATCCCAAATTGTATAAAAGCCTTCATATGCACAACCACTTATGAAAATTCATAGCCACCATATTAAAAAAAATTCCAAACATTTTAATTTTAGTAGGGTTCCATAAGGACTAAAACTTATATAAAATAATTATAGCAGGAACCAAAAGTAATCATTTGTATATATGAATTGAATTCAATGGTGAATATAATTCATATACTTCAACTACAAATAGAAAATTTAAAACAAATAGTGTGAAAAAAAAAACATATTAACAACATTCATTTATTCAATTATCAAGTGAATTAACTTTCAAAACCAATTATACAACACAATTGAAATTCTTCAATTGCAAAAAGTTGTAAGTCTATAACTTTAATTTAATAATGACTTTAACCAAAATTTATAAAATAATTGTGTGAAAAGAAGAGAAAGAAATCTCACAAATTAATTTTTTTTATTATAAATAAATAAATAAACCTTCACTTTTCGAATAGCATATGCAAATATTAAACTAAATTATATTTATAAAACCTTAAAACTTTATTTAAAGAACCAAAACGCAAAAAATTATCAAGAATCTCAAAGATTCAACATAATATATAATTAAAATATCAAATCCATAAAATTAAAAAAAACGAATCAATTCAAAAATAATAAAGAATCAATTCATTATCAATGATTCAACATAACAAAACTTTGATACCACTTGTTAGATTTGTAAAATAAATTTAAAAATAAAACTGAATAAACCAGGATCTATCATGTCAAATAATCAAGAATAAATCAAGAATAAAACTAAATGAGGAAGCGTACCTATATCCACGAATTCCTTGAAATTTTACTGGATTTTGGGAATTTGATCTTCCAAATTAGCACACAAGAAATTCAGAGAATATCTTCTCTCTCTTCCCTAATGATGGGATATTAGAAAATATATTTTGTTGTGTAATTTGGGGACCATAATCCTAATACTTATGATCTTGGCATATTAGTTCTAATCAAATTTTAATTAACCCATCATTAATTAGAATTTGATTAGAACTCAATTACTAGAGTATCTACACATATTTGACCATTACTTTATTTAATAATTAAAGCCCAATAAAATTTTAACCAAATTACATCACTTTTAATTTGGGCTAACCTATCATGATAGTAAATAATAACATGTAATTACCTTTATTATATATATATATATATATATATGTGATGTCCATATTTTCCAACAGAAATTGCCTCCTTACGTCGCTTCAAAATCTTCAAGCATTCATCATCATTCCAATCATGCAATATCCACGGTTTAATTAACACAAAAGCATAACCCATTCATTGGTCAAAATGATTTATTATATCTATTGCACATTATTGATGAAACAGAGATAATTGATAAAAGATTTAGCAAAAAACCTTTAGTAAAATTGCATCTGAAGCTGGAACTTCCTTAAACATGTCACCTGCAACATATTTCAAGTTCCCACTATCTTGTAAGTTAGCAACAACATGAGGAAGATCAAGCATAATACACTCCAAGTGTGGAAACGCATCAACAATGGCCTTGCTCAATGTTCCGGTACCACTTCCAACATCCACCAAAGAATTCAATCCCTCGAACACCTTTTTGCACTTGTCAATAAGAATGCTATTAACCAATCAAGCATCGCTAGCCATGCGTTCATTAAACAAACTGTTTAGCTTTTGGTCATGATGTCCGGTATAGTCCCAGAATGTCTTTCCGTGTGTGGTATCAAATGGAGTATGATCACTATTTTGGAACCAGGTGACTAAACCATGCTAAGGCTCTGTTAAAATATGATCCAACATAGCTTTCAAAAAAGGTGTTACGCTTAAGGGATTATCCTTAAGTAGCAGACGAGAAGCATTTGTAAGAACATAACCATCTTCTTGAGCATCATTGCATAAATTTCGATGTGCAAAGAAGGCCGAATGAACTAAAATACGCATGAGCCGGTAGATGTTGCATGCCTTTGTAGGGTTGAGCATTGGCAGTGCAGCAACCAACTCAGTAATGGTCATGGGCTTGCCATGATTTTGAATAATATCTGGGATACCTAAATCAGTTGCACATTTGAGAGACATGGAATTTATGAAATTGAAAATGTGGTTCAAAACGTGAGCTTGAGCTTGAAGTAGCTCATTAACATGCTCTCCGTTCGCATTCACCATATCCATCTTAGCCAAGGTCTTTCGGCCTTGCTCTGAACCACGTAGCACTGGAATTTGCTATTTATAGTCCGTGAAACATATCTGTATGGCTTTGCTCTGAATCCGCACAGCACTGAATTTTTCTATTTTTAGAATATTTTTATGCCCTTTCGTGGCCATTGGTTCCCATGCTGTAACGTCTCAATAATGGAGTTAAATCTGTTCATTGTAATAATAGTAAATGAGCCCAACGCTACCATAAAGAAATATCATTAAAGATATTGCAAAGGCGAATTGATCTTCCATCCAATGTTGTCTTCAATCAACCTTTAAAACAAAACAATTATGAAATTAAAGAAATATCATTTCTCTTAAATTATAATTGATATTATTAGTATAATATTTTTATTGTTGTAAAATAGATGTTCATGTAGCCCCATAATGCCCAAGAATTCATTTTCTTGCAACTCTTGTACCCCTAAAAATTTATAAAGAAACTTAATTATATTTATTAGAGTTTTGTAACTTATGGTGACTGAGACCCTAAAAATAGAGGATAAGTATAAGTCTTTTATATATCCCAAAGTTAAAGTTGAATAATCCTTTAATTTTTCTATGCTTCTCCCTTGTTCATTCTATATATATATTTTGTTTTATAATATGTTATCAGCACAATTTTGTTAACGAGTAATAGGGTCTTAGTTTGTGTCAAAATTTTGTTGGGCTCTAAGCATTGGAATTTAATTGTTTGGTTCAAAAAATCATGTGTGGTTGCTTGAGATTTGTTTGGAGATGACCACTTTCTCTTCACTACAAAGAATGCTTATAGTCTCTACTTCTCATCAACAATTACCTAAGTAAGTCTAATATATATATATATATATATATATATATATTAAAATTTGATTCAAGTTCTATTAAGAAGTTAAATTTATATAATTCTCTATTTGCATCTCTATGAATTTCTTAATCCCTTCTTGAGTTTAATTGTTGGGATTTCTACGTGGAGGTATATGTCTTTTATTTTATTTTATAGAATTGATTGGTTTAGTTTTAATTTTGATTAAAATATATTATTGTTCTTATATCTTCTTATCTATTGTAAAGCTGTATTATATGCAATAATTAGTTTGGAGTTTAAATTTATACATGTTTGAGAACTGTATAATGAATTTTTTTCTACAACCTCACTAAGAAAGTGTGTAAAAGATTCTTTAAAATTATGGATTAGTTTTGAAAGAAAATTATGATAAAAAAATTATCATTAAATATATTTCATTCCCTAAGGTGAATGTTGCATTACATAATCAATCTTAAAAAGGACAAAGTTATAACTGCGGTTATGAGCATGGTCTTTGATGAGCTATTATGGGTATAATAATCACTATAATTATAATGATTATTATAATTCTTTTCTCTCCTGTAAAGTGGAATGATAAATTTAAATAAGAGAATCACTAAAGTTTTCCAAATAGCCTTTCAAATAGAACAAAAATATTTTTGTGATACTAAAAAATCATTTGACACATGCATATTGATTGTGTATTTTGCCAATGTTTGATAAAAAAATGAAAGGGAACAATGTATATACACACTTGATTTATCACATTTGATCATTTTTTATCATTGAAATCAATTTGGATACTTGAAAATTTTGACATAATCCTTTAAGCGAATATTGCACATAATTTTATAGAAATTATATTTCTTTTGTTGAGTTAATGACATTATGGACCTAGCATTGATTTAGACATTTTCAGAAGTAAATGTCATAGTGGATACAAAATGAAAGGAATGACAATGAAATTATAAATTGTCACAATTTATATTGACATTATAATTCTATTAGTTGTGGAAAAGTATAAGGCTAAAAAAAAAAGATGATGCTAATAAACATTATGATAAATATGAATGCATCGTGTACATGCCTGTAGCATGTCTAAAAAATTATATTTGGCAAAGTCTTATAAAAAAAAAAAAGAGAGACTCCATATTGCATGATAATAAAATTTGAATTAAAATTATGCTATAAGAGTTAGAGGTTAGAAAACTTTAATTTTAAACCTCTATAGCTGCAAATTTAATATATATATATTATTTATACTTATTCTTTATACAAATATACATCTTCTTTTATATGAATATGTAGGAATTATCCCGATTAAGCAACAAACAAGTAAAAAATTGCTGAAGTAATTGAGAAATTGAGTACACAAATTTAATGTGGGAAAACGTCTCTAAAGAGGATAAAAAACCATGCGCAAAAGTAATTTTACTATAATGGCAAAAGAACGAAGAATATAAAAGATGGAGATAAAAACTAAACCCCAAAACTCGAAAATAAAGAACCCTCAAAACGTAAGCACAAAATTCTCCAAAAGTGTTATCAGTTCTAATTTTTTTAATGGGTGTATTTTCAAAGTTATAAAAGAGCCTATTTATATGCTAAATTCGTAGGTCAAATAATAATAAAATAATCTAGACTAATCAAAGTTCGACTAAAACAGATAAATAGAGCTTAACTAGGAGATTACCTCTCAAATTTGACTAAAATATGAGGCATACTCAGCAAATCTCCACCTTGACTTGTATTTCCACAACGTCATCTTTGCCAACGCTCGCCACGGGCCTGTGCTGAACTATGTAAGGAATTAATTAAGTCGAATCTATGCTTAGAAGCTGGAAGACTTCTAGTGTAATATCCTGAAATAGGGGTTATTTGTGATTGTTTTGTTTTGCATGAGTATGGATTGTCGTGTTGTTAATTGAGATGTTCTAGGGTTTGGGAATAGGCCAAGGGTAGGCTCGAGCTGTAGGAAAATTTTTGTTTTTAAGCTTTAGTTAGAGGGAGCTGAAGGAGCTAGGGGTTAAGTATAATTCGTGGGGAATTTAAGCACAAGATTGGGCTTGGTAAAGTGGCAAGGAGGCGCCACTTAGAGCCTTGAAGGTAACGCCACATGCAGGGAAGGGAGAGCTCAGGTTCGAGCAGCAGAAATCTCACTTTCTGCTTATTATTTTGACGCTAAGGGGGGAGGAGTTGTGCTCAGCACAAACTCTGTCAGATAAGCTTGGAATAAGTCAAGATAATTTGTTTTGGTGGCAAGGAGAATTTAGGAGTGAGATTAATTCAGATTAGTTTGATTGTTATGGCAAGATGACTAATAGTTTAGGTAAGCTTGAACTTGGGGAAAGGAATCATTTTGATTAAGGAATGATAAGGGGACATAAGGCTTGGATTAAGGATGGGGTTTTTGGAAACTTTTTATTGGCCAACTTGTCCATGTATGTGGACGGCATTATGGTCTAGGGGGGTGACCGAATTTTGTTGAAGGTTTTGGTAGGTTGGTAGCTAGTTGGTCAAATTCCTTAGCATTTTGTGCATCATTTTCTTTTCTCTCAAAACTCTTTCTCCTAAACCGAATTTAAGCAATAGGTAAGCTTTTGTTTTGGTTTTGGCTTTTATTCTTGACCAAATTGGTATTGTTTTCTTTTCCTCTCAAGCTCTTTTTCTCTTTGTGCCGAAAATATTCTACCATTGAAGGGAGGCATTTTTCTTTCATCTTATATTTTTTTTCCTTGGCCGAATCTCTTTCTCTCCACCTCTCTCTCTCTTTTTCTTTCTCTCATTCTTGATCAAAGCCGATTACCATTCATATTTCTTCCTTTCTCTCCTTTTTGGTTTAGCCGAATCTTAATTGCTTTTCTCTTCTATCAACCATACTCTATTGCCGAATCCTCCCTCTTCTATTGCGTTTTTCTTTTCCTTTCTCTTTTTCCACTCTAGCCGAATCTCATTTGTTTGTCTTCTATCCACCATAACCAAATCTTCTTTCTTTCTTCTAGTTTATTTTGGCCGAATCTCAATCAAGCCTTGATCTCTTTTGGTTGTTTCTTCAATCGGTTTTAAGAAGGTAAGTGTCCATGGCCGAAACTCCCTTCTTACTTTCTCTTCTTCTCTGTCGACACACATAGGTGAAAGCCTAATCTGGCATTTGTTGATAGTGTTGTTAATCATTATTGGGAACCGATTTCTCCAAGGTTCTTCGGGATTGTGGAAGCAGTCGATTTAAGCCCCTATTCTTTAGCGATCGAAGTTGGACAGGGAGATCTAGTGCGGTAGATCGGGTCTTCCGGATTTAGTGATTTCGCTAGTAACAGGTGTGTAACTTACACACTTTATAACTTAGTAAATATATATTAATAACCTAAATATGTGAAAAGCCGAAAACTGTGAAGATCATGATATGATACTTTATGGGTATGAGCAAGGATACGGGTAAGTCCGTTTCAATATGATTTTGCTATATGATGCTTAATACCATGAACTATGATATATTTGCTATATGTTCATATTAAGGCATGATGGCATGATTTGTACATGTGATGCATTGATGTGGGTGATATGAGAGGAGGGGGAAGATTTGATATCCGTGTCTTTGGGACACCAGAGGTTTGGCACCTCATAGCGACTCGTCCCAGTGGCTTAGTACCACAGTGGGTTGGCCCCACATTTGATATGACGGGATTGTCACCAGTGATTTGGTATCACAATGTGGGTTGGACCCACAGATGGATTATTCGTGACTTTGGGTCACCAGTGGTTTGGCACCACATTATTATTGGATATCGTGACTTTGGGTCACCAGTGGTTTGGCAGCACCAGTTGTTTGGTACCACACGGGGTAGAAACGGAGTTATGGATGGCTAGGTTTGGGTGCATGATATATTGCTTGGTTATGATTTGTGTAAGCTTGTTGTATTAACCTGGGGAGGGATTATGCACTGAGTCTTGGTGACTCACCTTCTCCCTTATCTTTTCAGGTGATTCGTAAATCGCGGATAAGGAGCCGGGTGGACTCGAGGTGGCCCATGCATTAAAACATTTGGTTTTACTTGGATTTTGAATTGGGTAATTATTTTATATTTTGCTTTTATTATTTGGGTTTGTAATAAGGCCTTTTAAATTATGTTTTGAATTATTTATATGTTTTGAATTTGATTTCAAACATGGTTAAGTGAATTACTTGATTAATTTAATAATGTGAGCGCAAGCTTTTCTAAACTGCAAAACGCAATGGTTTTCAAAACTTTACCATCGGGTAATACAAATCACTTGATAATAAATGATAACTCAAATGTTTTCGACAACTTAAACGGTTTTCAAACTTAAGTTTCCACACTCAAATAGAAACGGTTTTCAAATTAATCATTTGGGTTTCTTTTAAAATGACAAAAAGGTTTTCTAATCTATGGATCGGCAACTAAGTTTTAAAGACTGATTTTCGGGATCCCAAAGTAAACTATCGATTTTAAATAATCATGCCCTGATTTCTTTGGGCATAAAACAACAAAGAATTTTCACTAAATTTAACCTTAACCTGATTTCCTCAAAACGTTTTTCCTCTGTAACATGTCAGATTCGGTCGTGGTGTGTTGACCGAGTTTGGGGTGTTATAATTGTGGTATCAGAGTCAGGTTCAAAGGCTTGGCTGTGGGCCCGAGGCCTAAAATGTTTTAAAGTATGGTCTTAAAATGTTTTTGTTTGAAATTATATGATTTAAAAGGCATGGCACCGAGTCTCCGGCACCAATTCGCCCAGGTAAGTACCCTTAGCCTTTGGTTGTGATTTTTGAATGTTATAAATTTTGAATGACTAGTGGTAGTGGACTACCTTAGAGACTGAAATTTATAGGACTCTATGGACTCGCGAAAATAAAACTCTTTAATAAGAATTACTCATAAAACTGTGCTTTAAAGATAGTGGAATAATGACTAATGCATAAAACTTTTAAATTAGATAAGTCGAGACTTTAGATATGAGCACTCGAGGTCGGGGTCGTATTACGCGTGGACGCGGTCGGGGTAGGATGGCTGTGTCTGAGCCAGTGAGGTCTGGTCAGGGGTCGGAAAATGAGATACCAGCACCACCACCAGCTGTAGGTGGTGAGTTTCAGGATCAGACGGGGGACGACGCAGTGTCGCAGGCGATGCTGCGAGTTCTTGAGAGAGTAGCTGGAGTAGGTGGAGGCGCGGGAGCTCAGAAATCTGTACCTGAGCGACTCCGAGCCAATGGAGCTGAGGTATTTCGAGGTGTTTCTGGTGTGGCTCCCAGAACGGCTGAGTATTGGTTAGAGGCGACGGAGCGAATCATGGATGACTTGGATCTAACTGCTGAGGATAAGCTGAAAAGGATAGTGTCACTTCTTCGGGATGAGTCATACCAGTGGTGGCTCACGGTGCGGGATAGTGCTACAGCGAAGGATCTCACTTGGGACTATTTTAAGGCAGCGTATCAGAAGAAATATGTTGGGTCTAGCTACATTGATGCGCAGCAGAAGGCATTTCTAAGATTGGTTCAGGGGAGTAAGTCCGTATCAGAGTATGAGGCAGAATTTTTAAGATTGAGCCGATATGCTAGAGGTATCGTGGCTACGGAGCACGAGCGATGTGTCAGGTTCGAGGACGGACTGAGGGATGAGCTGAGATTGTTGATTGCTCCACAGTAGGAGCGAGAGTTTGCTGTGCTAGTAGAAAAGGCTAAGATAGCCGAAGGGATAAAGGAATCTGTGAGGCAGAATCACGACAGGAATAGGCATAAGAGAGGCTTTGGATCATCTGGGTCGGTCGGTAATTCTTAGAAAAGGGCTAGGCAGAATGGGCCGAATCAATCTGGGAGGCCTGTTACTGCTAATCATGGACCAGCGCAGTGTAATCGGTGCGGGAAATCTCATTGGGGCGAATGTTGGACCGGTGGGAAAGGATGTTTTGAGTGTGGCTCGTTGGATCATCGTGTGAGAGACTGTCCACGTAAGCTAGCCAGGAATCAGTCTGAGGGTTAGGGTCGTGCTCAGTTCAGAAATGAGGGATCACCATCGCAGAGGGGTCGTGGTAATGGTAGAGGAGGTAATGGTTCTGGTCGAGGCCGCGGAGCACTGGGCAGAGATGCAGGCAACACTGAGGCAAGACAGCTTGGGTTAGTATATGCAGCAAGGCGTCGAGAGGAGGGCGACGCACCGGATGTCATAACCGGTACATTCTTAATTTTTGGTTTATCATATACTGTTTTGATAGATGTGGGTTCGACGCATTCGTATGTTGCTAGTAGCATAGTAGAGACCATGAACTTAGACTCTGACACTACTTCTAGGGAGATGACAGTAATTAGCCCTCTAGGCCACTCTGTAGAAGTAAATAAGCTGTATAGGGATGTACCCCTAGAAATCTAAAGGGTAGTGTTTGTAGCTAATCTAATGGAACTGCCGTTTA
Source organism: Gossypium australe (assembly GCA_005393395.2). Lineage (NCBI taxonomy): Eukaryota > Viridiplantae > Streptophyta > Magnoliopsida > Malvales > Malvaceae > Gossypium > Gossypium australe. The sequence goes on from CM016623.1 coordinate 131,115,373, forward strand.
GGGAGTTTGATCTGATTCTTGGGATGGACTGGTTGGTCAAGTACCAGGCAAGTTTGGATTGTGCTGCTAAGCGCATGGTTTTGAAGACAGCTGAGGGTGAAGAGGTGGTTATGATAGGTAATAGAAGAGATTATCTATCCAACGTGGTATCTGCATTGAAAGCTAAGAAGATGGTCAGGAAGGGCTGTGAGGCATTTATGGTTCATATGTGTGCATTGGAGGCTAAGGAGTCTACTGTAGGGAATGTCCGAACGGTAAAGGAATATGCTGATGTATTTCCAGAAGAACTTCCGGGACTGCCTCCGGATCGTGAAGTTGAATTTGGTATAGATCTGTTACCCGGAACTGCGCCAGTGTCTATCGCTCCATATAGGATGGCGCCGAAGGAATTGGTGGAATTAAAGGCTCAGATTCAGGAGTTGTTGAATCGAGGTTTTATCCGACCAAGTGTTTTGCCTTAGGAAGCATCGGTACTCTTTGTCAAGAAGAAGGATGGTACGATGCGGATGTGTATAGACTACCGCCAGTTGAATAAGCTGACGATCAAAAACAAGTATCCATTGCCGAGGATAGATGACTTGTTTGATCAGCTTAAGGGGGCAGCGGTTTTCTCCAAGATTGATTTAAGGTCTGGGTATCATCAGCTAAAGGTGAAAGAGGCTGATATCCATAAGACGGCATTTCGCACTTGGTACGGGCACTACGAGTTTCTGGTAATGCCGTTTGGGTTGACTAACGCGCCAGCAGCATTCATGGACATGATGAATCAGGTATTTCAGCAGTATTTGGATCAGTTTGTCATGGTATTTATAGACGATATCTTGGTATACTCAAAGTCAGAGGAGGAGCATGATGCGCATTTGCGAGTAGTGTTGCAGATTCTGAGGGAAAAGCAACTATATGCCAAATTTAGTAAGTGCGAATTCTGGCTTAGGGAGGTGACTTTCTTGGGTCACGTAGTATCAGTTGAGGGGATTAGAGTGGATCCTCGAAAGATTGAGGCAGTGTTGGATTGGAAGCCGCCTAAGTCAGTGGCAGAAGTTCAGAGTTTTCTAGGTCTGGCAGGGTATTACCGAAGATTTGTAGAGGGATTTTCTTTGATTGCAGCACCAATGACCAAGTTATTGAGGAAAGGAGTTCCATTTGTGTGGACTGAGAAGCAGCAAGGAAGTTTCGACAAGTTGAAGAAGATTCTGACTGAAGCTCTGGTTTTGATTCAGCCTGAGGCAGGCAAGGAATTCACGGTTTACTGTGATGCAACACATACTGGCTTGGGATGTGTGCTGATGCCGGAAGGGAAGGTAGTGGCTTATGCATCTCGACAGTTGAGACCACATGAGGTTAACTATCCGACGCATGACTTGGAATTAGCTGCAGTGGTTTTCGCTTTGAAGATATGGAGACACTATTTGTACGGAGAGAAGTCGATAGTCTACACGGATCACAAGAGTCTAAAGTATCTTTTGACTCAAAAGGATTTGAACTTGAGGCAGCGCAGATGGATTGAGTTGTTGAAGGACTACGACTGTTCAATTGAGTACCATCCGGGCAAGGCTAATGTGGTGGCAGACGCGTTGAGCCGTAAGGTTGTATCAGACTTAAGATCGATATTTGCTCGTCTTAGCTTGTATGACGATGGGAGTCTTTTGGCAGAATTGCAGGTTAAGCCGACTTGGGTTGAGCAGATTAGGGAGAAACAGTTAGAGGATGAGGGTTTGAACGATCGGAGGTTGCAGGTTCAGAATGGTGGTTTAGAGGATTATAGTTTGTCCAGAGACGGAGTATTGTGTTTTCAAGGGAGAGCTTGTATGCCGAAGGATGTCGAGTTGAGGCAGAGAATTCTTCAGGACGCACATAGCAGCCCATACGCTATGCATCCTGGAGGTAACAAGATGTATCGGGATTTAAGAGAGCAGTTTTGGTGGCCAGGTCTGAAGCGGGAGGTAACTGAGTTTGTGGGTAAATGTTTGACGTGTCAGCAGGTCAAGGCTGAACATCAGTTGCTGTCTGGGTTACTTCAGTCGGTGAAGATTCCACAGTGGAAGTGGGAAAGGATCACTATGGAATTTGTCAGTGGATTACCCCTTACAGCTAGTAAGAAGGACTCAGTTTGGGTGATTGTGGATCGTCTAACTAAGTCAGCTCATTTCATTCCGATAAGGGTGAATTACTCGCTTCAGAAGTTAGCTAAGTTGTATGTGGGCAGAGATAGTGAGGTTGCACGGTGTGCCAGTGTCGATCATCTCGGACAGAGATCCTAGATTTACGTCGAGGTTTTGGAGAGCGTTACATCAGGCTTTGGATACGCGGTTGGATTTTAGTACGGCATTTCATCCACAGTCTGATGGGCAGTCGAAAAGGGTTATACAGATTTTAGAGGATATGTTAAGAGGTTGTGTTTTGGACTTCAGAGGCAGCTGGGAAGAGTTTTTGCCATTAGCTAAATTTGCATACAACAATAGTTATCAGGAAAGCATTAAGATGGCACCATATGAGGCGTTGTATGGTAGGAAGTGTCGCACACCTACATGCTGGACAGAGTTGGGTGAACGTCAGATGTTGGGACCAGAGTTGGTTGCAGAGACTGAGGATAAGGTTAAGTTGATTCAAGCTCGGTTGAAGGAAGCTTCGGACAGGCAAAAGTCTTATGCCGATCTGAAACGGAGAGAGATAGAGTTTGCTGTAGGTGACAAGGTCTTCCTGAAGGTCTCACCATGGAAGAAAGTTTAAGATTTGGGAGAAAAGGCAAGTTAAGTCCAAGGTTTATTGGGCCGTATAAGGTGTTGAGACGAGTGGGACCAGTAGCCTACCAGCTCGAGTTGCCAGCAGAGCTGAGTCAGATACACGATGTGTTCCATGTCTTCATGGTTAGACGCTATCATTCTGATCCATCGCATGTCGTGGCAGTGGAGGAAATAGAGGTGAGTCCAGATTTGACGGTGGAAGAGGAACCAGTGCAGATTCTAGATCGAGATGTGAAAGTGTTGCACATGAAGTCAGTTCCATTAGTGAAGGTATTATGGCGAAATCATGGCGTGGAAGAAGCTACGTGGGAACCGGAGGATGTGATGAGACAGCAGTACCCTCAACTCTTTTGACCAGGTAATTTCGAGGCCGAAATTATTTTAAGGAGGGTGGAATTGTAATATCCTGAAATAGGGGTTATTTGTGATTGTATTGTTTTGCATGAGTATGGATTGTCGTGTTGTTAATTGAGATGTTCTAGGGTTTGAAAATAGGGTAGGCTCGAGCTGTAGGAAAATTTTTGTTTTTAAGCTTTAGTTAGAGGGAGCTGAAGGAGCTAGGGGTTAAGTGTAATTCGTGGGGAATTTAAGAACAAGATTGGGCTTGGTAAAGTGGCAAGGAGGCGCCACTTAGAGCCTTGAAGGTAATGCCACATGCAGGGAAGGGAGAGCTCAGGTTCGAGTAGTAGAAATCTCACTTTCTGCTTATTATTTTGACGCCAAGAGGGGAGGAGTTGTGCTCAGCACAAACTCTGTCAGATAAGCTTGGAATAAGTCAAGATAATTTGTTTTGGTGGCAAGGAGAATTTAGGAGTGAGATTAATTCAAATTAGTTTGATTGTTATGGCAAGATGACTAATAGTTTAGGTAAGCTTGAACTTGGGGAAATGAATCATTTTGATTAAGGAATGATAAGGGGACATAAGGCTTGGATTAAGGATGGGGTTTTTGGAAACTTTTTATTGGCCAACTTGTCCATGTATGTGGACGGCATTATGGTCTAGGGGGTGACCGAATTTTGTTGAAGGTTTTGGTAGGTTGGTAGCTAGTTGGTCAAATTCCTTAGCATTTTGTGCATCATTTTCTTTTCTCTCAAAACTCTTTCTCCTAAACCGAATTTGAGCAATAGGTAAGCTTTTGTTTTGGTTTTGGCTTTTATTCTTGACCAAATTGGTATTGTTTTCTTTTCCTCTCAAGCTCTTTTTCTCTTTGTGCCGAAAATATTCTACCATTGAAGGGAGGCATTTTTCTTTCATCTTATTTTTTTTTTCCTTGGCCGAATCTCTTTCTCCCCACCTCTCTCTCTCTTTTTCTTTCTCTCATTCTTGATCAAAGCCGATTACCATTCATATTTCTTCCTTTCTCTCCTTTTTGGTTTAGCCGAATCTTAATTGCTTTTCTCTTCTGTCAACCATACTCTATTGCCGAATCCTCCCTCTTCCATTGCATTTTTCTTTTCCTTTCTCTTTTTCCACTCTAGCCGAATCTCATTTGTTTGTCTTCTATCCACCATAGCCCAATCTTCTTTCGTTCTTCTAGTTTATTTTGGCCGAATCTCAATCAAGCCTTGATCTCTTTTGGTTGTTTCTTCAATCGGTTTTAAGAAGGTAAGTGTCCATGGCCGAAACTCCCTTCTTACTTTCTCTTCTTCTCTGTCGACACACATAGGTGAAAGCCTAATCCGGCATTTGTTAATAGTGTTGTTAATCATTATTGGGAACCGATTTCTCCAAGGTTCTTCCGGATTGTGGAAGCAGTCGATTTAAGCCCCTATTCTTTAGCGATCGAAGTTGGACAGGGAGATCTAGTGCGGTAGATCAGGTCTTCGGGATTTAGTGATTTCGCTAGTAACAGGAGTGTAACTTACACACTTTATAACTTAGTAAATATATATTAATAACCTAAATATGTGAAAAGCCGAAAACTGTGAAGATCATGATATGATACCTTATGGGTATGAGCAAGGATACGGGTAAGTCCGTTTCAATATGATTTTGCTATATGATGCTTAATACCATGAACTATGATATATTTGCTATATGTTCATATTAAGGTATGATGGCATGATTTGTACATGTGATGCATTGATGTGGGTGATATGAGAGGAGGGGGAAGATTTGATATCCGTGTCTTTGGGACACCAGAGGTTTGGCACCTCCAGTGGTTTGGTACCACAGTTTATTTTGTGACTTTGGGTCACCAGAGGTTTGGCACCTCATAGCGACTCGTCCCAGTGGCTTAGTACCACAGTGGGTTGGCCCCACATTTGATATGATGGGATTGTCGCCAGTGATTTGGTATCACAACGTGGGTTGGCCCTACAGATGGATTATTCATGACTTTGGGTCACCAGTGGTTTGGCACCACATTATTATTGGATATCGTGACTTTGGGTCACCAGTGGTTTGGCACCACCAGTGGTTTGGTACCACACGGGGTAGAAACGGAGTTATGGATGGCTAGGTTTGGGTGCATGATATATTGCTTGGTTATGATTTGTGTAAGCTTGTTGTATTAACCAGGGGAGGGATTATGCACTGAGTCTTGGTGACTCACCTTCTCCCTTATCTTTTCAGGTGATTCGTAGATCGCGGATGAGGAGCCGGGTGGACTCGAGGTGGCCCATGCATTAAATCATTTGGTTTTACTTGGATTTTGAATTGGGTAATTATTTTATATTTTGCTTTTATTATTTGGGTTTGTAATAAGGCCTTTTAAATTATGTTTTGAATTATTTATATGTTTTTTGATTTCGAACATGGTTAAGTGAATTACTTGATTAATTTAATAATGTGAGCGTAAGGTTTTCTAAACTACAAAACGCAATAGTTTTCAAAACTTTACCATCGGGTAATACAAATCACTTGATAATAAATGACAACTCAAATGTTTTCGACAACTTAAACGGTTTTCAAACTTAAGTTTCCACACTCAAATAGAAACGGTTTTCAAATTAATCATTTGGGTTTCTTTTAAAATGACAAAAAGGTTTTCTAATCTATGGATCGGCAACTAAGTTTTAAAGACTGATTTTCGGGATCCCAAAGTAAACTATTGATTTTAAATAATCATGCCCTGATTTCTTTAGGCATAAAACAACAAAGAATTTTCACTAAAATTTAACCTTAACCTGACTTCCTCAAAACGTTTTTCCTCTGTAACTTGTCAGATTCGGTCGTGGTGTGTTGACCGGGTTTGGGGTGTTACATCTAGCCTTTGACTTATGCACTGCTAAATCAAACCTAAGCTGGGTCTGACTTTCATGAACAGAGTGCCCTAACTTTTCAAAACTTGCATCCAAAGAGAACCTTTCTTCAACGAAACAATCATACATTTTTCCCTCCTATGACCAAGTTGCCTCTGCTCCAAACGAGTTGAATTCGACTCCGTAATGGACGAGGGACTTTTGGTTTCATTGGTTACTGTAGAACCTTCCGGAATATAAAGACTACTGGTCCTTTTACCTTTTAACAAAACAAGAGCCCCACGAGACATCTTAATGCCGCTCGACTCAATGTTGGTTCTGCATCCTTTTGAGTCTAAAATACACAAAAAATGAGATTTTTTCGTAAATCAGGTACATACCTGACATCTCTGAGTGTCCTAATTGTCCCATAGTGCATCTTAATTTTAATAGTGTAACACCTCTAACCCCTCTCCGTCATGGATAGGGTTACGAGCATTACCGTACAATCATAACTTCTATAATTAATTTCATTCAATAGCATAAACATAACATAAATCATTCATATATACACATATTGTCCCTAAATCGAGCCCTCGAGGCCCTAAAAATACTTTAGAAACAAATCGAGACCAATTTGAAATCATTTGAAAACCTTAGGAAAAAATCACAAAATTTTGAAAATAGGGGTCACACGGCAGTGTAGCTAGGTCGTGTGCCTCACACGACTGAGACACATGCCCTTGTCTCAGGCCATGTAACAATCGAAATAGGGACATACAGCTATATCCCAGCCCGTGTCCATGCCCGTATAACATTCAAACTTGAAACACACGGTCATATCCTAGCCTGTGTCTCTGCCTGTGTAACTCACTGAGTAGGGTCACACGACCATGTCACACGCCGGTGTGTTAGGCCGTGTCACACGCCTTTGTGGCAGTGTAACACCCCTAACCTGTATTTGTTGCCAAATTAGGGTTACAAAGCATTACCGGAGTTTACAGAATAATTACGGATAAATCATGTCATGTACTGTTTATGTCTGAAATTAGTCATATTGTCCCTTGAATGGGCCCTTAAACCCCAATATAAACATTGGAATCGAGTTGGGACTAAATAGGGATCTCTAAGAATTTTTCACGAAATTTCAAAATTTTTCCTAGGTACAGGACTCACAAGCTTGTGTGGTCTAGGGACACGTGTGACCCTAAGACATGCCCGTGCTTTAGGCCGTGTCTTACCCCGTGTAACTCTCTGACTTATACCACACAGCCTGCCACACGCCCGTGTGCTAGGCCGTATGGTTAATTTAATTTTCACAAAATAGGTGCAGGTTTCACACGCCTGTGTTCTAGGCCGTGTCTCTCACACGGCTTAGACACACGCATGTGTCTCTACCCGTGTGCTCAATTCTGAGCATTTTGTTTCTCAATTTTAAGATGTAGGGGACACACGGCCAAACCACATGCCCATGTGCCAGGCTGTACAGTCAAGACACACGCTCGTGTGTCTTCCCGTGTGGGCAAAAATAGACCATTTTAAGGCCATTTTTCTCACCCTTTTTCATTATCAACCTGCACACAACATTCAAATACCCAAATATATCCAAACCAAGCATTCAAAGCAACCAAAACTCATATTATCATCTATCTTCTTATCACAAAACTCATTTACTTAAACTTACCCAAAGTAACTTAATTCATTACTTACCAAAGTCAACTACTAAGTATATGCATACAAGCATACAAATATGTATTTTTCACAACCATATTTCAAGTTAAACTCTTTTCTAAACTAATCTTATACATGCCATATAAACCATAAGTTATATTACAAAATCTACCGGAGATAATCTGGATAGTGTGACTTGAATGTGTTGATCCGATCCTCCGATTTCACATTAATCTACAAAGAACATTAAACACACAAGAGTAAGCTTATAGAAGCTTAGTAAGTTCATATGCTTTAGAATATAAATCTTACCGAACATTCTATAATATAACATTAAACAGAGTATTTCACTAATATTGCCTGTTATTCACAATTTCAGATGATGAATTCACTTGATTGAGCTCAATATCAATAACTATTTAAATATTTCTACTTTAATCCATATAACACTTACCAACCTTTGTCAAATTAGTGAACGTCTTACGGAATTGAGTACATCATTAATTGATGCCATAGTCCAACTATGGTCTTACACATGTATTGCCATGGCCCAACCATGGTCTTACACTCGTATTGTTATAACCCAGTTATGGTCTTATAATCATCATGATGCCATAGCCCAGCTATGGTTTTACACATACACATATACTGCCATGGTCCAACCATGGTCTTACGTTCACGGTGCCATAACCCAGTTATGGTTTTTTTACTAAAATGCCATAGCCCAACTATGGTCTTACATTTAAATATTGTCATTGTCCAACCATGATCTTATTCGTCAATTCATCTTTTGTCACGAAACGATCATAATTAATCCTACGTTCTACTCAATTTGAACTTTCGATCGACTTTTCATACTTTTATAATATTCATAATTCAACAATAATCATTTGAAATAATACATTATACCATTTCTAAATTGACAATTAATCATGAAGGTTCAACCATATGAACTTACCTAGAGTAGATTGTAGAAGTTGTAGCAGTTCAGGACTATTCTACTACTTTTTCTTTTCTACATTTGTCTTCGGTTTCTTGATCTATAATAAAAAAAAATTCATTCATTAACATCTAATTCAATTCTAATTTCACTTCACAATTTATGCCCTTCACTTCCTAAAATTTCATATTTACCCCAAACTTTACAATTTTTTTACAATTTGGTCCCTAATCAATTAACCCATGAATTGAACTAATTTTCTCAATTAACACTTTATCCAGTTATTTTAGACTACTATACAACCTTTGATATTCAGAATTTCAGCACCAAACTCTAATTCTTAACTTTTTCCCAATTAGGTCCTAAAATTAATTTCTATTAAAGTCACATAACAAAATTACAGCTTCAATTCCATATTAATTCACCATAAACTTCTAGAACTCATCAATGGTAACTTTCAAAATCACCCATAGATTCAAAAACTATGAATTAAATAGTTGGACCTAATTATAAAAGTCACTAAAACATAAATATTCCAAGAAATAAACAAAAATTGAACTTACATGCAGTAAAAATATGAAAACCAACTTCTTAAGGGTTCTTTAATGGTGTTTTGGCTGAAAATTTATGAAGAATTGTCTAGATTTCTCTTAAACTTCTTTTTTATCTTAATTTCCCAAATGACCATTTTGCCCTTAAGTCATAAAATCTCAAGATTTTTCTATACACTAACCGTTTCAGCCTTCTAATAAATGTGTAATTGTCTTTTTGGTCCTCCCTTATTTACAAATTAGGCTTTTTAATCACTATTCCTTTAATTTGCAAGTTTTGCACCATTTTCAATCTAGTTCTTTTTATTTCATTAACTATCAAAATATTAAAATTTTCTAACGAAACTTTAATATTAACTCACTGACACACCGTAAATATTTATAAAAATATTTATGGCTAGGTTTATGAAATCGAGGTCTCAGTTCCTCATTTTCAACCCAATTTACCTAATAAATTCTTTTAATTCACAAAATTCACTAATTCAAGAATATTTCTAAAATCACACTTGACTCGTAAATATTAATTTATTAAATTTTCAAACTTACTCATCGGGTTTAGTGTTCTCAAACCACTGTTTTTGACACCACTGGAAATTGGGCTGTTACAACTCTCCCCCTTTAGGAAATGTCGTCCTCGAAATTTGTTACCTGAGAATAAGTTTGGTGTAATAGCCCGATTTTAGCTAAATCGGAACTGTGGTTTCAGAACCAAAAATTTGATGTCAAAAAATTATTTTTATATTATTTTTTGGTGTTTACAGCATGATAGCATGTATGTGTGAAAATTTCGTGAGCTAATTTTACTGTTTGAATAGTTAATTTGAGAAAAAAAGACTTGATCGCGTAAAATGCAAAAGTTGCATTCTATTTGCTAAAGGTGTTTAATTGTTATGATTTATTAAACCAAAGGTCCTTATGATGATATTAAACCATTTGATAGTTAATGGATGATAATGGCATGGCATTTGGTGTTATTATTAATGTTCATTAAGGTTAATTTTGGTATTTGATTAATAATGTTATTATTAATAAAAAAAAGAAAATTTGTTTATATTATCATCACTTTGAACCAAAAATAGGAGGAAGAAGAAAGCTATTTAGGGATTGAAATTTCGGCACACTCCTAGCTTGATTAAGGTATAGTTTTAGCTTAGTTTTTGATAATTTCTATGTTTTTGTGATCGTAGCTTCGTGTTCTAGCTAGCTCGTACATTAGATTTTGAACTTGTTAAAGGTTTAACAAGTTGCCATTGCTGAATACTTGAGTAATTTGATGAATTATGATAGATTATGAAAGTTTGTTAATAGTTAAACATGTTTTGTAAAGTGATTTTTGACAAAAATGTCAAAAAGGGATTATATTGTGAAATGTGTAAATTGAGGGGTTAAAATGTGAAATAAATGAAAGTTATGGGCTGCTAGGGACCTATAGGAAATTCGAGTTTAATGAAAATTTGTGAATTTTGTGTATTGTGAAATAGGGACTAAATTGATTAAATGTGAAAGTTTAGGGGCTAAAATGCAAATATGCCTAAATACATGTTTTGGAGTAAATCGAAAGAGTATATGATTGAATAAGTCAATTTTGAATTCATATAGATCAAGAAAGAAAGAATTCGGATTTAGATCAGGGAAAAGTAAGGTTGTTAAATAGTCGATCTGATCCGTTAATTCCGAATACGAGGTAAGTTCGTATAATTGAACTTAAATGTGTATCTATTTATTGAATGGATGAAATTGAGATAGTAATTATTCTATTGAATAAATGTTGTGGTATTAAATGAAATGTACGAATTGAGTAAGGCAAGTTGCCAAATAAGACCATAACTGGGCTATGGCAATCGAATAATAAGACCATAACCGGGTTATGGCATGTTAATGAAAGACCACGGCAGGGCCTTGGCAATGTATGTGAAAGACCATAGTTGGACTATGGCATCGGAAAAATCGATGAAATTGTATCGAAAGCATATTATAAACTAGAGCGATTTGATAAGAGTATTGATGAGAGATAGAAATGTATCAGTACATGTATGTACGGAAACTATTCAAGTATCGAGTTATTGAAATCGAGAAATCATGAATCATGATAGGGATAAATTCTATGATATCTCATGAGTTGATGCTTTAAATGTTTATGATATTATCCATTTTGATTTGCTAATGAATCTTGTGATTATTTTATGTTCACATACGAACTTACTAAGCTTATAGCTTACTATGTGTAATTGTTTCAATGTTTTATAGTTCTACGAAGCTAGCTCGGATCTAGAGATTGTTAGAGACTTCATCGTACAATCGATCATCTATTTTGGTACTTTTGAAATCATGTATATATGGTATATGACATGTATAGACTTGTGTCATTTTGGTATGTTTGATGGATATGTATTTGGCCATTTGAGTTGGCATATGATGATGAACTTGATGATGTTTATGAATGTGTATATGGTTCTACTTTTAATGTTTGATAATAGACCATAATGAATGAATGGGATTGAAGTAGTTATGAATGTTTGGATTAGTTATGCTAAATGAATTATACATGTGAATTATGCTTAGAAAAGCAAGTTAAATTGTTTGGTATTTGAATAGGTAAATGATATGGAATTGAGTATTGAAATGGTTGAAATGAATATTGTATGATTATGTATTGTTTGATGAGCTTTGGCTACATATTTATGACGTAAAATGATACCATATGAGCTTGTGTAGGTATGTGCAAAAAGGGTGACAAATTGGCTTTGCAAATGGCCTATTTTTGTCCCCACGGGCAGAGACACGGGCATGTGTCTTAGCCGTGTGTGACACACGATCATGCTACACGATCGTGTGTCCCCTAGTGTTGAAATTGAATTGAAGTCAGTATGCTCCACATGGCTTCACACACGGGCGTGTGATCGGCAGTGTGGCACAAGTCAGTATACCACCTAATTGGCACACGGCCTAGCACATGGGCTGGCACACGGGCGTGTGTGGCTACTTCGAAGGGCACACGAGCTAGACACACGGGCGTGTGATCAGTCGTGTGACCCAAGTCTGTATGTATGCCCTATTTTCACACGGCCTAAGACACGAGCGTGTCTAGAGGCGTGTGAGGCACACGGCCTGTTCACACGAGCGTGTGACCCTTATATGTTTGAAAATTTTCTAAGTATCCAAATTTTTTATATGTTATCGGTTTAGTCCTGAACCACTTCTAAAGCATGTTTAAGGCCTCGTAGGCCCTCATAAGGGACAATATGAATATGATTGAATGGCATTTGAATATGAATGTATAAATATATGAGTTATGTATGTTAAATGATGTTGATTGATTGGTAATACCGCGTAACCCTATTCTGACTGTGAATAGGGTGAGGGGTGTTACATTTGGATACTGTGATCTCATTGATTCCTCTATTTCCCAAGTTGCCTCCTCCGAACCATGACCATGCCACAGCACTTTAACTAATGGTACTCGTTTATTCCATAATTCTTTAACTTCTCGAGCTAAAATCTTCACTGGTTATTCTGAATAAGTCATCTCCGATTGAAGCTCAATTTCAGTATAATGAATGAATGATCCAATTTGTACCGTCTCAGCATAGACACATGAAACACATTATGAATTTTCTCAAATTCTGGAGGCAGAGCTAATCGATAAGCCACAAGGCCAATTCTTTCAATAATCTCATACGGTTCGATAAATCTTAGACTTAACTTTCCTTTCTTACCGAACCATAACCTTTCTTCCACGGAGAAACTTTTAAGAACACTCGATCACCCACATTGAATTCTATTTCTCTTCTTTTAAAATCTGCATATGATTTCTGGTGATCTGAAGCAGCTTTCAAACTATCCCAGATGATTTGAACTTTTTCTTCAGTTTCTCGAATTAAATCGACTCCCACTAACTCGGATTCACTCAATTCGGACCAATATAATGGAGTTTTACATTTCCTACCATAAAGAGCTTTAAATGGTGTCTTTTTTATACTAGACTGATAACTATTGTTATATACAAATTCAGCCAAAGGTAAATACCTTTCCCAACTATCTCCAAACTCAAGTATACAACATCTCAACGTATCTTCTAAAATCTGAATCACTCGCTCTGATTGCCTATCAGTCTGAAGATGAAATGCTGTGCTAAAATTCAACTTAGTAACCAAGGCTTCTTGCAATTTACTCCAAAACCTTGATGTGAACCTCGAATCTCGATTTAAAATAATGGATGTTAGAATCCCGTGTAGTCTCACAATCTCAGACATATATAATTCTACTAACTTCTCAAGTGAAAAGTTTGTTCTGATCGGGATAAAATGTGCTGACTTAGTTAATCTATCAACAATCACCCAGATTGAATCTTTCTTTCTCGGAGCCATAGGTAATCCGGGTACAAAATCTATAGTGACATGCTTCCATTTCCATTCAGGAATCATAACAGGTTGCAACAAACCTGTTGGTACCTGATGTTCTGCTTTGAGTTGCTGACAAATTAGACATTTTGCAACAAACTCACAAATTTCCTATTTCATACCAGGCCACCAATACATCTTTTTCAAGTCACAATACATTTTCGTACTACCCGGGTGAATGGAATACATACTACTGTGAGCTTCAGAAAGAATATAATTTTTCAGATCTGAATTATTTTGAACACAAATTCTATTACGATAACGTAGCATACTGCTATCATCAATGCTATATTCTGAACTCAAATTTTCCCGAACCATCTGTCGTGTTAGCGCCAATTTCGGATCATCATCTTGTAACTCCCGAATCTATTGAAGAAACAGGCTTTGCTTTCAATTCTGCTAATACTGAACCATCCTCATTAAGAGACAAATGAGCATTCATTGCCCGAAGTGCAAATAAAGAAGATTTTCGACTAAGTGCATCCGCCACTACGTTAGCTTTTCCTAGATGGTAATCAATAATCAGATCATAATCTTTTAACAGCTCTAGCCACAGTCTCTGTCTCAAATTCAGCTCTTTTTGAATCATCAAATACTTTAAACTCTTGTGATCTGTATACACATAACACTTCTCACCATACAAGTAGTGTCTCCAAATTTTCAAAGCAAAAATGATTGTAGCCAGCTCAAGATCATGCGTAAGATAATTCCTTTCATGCAGTTTTAATTACCTAGAAGTATAGGCCACTACTTTTCCCGACTACATCAATACACAACCCAAATCATTCAAAAACGCATCACTATATACAACATATGGTATACCCGATTTTGGTTGAGTCAAAACTGGAGCTTTCGCTAACATTTTCTTCAACTGATCAAAACTCTGTTAACACTCATTCGACTAAACAAATTCAACATTTTTCCATAGTAGTGGAGTTATCGACGAAGTAATCATTGAAAAATTCTTGAAAAACGACTATAGTATCCTACTGAAACCAGAAAACTTCGCACTTTTGTTATATTCTTCAGAACATTCCAATTCACTACTGCAGATACTTTGCTTGGATCTACCCGAATCCCTTCCACTGATACAATATGACCCATAAATCCAACCTTATGAAGCCAAAATTCACATTTGCTAAACTTTGCATACAATTGTTTTTCCCTTAAAGTCTGTAACACAATTCTCAAATGTTGTGCATGATTAGATATCATCTTTGAATAGATCAGTATATCATCAATAAACACGACCACAAATCTATCCAAATAAGGCTGAAAAATCTGATTCATTAAATCCATAAAACCAGTAGGAGCATTAGTCAACCCAAAAGGCATTACCAAAATCTCAGAATGACCATACTGAATTCAGAAAGCAGTCTTCGGCATCTCACTCTTTAACTTTCAGCTGATAATACCCAGATCTGATATCTATCTTTAAAAATACTGCAGCACCTTTCAGTTGATCAAACAAACCATTGATACGGGGTAAAGGATATTTGTTTTTAATTGTTACCTTATTCAATTTCCTGTAATCTATACACAATCTCAGTGAACCGTTTTTCTTTTCCACAAATAATACAGGTGTACCCCACGGAGACATACTTGATCTGATAAACCCTTTGTCTAGTAACTCTTGTAACTGTGTCTTTAACTCCTTTAACACAGCTAGTACCATTCTGTACAGTGCTATTGATATCAGAGTTGTTCCTGGAACCACATCAGTTAGAAACTCAGCTTCACGATCAGATAGTAAACCTGACAATTCCTCTGGAAACACATTAGTAAATTCATTAACAACTGGTAACTGTTCTAACTTTGATTCAGAACCTTGAGTATCAAGAATGTAGGCTAAAAATGCCTCATTAGCTTTCCGTATTAATTTCTAAGCTGAAAAGGCTGAAATAATTCTGAGAACATTTTTTGTATTCCCAAACTCAGCCGAAATTACTTCCTCTATCTGACTTTTCAAATCAATTCGTTTCTCTCAACAATTCACTACAGCATCATGTTTTGTTAACCAATCCATTCCCAAAATAACATCAAATTCCCGAAAAGGTAGTAGCATCAAAACAGCAGGGAATTTATAGCCTTTTATTTTCAGTGGACAGTCATGACACACTAGATTAACTATCACACTTTGACCTAATGGATTAGTGACTTGAACATCATAGTCAATAGATTCAATAGACAATTTCTTTTTTGATGCTAATGCAGTACAAATATAAGAATGTGTAGACCTAGGGTCAATCAATGCAAACATAGTAACATCAAAGAGGTAGAATGTACCAGCAATTACATCTAGAGTTGTAGCTTCTTCTCTCGCTCGGATAGCATAAGTACGTACATGTGCTCAAACTTTTGACTGGGTAGTAGAATCTCTCATACCTGAACGAACAGTACTAGTTGCACTACTTTGACCTGACCTTCTACTTCTTTGAGAAGTGGCTATTTACTTTTCTTTTTGTTCTCCCTCATCTTTTAATAGTTAGGGACAATCTCGAATTAAATGATTAGTATCTCCACACTTGTAACAAGCTCCTGTCTTGCCTCTACATTCACCGGAATGAGGTTTTCCATAATACTTGCATCTAGGCTTGAGAGCATTCTGTACACTGCCAACACTAGTTGCAGGTTTAACAGTTACCCCAAATTCTTACTGAGTTACTTTGCTCCTATTCGATCGTTCCGGCATTGAAGTGGATCGGCTAGAATCATCTCTAAACTTTTTGGTCTAGAATGCTAAAAATGACTTGGAAGATCTTCTCTCATAAGATTCTTTATTTTTTTCCCCGTTGTATTTTTCTATTGTACACTTCTTCCATTTTCTGAGCACGATTTGATAAAACAAAAAATTCTCGTATCTCTGTGCCCCCAATCATCATTCTAATCTCATCATTTAACCTTCCTCGAATCGAATACATATTTCTTCCTCAGTTGGTACAATATATCGAGCATATTTGCTGAGGTATACAAACTCCCTTTCATACTCAGCTACTAACTGATTTCCTTGTCGTAAATCGGGGAATCCCCATTTCTTTTTATCCAAATACCTTCTGCCAACATATATCATTTTAAACTCGCTCTGGCAAAATTCCCATGTAATTTTCTCTTCCGGTACCACAGCCTTTATAGTCTCCCACCAACTATGAGCTTCTTCTTTTAATAAAGAAACAACATGATAAATCATAATATGTACATATTTTAATCCCACATTTGGCATACTTTTGGATGAGTTATCCCCTGAATTGTGGAATTTGATGCTCCTAATCCTTTAATTTCATGTTTTATACTTAGAAGAGTATCAAAGGATGAAAAGAACGAGAAACGGGCCAAAAACGGAGAAAATGGACCAAATTAAGTAATTCACCCGGCCTGGAGATATCCACACGGCCGTGCCTCTTTAGCAGATCTGAACACAGCCTGGACTCGATTCACACGGGCGTGTCCCTGACGTGACCTGTTTTAATTCTACTTGGAAAAGGGTACTTAGAGGCTAAGAAAGATATTCCAAAAGCCTATATAAACACCCTAGAGGGCAACCTAAAGGGGGCATTCAGGTAGGCCGAGGAGCCAAGCCAAAGAGGGCCGAACTGTGGGATTTACTCGAAGACAGCCAATTGATTCGTCTTAAGAAGCCGGAATCATACTTAAGACGGAAGATCTTCCCTTTAATTTCCTTCAGGGGGTTTTAGCGTTTTTCTTATGTTTTGTTTTATACTTTCTTCTGAGATGTATTCTTTTATAAACATGAACTAAACCCTCATATACCTGAGGGGAATGAAACTTATGACGGATCTTGTTATTATTTTCTGAACTATATGATAAATACTTGATTTGTTCTTAATTATGTGTTCTTAATTCTTGCTTTGATATTTCAGGATATTGATTCAAGTATTGATGTGCTTAGGCAGTGGAGCAAAAATCCCTGTTTAAGAGTAGATCTAGCATAGTTAAGCGGAGATGATCACACTCCTAGAGATAGGACGACGAAAATCTGGATTAGGGTCAAACCTAATATGGGAGTCTATAGATCTAGTTAATGCAACACTAGGGGTTTTAATTAGAAAGAGATTTCAATTAATCATCCTAGGGTTATACGTTAGTAGCCTCGAGAGAGGTATTAATATAAATTAGGGAATCCTACGGATCAAGTCAAGTGAATAAATCGTCTAGTTCAGAGTTAAATAACAAGTGAAGTCTAGGTGTATTCTTCCTCGGGTATTGTTTTAATCAATTGGTTTTCCCAAAAGTATTTCCCCAATTCACTCTCTTTGTCTTAGCATCTTTAGCTTAGTAATTAGTTAGTTTTAGATTAAACAACGATTCACTTAATCCTTAGACTAAATAATAAAAAGATAGTAATTACTAGTACTATTAGTCCTTGAGGATACTATATTTCCGGTCTTGCCATAGCTACACTACCAAATGATAGGTGCGCTTGCCTCAATCGTTGTCATAGTTAACTTCTAGGCTCGATCATTCATTATATAAATATTAAGACTTTCAAACACGATCAAGTTTTTGGCGCCGTTGCTGGGGATTAAGATATTAGGAGCACTTGATTTTTATTACTTTAGCCATTATTTTTATTTATTTTTTATTTTTATTTTTCTAATTTTTATTTTCCTTTCTTTGCTTCTGATAGGTTTTTCTAATTTATGACTAGAAGGAACCCATTAGGACCCTTAATTTTTGACAGTAATATAGAAGGCACCGTTCACAGAAACAGAAGAGAAATAAGGCGAAGCTTACAATACATAGAAGAAGAGCAATAAGACGATACCAATACTACCGCAGAGATGGTTGATAACAATTTGCTACCTCCTATGGTTGCTGCAAACCCAGTGAATCAAAATCCTGCTCCTCATACTATGTATGATTATGCTAAACCTAGTTCAACAGGAACTGAGTCAAGTATTGTTAGACCTGCTATTGCTGCAAATAATTTTGAACTGAAACCTAACATAATTCAGATGATACAACAATTTGTTCAGTTTGATGGTTTGCAGGATGAAGATCCAAATAATCACTTGGCGAATTTCCTAGAATTTTGCGATACTTTCAAAATAAATGACGTTTCTGATGATGCCATTCGTCTTCGGTTGTTTCCCTTTTCGTTGAGGAACAAAGCTAAACAGTGGTTGAACTCGTTACCACGAGGATCAATCACTACATGGGAACAGATGACCAAAAAATTTTTGTTAAAATATTTTCCATCAGCTAAAATGGCTAAGTTGAGGAATGATATCTCTTCTTTTGTGTAGATGGATTTAGAGACACTTTACGATGCATGGGAAAGATACAAGGATCTTTTGAGAAGGTGCCCACACCATGAGTTACCATTGTGGTTACAAGTCCAAACCTTTTATAATGGTGTGAACCCCTCAACCAGACTGTTGATTGATTCAGCCACCGGCGGAACCCTGAACAACAAAACACCTGAGGCTGCCTACGAATTCATTGAAGAGATGTCACTGAATAACTATCAGTGGCAAGTTACGAGGACAAGGCCAAAAAAAGCCGCCAGTGTTTTCAACCTCGACGCAGTGACCATGCTATTAAACCAGGTAGAATTGTTAAGTAAGAAAATTGATGGTTTATGTGGTTCTTCGCAGGTACATCCAGTTATGCAGTGCGATACGAATAGAGGAGGGATGAGCAATATAGAATATCCACCTTACAACCCGAGCGCTAAAAACGAGACAGTTCACTATATGGGTAATAATTCTAGACCTCAAAATAACCCTTATAGTAATACTTATAATCTAGGTTGGAGGAACCACCTCAATTTCTCATGGGGTGGTCAAGGAAACCAAAGACAACAACCCCTCTAAGGCTTCCAACAACAAACCTACCCACAAGAAAAGAAGCAGAACCTTGAAGAGATGCTGACAAAATTCATCGTGGTGTCAGAAACTCGTTTCCAAAACACCGAGACAACACTTAAAAATCAACAAGCATCGATTCAAGGGATCGAGAACCAATTAGGATAGCTTGCTAAGTTGATCCCAGAGCGACCACAAGGCAGCTTGCCAAGTAATACAAAAACAAACCCAAAGGAGCAACTTCAAGCCATAACAACTCATGATAGTGAAAGGTTAGATGAGCCCAAATTAAGGCAAGAGAATGTGGTAGAGGAAGGTAAGGTTGAGGTAAGCCATGACAAACCAAAACCGGTAATTAAAGAATACCAACCTCGTGTGCCATATACTAATGCGATAAGGAAAGACAAAAAGGACGAACAATTCAGTAAATTTCTTAAACCTTTAAAGAAATTACATATTAACTTACCATTCTTTGAAGCTCTTTCGCAGATTCCAGATTCAAGGAAGTTTTTAAAAGAGCTTTTGACAGACAAACGGTAGTTAGACGAAGAGTCACATGTGGAACTAAACGCAATGTGCTCAGCAATTCCACAAAATAAACTACCACGAAAATTAAAAGATTCAGGGAGTTTTACAATTCCATGCTTAATTGGTAGTTTATCTGTTGATAATGCTTTAGCTAATTTAGGGGCAAGCATCAATGTTATGCCTTATAAAATGTTTAAACAGCTAGGTCTAGGGAAACCCAAACAATCTAGGATGAGCATTCAGTTAGCTGATAAAACTATTAGAATTCCTAGGGGTATAATTGAAGATATACTCGTGAAAATTGACAAATTCATATTCCTAGTAGACTTTGTCATTTTAGATGTGGATGAGGACAATAATATTCCTTTAATTTTAGGAAGACCCTTTTTAGCAACTGCTAGAACTAAATTTGATGTTAGTACATGAGAACCCATACTTCGTGTAGGTGACAAAACGATCACTCTTCAGGCTCTTGAATCGGTTAGGACATCAAGCAATCAAGGTGAGAAAATAAATTCTATTAATGACCATTCGATTAAACCTTCTTTTCAGGAAGCACCACGGAACTACACACCTGAGCCAGATCCTAGACCCCATACCAAAAAGGAAATAACTCATGAGGAACGAATGCTTCAGATCGATGAACTAGACGAGTTGAAGACACATTTCAAAGAGAAACTAGGAATACAAGAAACAGAACCAACGTCATTCCGTGGGACAAACAAATTTAAGATCGGAGATCAGGTATTGTTGAATAAAGCAGACCCTCAGATCGCCACTTCAGACCTTGATACAAACGAAGAAATACCTTTTAAGGTACTAAATATCTTCCTACATGGAACAGTTGAGGTAACCAATCCCAAGTTTGGCACTTTTAAGGTAAACGCTACTTGACTCGAACTATAGAGTAATCTTAGAACTGATAGTAGGGGTGAGGAGTTTCAACTCCTCAAACCACCATAAATGTGCGAATGAAAGGTAAGTCTAGCTTAAGACTATAAACGAGCGCTTCTCAGAAGGCAACCCGAGCACTAACCTCATTAATTTTCATATTTTTATTTTCATTTTTACTTTCAGCATCTAACTACAAACTAACCAAATTAATGAAACACAGATTTCCATACCACACGACCTTGCAACGGGCGTGGCCGTGGCGTGTGGACACCACGGATTTTTGTACCAACGTGGCAGAGATAGTACGAAACAGGACGAAAAATATCTTCAAGCCACGGGCTCCGACTAAACACCATGGCTGATCGTTGAAATCAGAGTCTTAAATTTATAAAGAGAATGATCGAACCTAGAAACTAACTTTGACAACAGTTTTAAGGCAAGCGCACCTATCGAACAGTAGTATAGTTTAGGCAAGACCAGAATATCGAATCCCAAAGGAACCAAAAGTACTAATACTAACTCTCTTTCTATTATTTATGCTAAGAATTAAGTGAATGGTTATCTAATCTAAATTTAACTATCAACTAAACTAAAGACGCAAAGACAAAAAGAATGAATTGGGAAAAATACTTGGAAGAAAAACTCAGTTGATTAAGATGACACCCTTAGGAAGAATCCACCTAGACTTCACTTGTTATCTAACACTGAACCAGACGATGTATTCATTTGACTTGATCCATAAGATTCCCTAAGTTATATTAAACTCTCTCTCTCGAAGCGAATAACGTCTAACCCTAGGTTGATTAATTGAAATCTCTTTCTAATTAAAACCCCTAGAATCGCATTAACTCGGTTTATGGATTCCCATATTAGGTTTCACCCTAATCTGGCAAAATCTCGTCACCCTGTCTCTAGGCGTGTGATCAACTCTGCTTAATTATGCTAGATCTACTCTTAAGCAGGGACTTTTGCTCCTCCACTTAAGCACATCATACTTGAATCAATATCCCGGAAATATCAACACAAGAATTAAGCACACATAATTAAGAACAAGTCAAATATTTATCATATAGTTCAGAAAACAATAACAAGATCTGTCTTAGGTTTCATCCCCCTCTGGTATCTGAAGGTTTAGTTCATAATAATAAAAGAGAACATCTCAAAAGAAAAGATAAAACAAAACATAAGAAATCCCTAAAACTCCCTAAAAGAAATGAAGGAGAGATCCGCCGTCTTGAGTAGAATTTCGGATTCTTGAGATGGATCAACTGGCTATCTTCGAGTGATTCTCCACAAATCTGACTTTTTTAGCTCGGCTCCTTGGCCTAGCTAACCGCCCCTTTCAGGTTATACTTAGGGGGTTTATATAGGCTTTCAAAATATGCTTCTTTTCCCCTAAGTATCCAAATCCGAATGAAATTGCTCTTTCCTACGACAGGGACACGGCCATGGCAAACGCCTGTGTAAGTCGTGGCCAGGCCGTGTTCAATCCTGTTGAATGAGGCACGGCCATGTGAATCGGGAGATGGTCGTGTTCTAGTAGGACGAGAGGCGCAGCCGTGGGTCTTGGGCCCAGGCGTGTGGATTTCGTGATATGGCCCATTTACTCTGTTTTGGGCCTATTTTTCGTTCTTTTCATCATCGGGGGCTTTCCTGGGTATAAAACATGAAAACAAAGGATTAAGAGCACCTTTTTACATAAATCGAGGCTTAATTCATCCAAAAGCATACTAAATATGGGCTTATAATATGTTACTTTTACGGTTTATCAAATACCCCCACACTTAAGCTTTTGCTTGTCCTCAAGCAAAATTCTCAACTTACAATTAAAACGAACTTCCCATAATTCATAATTCCTACCAAAAATGTCTCATCATAATTCATAGATAATTTATACATGGATAATTTAACTCAAAGAGTCCTAAAGATTCAAACAATCAAAGTCATACATTTGTAGCATAAAAACGTAGATGTCTCCCCTTATCTAAATAATTTCCTTTAATTCAAAACCGATAAGGACTAACATCCTCTCAAAAGATTCATCAAATCACTCGAAGTGTTTTAAGGTTCAAAATTAAGCACTCAAAAGTCGAAATTGAAAAGGTAATCCCATAGGCTTGCCTAAAAATCAAATCTCCACCATTGTAAAATGAGATGATAAACAGATCAAAAGGTCTTTAACAGGGTTGTAAAGAGGCTAGGGTTAAAGGTGTGGAAAAAGGCTGAATTAGGAGGTTAGAATCGAGATTGAATTTATAAGTTACCTACCTAGAAATACTGAGACGTTAATATCAACTGAAAAGTAATAACCTTAATACTACGAGCTTTTCTTTTGATAAATAGACTTTAACTGTATAAGCTCACTCTTCATAATACTAAAACTGAATATACTTTGATTTTTTTAATTAATTAAGAACAAGTCAAATAATAAAAGATAAATTCAACTACTGAAATAGTATAATTAGGTAACTAATCAAATCAAATATCGATATAAGGGTAGTCAAAAGGAATGGTGATAACAAATACAAAGGGTTTTGGGGTAATATTAGTGGGTGAGTCAATAAAAAGGGTTGTTAGGATCAACGAGGTTCACTAGGGGTTAATTATGAAGGTAGGCTTTTTAGTGGAGTGAGTGGGTTAAAACCTAGGTGCCTTTATCATCTCGGTATATCAAATCATAGGTGTGGTCTCGATATGTATAATCGATACAAGTTCTAGAATAACAAATCAATGTTGACACACTCATAATTATTAAGTGAGCACGAAAAAGAATATATGCTCTATAAGGCTTAAAATCTCACAAAAATTATGGGTATTTTTGACATCAACCATGTAAATTTCAAAGTTCAAGGTAACATTCAGATTCAGGTAGAAAACCTAGCAAAAATTTTAATTCTGAAAAATAGGCTTATCATGCTTGATTCTCTAATATTCTTCTAATTTAATCATCAATGCACAATTAACTATGACTTACTCAAAAACATGTCAATAAAGATCATAATTCATCAGAAGTTTCATCCTAATTAGTAATATGAGAAAATTACTTCAGAACAGAATATAATTCAGGGATTTGAGAATAATGAAAAAAGTTTGGCCAAATTTGAGAATAATGTAAAAAGTTAGGCCCTTTCTTGAAATAAATATTCACCCCCCATACTTAAGATGTACATTTCCCTCAATGTACAAAGATGTATATAAAACTTAATAAGGAAAGAGTGGTGAAACTTCCTGAATTTGGATGGTTTCCTTGAGGTGGAAGTTCCGAGGGGTGATAGCTTCTTTCGAACTCTGCACTAGATGAAGAAATTGGGAAGCACGTGAAGAATTAGCCAGGAATTATTGAAACACATTTAAAATAAACTAATTATATATTTAAAAACAAGGAAGAAAAAGATAGGGAGACTAAGAAGGAAAATAAAAATGAAAGAAAAGACTAATGGACCGAGAAGTCCTTATTGTTGGATGGTTCGCAAGGTGGGTGTGACCTCTAGGGCTGTGGAGGTGCTGGTGGTGGTGGAAGCGGCGTGGCTATGGTCATGGTCGTGGTGATTCCCTAGCAGCCTTTTGAACCTGACACTAAGAAACTAAAACAAATTACACTGAATTAAGTATAAGATTGTCAAAGGGAAGGAAATTGAAGCAAAAGATAAAAGAAAAAATAGAAACTAAATGGTCTCAAAGACCCTTGGCTTGTTGTTTGGATGAAGTGGCCGACATGAACTTATGTATAGGGGTCTCCCTTGAGGAGACTATGCTTACCTTCTTCCGCTTCTTCGACATGGATATGTGTGGCTCAAGAGTCTGGAAACTTTGTTATGGAGAGGGGAGAAAAAGGAAGAAAATAGGATGGGTGTGGGAAGAATGGGAGGGGTGGTTTAAATAGAGTTTTGGAGTCTGATGTTCCCCCACGCCCGTGGACTATGGGCGTGTCGCTTCACACGGTTGCCTCACACGGCCGTGTGTCTAGGCGTGTTGATTCACCCACTCCCCTTTTACGGATTTCCATGCCCATTTCTGAGAAGTCAGTGTCGACCACGGCAGCGTCGCAGGGCCGTGGGCTTTTGTCGGTGCCCATGTTGGAGTGATTGGGTCCGTGAAATTCAAAACTTAGTTGAGTCTGATTCGTACCGCCTCTGCCATGTTAGGACAAAGATTCTTGAGGTACACACAGCCACAGCCACGACCGTGTGCAAGGCCGTGTGGCTTGGAAATCTGCACCCTTGGTTAGTTTAAAGATAGGTGATAAAAAGAAAGAATAAAATATAATAGATAAGATAAATAAAAATGTAGAAGTTAATGGGGTTAATACTCAGGTTGCCTCCCGAGAAGCGCTCGTTTATAGTCTTAAGCTAGACTTATTTCTTATTCGCCTTTTCATGGTGGTTTTAAGAGTTGGTAGTCCTTCCTTATGCTAGCAGCTCCTTTATCGTGATAAAGTGTAAGACGAGTAGCGTTGATTTTCAAAGTGCCAAAAATAGGATGACTTACCTCTATTGTTCTGTATGGAAAAACATTAATTACCTTGAAAGGGATCAAGTGGAGATATTCGTGGGCCTGCTTTGTCTAATAATACCTGATCTCCAATTTTGAACTTAGGTGCCTTGTAGAGTGGCTTTGGTTCTGCTTTAGGTATCCCTAGTTCTCTTTTAAGGTTCGTCTTCTCCTCTTCTAGTTCATCGATCTGAGTCCCGTGTTCCTCATGAGTTATATCTTTGTTGGCACAATGTTTAGAATCGGGTTCAATCGTGTCCTATTGTGGTGCTTAGGGTTAACCGAATGGTTATTAATAGAATTGACTTTCTCACCTTGGCTATTCGATGTTCTAGCTGAATTGAGGGCTTGAAGAGTGATTGTTTCGTCACCTACACAGAGTATGAGTTCTCCTGCATCAACATCAATTTTAGTTCTGACAGTTGCTAAAAATGGACGTCCTAAAATTAGGGGGATCGTGTTGTCCTCATCCATGTCTAAAACAACAAAGTCTACTGGGAATACGAATTTATCAATTTTCACAAGTACATCTTCAATTATACCCCTAGGAACTTGATCGCTGAAATCAGAGCTTTAAAAATTTATAAAAGAATGATCAAACCTGGAACCTAACTCTGACAACGATTAAAGGCAAGTGTACCTATCGAACAGTAGTATAGCTTAGGCAAGACCAGATTATCGAACCCAAAGAAACTAAAAGTATTAATACTAACTTTCTTTTTATTATTTAGCCTTAAAATTAGAGTGAAAATTGCCTTTAAACTAAATTGACAAGAACTAAACTAAGGACACAAAGACAAAAAAGGATAAATTGGAAAATAACTTGAAGAAAACTCAATTGATCACAATGACACCCTCAGGAAGAATCCACCTAGACTTCACTCGTTATCTAACCCTTAATTATATGATCTTTTTACTTAGCTTGATCCGTAAGACTCCCTAACCTATATTAAACCCTCTCTCGAGGCGAATAACGTCTAACCCTAGGTTAATTAGTGGAACTCTCGTTCGCTTATAATAACCCCCTAGGATAGCAGTAAATCCATCAATGGACTCCCATATTCGGTTTCACCCTAATCCGGCAAAATCTCGTAACCCTATCTCTAGGCGTTCGATCAACTCTGCTTAATTATGTTAGATCTTCTCTTAGGCAGGGTCTATTCCTCCTTCACCTAAGCACATTAGATTTGGATTAAGCAACATAATTAAGAACAAACTAAGTAATTCATCATATAACTTAAAAATCAAATAACAAGATTAGTCTATGTTTCATCCCCTTCAGGTATCTGAAGGGTTTAGTTCATTATGAATAAAGAAAACATCGCAAGAGAAAAGATAAAACAAAACATAAGAAATTCCTAAACCCCCTGAAGGAATTGAAGGAGAATTTCGCCTTCTTGAGTATAACTCCGGCTTCTTGGGATGGATCAACTGGCTATCCTCGTGTTATTTCCTAACTCTGACCTTCTCGGCTTGGCTCCTTGGCCTAGCTTTCGATGCCTTTCAAAGGTGGTACTTGAGGGATATATATAGGCTCTTGGAATGCGATTCTTTCTCCCTAAGTATCTTTTTCCGATTGAAATTGCTCTTCCCAGCGACAGAGGCACGGCCATGTCACACGCCCGAGTGTATCGAGACCAGACCGTGTTCAGATTTCTAAAGTGAGGCATAGCCGTGTGAGGCAGAGTTGAGGCCGTGCTCTAGGTGTTTGTCGAGGCACGGCCGTGCGGGCTATGGGCCAGGCCGTGTCAATTTCATGCTAAGGCCCATTTACTCTGTTTTAGGCCTGTTTTTTGTTCTTTTCATCCTCGGGTGCTTTCCTGGGTCTAAGACATGAAAAGAAAGGATTACAAGCACCTTTTTATACAAATCAAGGAATAAATCATCAAAAGGTAAGCTAAATGTGGGATTAAAACATGTTACTTTTACGATTTATCAAATACCCCCACACTTAAGCTTTTGCTTGTCCTCAAGCAAAATTCTCAATTTACAATTAAAACAAACTTTCCATAATGCCCAATTCCTATCAACAATGCCTCATCATAATTCATAGATAATTCATACATGGATAATTCAATTCAAATAGTCCTAAAGATTTAAATGAGATAAGTCATGATTTTGCATCTTGAAAACATAGGTGCCTCCCTTTATTTAAATGACTACCTTTTCAATTCAAAACCGACAAGGATTGATGTCCTCACTAAGGATTCACTCAAATCACTCTAAAGTGTTTAAGGTTCAGGAAAAGATCACTCATAAGTCAAACCTAAAAAGTTAATCCCATAGGCTTGCCTGGAAATCAAATCTCCACCACTGTAATATGAGATGATAAATAGATCAAAAGGTCTTTGTTAGGGTTGTAACAGGGCTAGGGTTAAAAGTGTGGTTAAAGGCTAAAATTAGAAGGTTAGAATCGAGATCGAATTGACGAGTACCTACCTAAAAAAAACTAAAATATTATCCATTGAAAAGTAATAATGCTACTAATACGAGCTTTTCTTTTGAAAATAGACTTTGATTTGGTAAGCTCACTACTAATATTGAATACTTTGAAATTTTTTTTAAGAACAAACTAAGTAATACAAAATTTAAATATCAGAATAATAAACTTCGATAACTGATCAAATCAAATCTCGATTAAGGGATAGTCAAAAGAAAGGGTAGTAACAATTACAAAGGGGCTTTGGGTTAATATTAGTAGGCAAGTCAATAAAAAGGGTTTTGTTAGGCTCAACGGGGTTCACTAGGGGTTAATTGTAAAGGTAGGCTATTTAGTGGTGTAAGTGGACTAAAACCTAGGTGCCTTTATCATCTCTGTAATATCAAATCAAGAATGTGGTTTCAACATGCATAAATGAGGCAAGTTCTAGAATAACAGTTCATAGTTGACACACTCATAATCAAAAAATGAGCATGAAAAAGAATATATGCTTTATAAGGTTCAAATACTCACAAAAATTATGGGTGTTTTGACACTATCCTCGTGGATTTTAAATTTCAAGGTAATATTCAAATTTAGGTTAGCAACCTAGCAAAATTTTAATTTGTGAAAAAGAGACTTATCATGCGTAATTCTCTAGTATTCCTTTAAATTTAATCATCAATGCATAATTAACTATGACTTATTCTAAAACATGTTAATAATAATCACAAATCATCAGAAATTTCATCCTAATTAGTAATATAAAAACTCTGCATAAAAATAAGACTAAATCAGGGATTTGAGAATAAGTTAAATCCTTTTACCCCCCACACTTAAGATGTACATTGTCCTCAATGTACGAAGGTAAATAATGACAATTAGTGAGCAATCAAAGAGATAGGAGGGGAAAGTGTACTTCCTGGATTTACTGACGAGGTCCTTGAGGATGTGGACAGAGTGTGGCATCAGGTGACTTTTTGTATTTCACCTATTTGTGCTTTTGTGTAGGTGGAATATATGATTTATTCTGCAAAGTCATTTGGTTAATGATCTTGTTTTTTTTTTTTTGATGACATCGATATGTTGTTAGGGATGCTTAAATAATTGGATAGTCAATGATAAAAATTTGCAATAAAGGTTCAAATTAAACAACGTAAAATAAAGTCTTAAAAAAAGAAAATCAAATTAAAGAAATCAAATTAAAAGGACTCAGAGGTCGTCATTGTTGGTTGGAGCCGGTGGTGGTGCTGATGATGAAATGTGGAGGTGCTGGCATATTTGGTGGAGCGTCGCCTCTAATCCATCAAACCGCCGTGCGTTTTCAGCAAAATGCATCTCGAACCAATCAAGTCAAGCAGAGATGTCTGCTAATGATGTTGCTGCTCGGTATGAGTGCTGGCTCGGATTTGGTGCCTCTTCTGATGGTGGTGGGACATCGTCAAGAATGTCCTCGTCCTCTCCCTCGTTCATGGGTGTCTACAGTTTGTACTGAGGGGGTTGGTACCTCGACGTTGTTTGATCATCCTCATGTGTAGCATCGTCTGGATGCCTTGAGGTACCATGTTGCCTACTTGTGTGAGGGAGGTGTTCTGATCGTCGGTGTTTAGGAGGTTGAAGTGTCGAGCCAGCCTTGTAATGTATGGCCCCATTGACAAAATCCCTTTCCTGTGCGGCTTTGTCTGATGTTGAATCACGCATGCGATAAAATATGCCAAGTCGAAAACATGTCCTTCAGACATGCATTATAGGAAGTAGACGTCGTGCTTGTTTACGACGCCGGTGCTTTCTCTGCGACCTGTGATGGTATGCGCGAGAATGATGTGAACATACTTTAGGGCCGGGGGAAGTGCCGTCGCCTTAGAGCGGCTGGGGTCGTATTGACTTGTAGACGTTGGTTGTGCCAACATTCGAGCGGAGTGCAATGGAGCTCACGGTTTAATCTGGCAAGTGGGTATTCTTCTATGAATTCTGGGGTGTAAAGTCTGAGAGCCGTGCCGAATTATGGTATACTTAATCGATGCACTGAGCCCCCTAGACGAAATTGAATAGCGCCTAGGTCATCGAACTAAGTCATCACCGCTTGCAAAGTGAAGGTGGTGCAGAATTCTAATGTAAGTTCCATATATGTGGGTTTGTCGATTTTGAAGAAATTCTCCTACGGTTCAGTTAAGAGAAGTGCTTGAATGTCAGTTGCGAGCCCACCCTGCCGCACTGCGTTCCAGTCGATGCGTCTACCGGTGCCTATGGGTCTACCCCGGATTGCTTTGTACCTTTCGTCTTGAGTTGCTTGAGGGAATCGGAGAAATGGGTGTCGAAGTTCGATGGAGGCACTTGCGGACGATGATCTGGGCCCCTTTCTTTTCTTGCTTGAGGCGGATCGTTTGATTCGTGATGACGACATGGTACCTGAAAAAATGATCAGATAATAAAAAGAACAAGTTCCTTAATCAAAATTATGACCAATGTATTTCATATCAAACTATAACTAATATGTATTCGATATCAGTGATTCTTTTTGATCAAGAAAAATGTTAAATTTTATGTCTAAGAATGGAATCAATTAGCAACCAAAATCAAATTATTCATGAATGTTGTGAGAACAATCACTAACTAAAAATCAGGGCTAATTTTAAACAAAATGAAAAAATAAAGCTGCAATCAAAGTATTATGGGGACTTAAACAAAAAGAAATCATGCTTTTCAAACCTAAATCTAACAAAATATGAAAATAAATACAAATGCCATAATTTTCAACAAGAATAAAGTCAAGAAAAGGGAACCAGGGATGGGAGAGACGATCAGCACGGGCGTAGCACGACGGTGGTGTGGGTTTTTGTGGCACGAACACTGTGATGGCGTAGGCGTGGGGCTTGGTAGCACGGTTGTGGTGCGGCCGTGTGGAATGTTTTGTTTGGTTTTTGGAAGAAAAAGGCAAAGGGAGGCGGTTTTAAGGGAAGGAGAGTGTTTGTGTGGCCGGATTTGGGGAGAAGGGGGTTTAAAACTAATTTAGGGTTTGATTTTGGGGAAGATGACGGTTAGATTTTATTTATAGGGGAGGGGGCACGGTCCGTTGACATGCCCGTGTCATTTTGAAATCGCCCGTGCTTTTCGCATTTTTCACGATTGGGCGCGTTCAGGGTTATTGGCACGACCGTGTGTTCATTGGGCACGCCCGTGCTGGACAAGTCAGTATGTTGGCACGGTAAGTTCGCATGGCCGTGTATATCCTGTGTGTGGCAAGTCAGTATTTCAGCACGGGAGTCGTGCACGGCCATGGGTGGCCCGTGGTGTGCAATTCAGTAACTTCACACAGTTTGGAGGCACGGGCGTGTTCTACCCGTGGTGTGTAAGTCAGTAGCTTCACATGGTTAGATCACACGGGCGTGTTCTGGTATCGCAGCCCGTGTTGTCGATAGAAATTTTTTCCCTGGTTGGGCACGGTTTGTGGCACGACCGTGGGTCGTCCCCTATTTTGTACACGGTCATTGACACACCCGTGTTCAAGACTGTGTTTTAAATTCCTGCATTTTCTGTTTTAGGGTAGTGTTAGAAAGATAAGAAAATAAAGACAATGTTAATGTGTTAGTGCTCGGGTTGCCTCCCGAGAAGTGCTTATTTATAGTCTTAAGCTAGACTTTCCCTGTTTTAGGTTCTAAAAGAATGCTCATGGAGCAGAAGCTCCTCTCTCATATCTCCGGGGTTTACACCGTTATAAATTTTAAGTTGGTGGCCATTTACCTTGAATGTGCCTTTAGTGGGATGAGTTACCTCGATGGTGCCATATGGAAAAATTGTTTTGATCATGAATGGGCCTGACCATCTTGATTTCAGCTTTGCCGGGAATAGTTTAAGCCTTGAATTGTATAGTAGGACCAGGTCTCCTACTTTGAATTGTTTTGATCTCTTGAGACGAGCATCGTGACGTAGCTTTGTTGTTTCCTTGTACAGTTTTGAGTTCTCATAAGCTTCTGTTCTCCATTCGTCCAGCTTGTTCATCTGCATCATTCTTCTCTTTCCTACAATTTTGAGGTCAGAATTCAGGAATTTTATTGCCCAAAAAGCTTTGTGTTCCAATTCGAATGGTAAATGACAACTTTTCCCATATACAAGTTTGTAGGGGGATGTCCCTAAAGGTGTTTTAAATGCTGTTCTATAGGCCCATAAAGCATCATCTACTTTTAATGCCCAGTCTTTTCTATTTGATTCAACTGTTTTTTCTAGAATGCGCTTAAGTTCTCGGTTTACTACCTCAACTTGCCCACTGGTTTGAGGATGATATGGGGTTGCTGTCCTGTGGTATACTCCATATTTTTTTAGAACTTTTTCAAATTGACTATTGCAGAAGTGAGTACCCCTATCACTAATAATTGCTCTAGGTGTGCGAAATTGGCAGAATAGTTTCTTGAGGAACTTGACTACTACCCTAGCGTCATTGGTAGGTAAAGCTTCCGCTTCTACCCATTTTGACATGTAATCTACTGCTACTAGGATGTACTTGTTTCCAAACGAGCTAGGGAATGGTCCCATGAAATCGATACCCCATACATCAAATATTTCACGTGATAACATATATGTTTGAGGCATTTTATCTCGTTTAGAAATATTACCTGTTCGTTGGCATCTATCACATGAGGTAACATACCTGTTGGCATCTTTAAATAGAGTGGGCCAGTAAAAACCTGATTCGAGTATTTTGTGTGCTATCTTAATACCACTGTAGTGTCCTCCTGATTGTCCTGAATGGCAATGCTCCAAGATTTTGTTTGCTTCTGTCTTTGTAACACATCTTCGAATTACCTGATCTGCACATATGCAGAAAAGAAAAGGGATCTTCCCAAAAATAATTTTTCACATCAGAAAAGAATCGCTTCTTTTGGTGATGTGTTAATTTTTTGGCAAGACGTTAGCTGCTAAGTAATTCACAATATCTGCAAACTATGGTACCTCAGAATGTGTTATAGAAAGGAGTTGTTCTTCGGGAAATGAGTCATTTATTTCACTTCCTCGAGCTCTTTGGTGTGTGGATTTTCAAGTCTAGAAAGGTGATCTGCTGCAAGATTTTCGGCTCCCTTCTTATCTTGTATATCCAAGTCGAATTCCTGCAAAAGTAAAATCCATCGTATGAGTCTGGGTTTTGCATCAGGTTTGTTTAAAAGATAACGAAAAGCTGAATGATCAGTGTAAACGACAACTTTAGACAATATTAGGTACTATCTAAATTTATCAAAAGCAAAAACTACAGCTAGCAATTCTTTTTCTGTGGTGGTGTAATTTTCTTGTGCTGGTGTTAATGTTCTGCTAGCGTAGTAAATTGGCTAAAAATGCTTGTCTCTTCGTTGTCCCAAAACTGCACCTACTGCAAAGTCACTTGCATCACACATTAGTTCAAAAGGTAAATTCCAATCAGGTGCAATTATTATCGGCGCATTTATTAATCTATCCTTAAGGATATTAAATGCATCTAAACATTCCTGGTTGAAATCAAAAGGAACATCTTTTTCTAGTAATTTTGTCAAAGGCTTAGCTATTTTAGAAAAATCTTTAATAAATCCTCTGTAGAACCCTACATGTCCTAAAAAGCTTCTAATAGCCTTAACAGAACTAGGGGGAGGTAGTTTTTCTATGGTTTCAACCTTTGCTTTATCTACCTCAATGCCTTTACTAGAAATCTTATGTCCTAACACAATTCCTTCTCTAACCATAAAGTGACATTTTTCCCAATTCAAGACAAGGTTTGTTTCCTCACATCTCATTAGAACTCGTTTTAAATTTTTAAGGCAAAGATGAAAAGAATTACCGAATACCGAAAAATCATCCATAAATACCTCCATGATGTCTTCCATAAGTTCGTCAAAGATTGCCAACATGCAACGCTGAAAAGTAGCATGAGCATTACATAATCCAAAAGGCATTCTACGATAAGCAAACGTACCGTATGGGCATGTGAATGTCGCCTTTTCTTGATCTTCAGGAGCTATGGGGATTTCGAAGTAGCCGGATAGTCCATCCAAGAAGCAGTAGTACATATGCCCGGATAATCTTTCCAACATTCGATCTATGAAAGGTAGAGGGAAGTGATCTTTTCTGGTGGCATCGTTCAACTTCCTATAGTCTATACAGACTCTCCACCCTGTAACTGTTCTTGTGGGAATTAACTCATTCTTTTCATTGGGGACTACCGTCATTCCTCCTTTCTTTGGAACTACCTGTACAGGACTTACCCAAGTGCTGTCAGAAATAGGATAAATTATTCCTGCATCTAGAAGTTTAATTACCTCAGCTTTGACAACTTCTTTCATGTTGAGGTTTAACCGTCTCTGAGGTTGCACACACGGCTTATATTCTTCTTCCATTAAAATTTTGTGGGTGCAGAATGCGAGGCTTATTCCCTTGATGTCAGAAATTTTCCAAGCTATGGCTTTTTTGTGCTCTCTTAGTACCTTTATCAGCTCCTCTTTTTCCTTGGATTCTAGTTCTGCAGAGATGATTACTGCTAGCATAAAATTGTCCCCAAGGAATGCATATTCTAAGTGTTTTGGTAACTGTTTTAATTCCAATTTAGGGGGCTCTTCGATGGAGGGTTTCTGTTTTAATTCGTCATCATTTTCTATGCTTTCTTCTTACATTTGTTTGGATGATGATGTATTTAGATTCAACCCATCATCCTCATCTTCTTCCCCCTCTTCTTGAGTCAGGCACAGCTCCACCGTGTCGTCATGTATGATTTCCTGTAATGAATGTTGAATGATATGATCAATAGTATCAACAAAATAATAGGAATCATCTTGTTCTTTAGAATAGCGCATGGCATCATAAATTTGAAAATTGATTTCTTCATCACCTATCCTCAGTGCGAGTTTACCATCACCTACATCAATAACAGCTCTAGCAGTGGCTAAAAAAGGATGGCCTAATATTAAAGGAACATTAATGTCTTCATCCATGTCTAACACAACGAAATCAACAGGAAAAATAAATTTATCAATTTTAACCAAGACATCTTCGATAACTCCTCTAGGATATTTAATGGATCTATCTGCTAACTGAATACTCATCCTAGTGGGTTTTGGTTCCCCAAGATCTAGTTGTTTAAACATTTTGTAAGGCATTAAATTAATACTGGCACCTAAATCAGCTAATGCTTTTTTAATATTCAAGCTACAAATTAAACAAGGGATAGTAAAACTTCCTGGGTCTTTTAATTTGGTTGGCAACTTATTTTGGAGGATGGCTGAACACTCCTCATTAAGTTCCACTGTTGACACTTCTTCAAGCTTCCTCTTATTCGTCAAGAGTTCCTTTAAAAATTTTGCGTACTTCGGCATCTGTGAGATTGCTTCAACAAAAGGTAAGTTAATATGTATTTGTTTGAAAAGTTCAAGAAACTTACCGTATTGGGCATCAGTTCGTTCCTTTTTTAACTTTGTTGGATATGGAATTGGTGGTTTGTTCTCATTGAGTAATGGAGTTACTTCTTCAATCCTCTCATCACTTGCCTTGTTGTTCTCGTTTGGGGTTTGTTTCTTCGGTTCTCCTAATTCCTTTCCACTTCTTAGTGTGACTACTTTTACCTGTTCTGTCCCTTTAGGAAAAATTTCAGCTCGTATCTCACAGATCATCTTAGTAAGCATTCCAACCGTCTTAGTGAGTTCCCCAAACGACTCGGTAAATTTTTCAATTGACGCTTGTTGATCTTTAATGGTTCTCTTGATATCTTGTAGGTGTTTTTCTATATTTGCCGATTCCTCCTCGTGGGTTTGTTTCTTCTCTTGTGGATAGGGAAAATTTTGGAAGTTCTGAGGTGGTTGTTGCCTTTGATTTCCTTGATTGCCCTGACCTCCCCATGAAAAATTTGGGTGGTTCCTCCAACATGGATTGTAAGTATTATTATAAGGATTATTATTAGATCAGAAACTATTACCTATATAGTTCATTTGTTCGTCCTCTGCTCCTGGTTGATAAGGTGGGTACTCAGGATTCACCACGTTTCCACCTGTGTCGCACTGCATGACTGGATGTGCCTGTGAAGAATATAAGCTGTCAAGCTTTTTGTTCATCATCTCGATCTGTGTTGATAGCATGGTCAGGGCATCGACGTTGAAAACTCCTGCTGATTTCATCGGTTTAGTCCTTGAAGCCTGCCATTGGTAATTATTTAGTGACATCTCCTCAATAAACTTGTAGGCTGCTTCTGGAGTTTTGTTGTTCAAGGTTCCACTGGCGACTGAATCGATCAGTTGCCTTGTTGAGGGGTTTACACTGTTATAGAAAGTTTGGACTTGTAGCCACAAGGGTAGGCCATGGTGTGGGCACCTTCTCAAGAGATCCCTAAATCTCTCCCATGCATCGTACAGCTTCTCTAAATCCATCTGCACAAAAAAAGAGATATCATTCCGTAATTTGGCTGTTTTGGCCGGTGGAAAATATTTCATTAAAAACTTTTCGGTCATTTGATCCCATGTAGTGATTGACCCTCGTTGTAACTAGTTTAACCACTGTTTAGCTTTATTTCTTAATGAAAAAGGAAATAACCAAAGATGTATGGCATCATCAGAAACGCCATTTATTTTGAAAGTACCACAGAACTCTAAAAAGTTAGCTATATGCATGTTTGGATCTTCGTCCTGCAAACCATCAAATTGAACAAACTGTTGAATCATTTGTATTGTGTTAGGCTTTAATTCAAAATTGTTAATAGATATAACAGGCCTAACAATACTTGATTCTGCTCCTGTCAAATGCAGTTTCGCATAATCAAACATTGTGCATGGAGCATTATTTTCCCCCGCATCACGTGGTGGTGGGTTGTTTTCGTCCATCCCTTCAGTAGGATTGAATCTGCCTTCTTCCTCCCTTTCTATGTAATTTAGGGCTCGATTGGTTTCTCGACAATTCCTATGAGCGGTCGCTTCAATATCACTGTCGTATACCAAAGGTCCTCTCGGGTTCCTTCTAGTCAAAAACTAGAAGTACCTGCTTGGAAAAAGAAAGAAAGAAATTTTCAGCAAAATAAAAATAAAAAGTTATGTCTAAAGTAATAAAAATAGAGTTTTCTTAATATTTTAGTTCCCCGGCAACGGCACCAAAAACTTGATCGCTGAAATCAGAGCTTTAAAATTTTATAAAAGAAACTAACTCTGACAATGATTAAAGGCAAGTGTACCTATCGAACAGTAGTATAGCTTAGGCAGGAACGGATTATCAAACCCAAAGGAACTAAAAGTATTAATACTAACTTTCTTTTTATTATTTAGCCTTAAAATTAGAGTGAAGATTGCCTTTAAACTAAATTGACAAGAACTAAACTAAGGACACAAAGACAAAAACGGATAAATTGGAAAATAACTTGAAGAAAACTCAATTGATCACAATGACACCCTCAGGAAGAATTCACCTAGACTTCACTCGTTATCTAACCCTTAATTATATGATCTCTTTACTTAGCTTGATCCGTAAGACTACCTAACCTATATTAAACCCTCCCCCGAGGCGAATAATGTCTAACCCTAGGTTAATTAGTGGAACTCTCGTTTGCTTATAATAACCCCCTAGGATAGCAGTAAATCGATCAATGGACTCCCATATTAGGTTTCACCCTAATCCGGCAAAATATCGTAACCCTATCTCTAGAGGTTCGATCAACTCCGCTTAATTATGTTAGAACTTCTCTTAGGCAGGGTCTATTCCAACTCCACCTAAGCACATTAGATTTGGATTAAGCAGCATAATTAAGAACAAACTAAGTAATTCATCATATAACTTAAAAATCAAATAACAAGATTCGTCTAGGTTTTATCCCCTTCAGGTATCTGAAGGGTTTATTCATTATGAATAAAGAAAACATCGCAAGAGAAAAGGTAAAACAAAACATAAGAAATTCCTAAAACCCCCTGAAGGAATTGAAGGAGAATTCCGCCATCTTGAGTATAAATCCGGCTTCTTGGGATGGATCAACTGGCTATCCTCGTGTTATTTCCTAACTCTGACCTTCTCGGCTTGGCTCCTTGGCCTAGCTTTCAATCCTTTCAAAAGTGGTACTTGAGGGATATATATAGGCTCTTGGAATGCGATTCTTTCTCCCTAAGTATCCTTTTCCGATTGAAATTGCTCTTCCCAGTGACAGAGGCACGGCCATGTCACACGCCCGTGTGTATCGAGACCAGACCGTGTTAGGATTTCTAAAGTGACGCACGGCCGTGTGAGGCGGAGTTGAGGCCGTGCTCTAGGTGTTCATCGAGGCAAGGCCGTGTGGGCTATGGGCCAGGCCGTGCCAATTCATGCTAAGGCCCATTTACTCCGTTTTAGGCTTGTTTTGTTTTGTTTTCATCCTCGGGTGCTTTCCTGGGTCTAAGACATGAAAAGAAAGGATTACAAGCACCTTTTTATACAAATCAAGGAATAAATCATCAAAAGGTAAGCTAAATGTGGGATTAAAATATGTTACTTTTACGATTTATTAGAACTCTAATGGTTTTATCAACTAATTGAATGCTCATCCTAGTTTGTTTGGGTTTCCCTATACCTAGTTGTTTAAACAATTTATAAGGTATTACATTTATGCTTGCCCCTAAATCAGCTAATGCATTATCAATAGTTAAACTACCCATTAAGCATGGAATTGTAAAACTCCCTGGATCTTTCAATTTCTGTGGTAGTTTATTTTGCAACATTTCTGAGCACACTACGTTCAGTTCCACATGTGATTCCTCATCTATCTTTCGCTTATTTGTCAACAGCTTCTTTAAAAATTTCCTGGAATTTGGCATCTGCGAAAGAGCTTCAAGAAACGGTAAGCTAATATCAAATTTCTTTAAAATTTTAAGAAACTTACCGAACTATTTCTCTGTGTCATCTTTCGTTATTGCTTGGGGATATGGTATGCGAGGTTTGTACTCTTTGATTACCGGTTTCGGCTTGTTATTGACCTCAACCATATCTTCTTCTACCACCTTCTTTTGTTCTGAATTAGGCGCGTCTAACCCTTCACTATCTTGAGCTGTTATGGCTTGAACTTGCTCCCTTGGGTTAGTCTCAGTGTTGCTCGGTAGTCTTCCCTGTGGTCTCTCAGAAATTTGCTTAGCAAGTTGCCCAAATTGATCCTTGAATTCTTGTGACAATGCCTCAAGTTTTGTTTCTACCTTCTGGAAACGTGTTTCTGAAGCTAATATGAAGTTTGTCAGGACCACTTCAAGGTTCGGCTTCTTTTCCTGTGGGTAGGACTGTTGTTGGAAGTTTTGGGTTGGTTGTGATCTTTGATTTCTTTGACCGCCCCATGAGAAATTGGGGTGGTTCTTCCAACCTGGATTATAAGTATTATTATAAGGGTTATTGTTAGATCGGAAATTATTACCCATATAGTTCATCTGTTCGCTCTCCATGCCCTGTCCGTAGGGTGGGTACTCAGGATTCACCACTCCTTCACTTGCGTCGCACTGCATTACTGGATGTGCCTGTGAAGAACCATAGAAACTATCAAATTTTTTATGTAGCAATTCTACCTGATTTGATAGTGCGGTTACTGCATCAATGTTGAAAACTCCAACTGCTTTAGCTGGCCTTGTCCATGTAACTTGCCACTGATAGTTATTCAGTGACATCTCCTCTATAAACTCGTAGGCTGCTTCAAGAGTTTTGTTGTTTAGGGTTCCACCAGCGGTTGAATCGATTAGCTGCCTTGTTGAAGGGTTCACACCATTGTAAAAAGTTTGGACCTGTAGCCACAATGGTAGTCCATGGTGTGGGCACCTCCTTAAGAGATCCTTGTATCTCTCCCATGCATCGTATAATGTCTCTAAATCTATCTGCACAAAAGAAGGGATATCATTCCTTAATTTGGCCGTTTTGGCTGGTGGAAAATATTTTAATAAAAATTTCTTGGTCATTTGATCCCATGTAGTGATTGATCCTCGTGGAAGAGAATGTAACCACTGTTTGGCTTTATTTCTCAGGGAAAAGGGAAATAACCGAAGACAGATGGCATTATCAGAAATGCCATTTATTTTGAAGGTGTCACAAAATTCTAGGAAATTTGCTAAGTGTGTGTTAGGATCCTCATCCTGCAAACCATCAAACTGAACAAACTGTTGTATCATTTGTATAGAGTTAGGTTTCAGTTCAAAATTATTTGCAGCAATAGTAGGCCTAACAATACTAGATTCAGTTCCTGTTAAACTAGGTTTAGCATAATCATACATAGTACGTGGAGCATGATGTTCGGCCATCTCTAAAGGTGGTGGGTTATTTTCAACCATCTCTTCTGTGGTATTTATTTCGGCTTCTTGGTCTTCGTCTATGTAGTTTAGGCTTCGCCTTATCTCTCTACATTTCTACGAATGGTACCTTCAATATCACTGTCGTAAAGTAGAGGTCCTGTCGGGTTCCTTCTAGTCATAAACTAGGGGTACATGAAAGGGACAAAAGAAAGAAAGAAAATTTAGCAAAATTAAAACGTAACCTAAAGATAAAAGTAAATTGCGAAAAATAAAATAATGGCTAAAGTAATAAAAATTAAGCTTTCTTAATATTTTAGTTCCCCGGCAATGGCGCCAAAAACTTGATCGTCGAAATTAGAGTCTTAAATTTATAAAGAGAATGATCGAACCTAGAAACTAACTCTGACAACGATTTTAAGGCAAGAGCACCTATCGAACAGTAGTATAGTTTAGGCAAGACCAGAATATCGAATCCCAAAGGAACCAAAAGTACTAATATTAACTCTCTTTCTATTGTTTAGCCTAAGAATTAAGTGAATTGTTATCTAATCTAAATTTAAGTATCAACTAAACTAAAGACGCAAAGAAAAAAAGAATGAATTGGGGAAAATACTTGGAAGAAAAACTCAGTTGATTAAGATGACACCCATAGGAAGAATCCACCTAGAGTTCACTTGTTATCTAACACTGAACCAAACGATGTATTCACTTGACTTGATCCGTAAGATTCCCTAAGTTATATTAAACCCTCTCTCGAAGCGGATAACGTCTAACCCTAGGTTGATTAATTAAAATCTCTTTCTAATTAAAACCATTAGAATTGCATTAACTTGGTCTATGGATTCCCATATTAGGTTTCACCCTAATCCGACAAAATCTCGTCACTTTATCTCCAAGCGTACGATCAACTCCGCTTAATTATGCTAGATCTACTCTTAAGCAGAGACTTTTGCTCCTCCAGTTAAGCACATCATACTTGAATCAATTTCCCGGAAATATCAACACAAGAACTAAGCACACATAATTAAGAACAAGTCAAATATTTATCATATAGTTCAGAAAATAATAAGAAGATCTATCTTAGGTTTCATCCCCCTCAGGTATCTGAGGGTTTAGTTCATAATAATAAAAGAGAACATCTCAAAAGAAAAGATAAAACAAAACATAAGAAATCCCTAAAACTCCCTGAAGGAATTGAAGGAGAGATCCACCATCTCGAGTTGAATTTCGGCTTCTTGAGATGGATCAACTGGCTATCTTCAAGTGATTCTCCACAAATCTGACTTTTTTAGCTCGGCTCCTTGGCCTAGCTAACCGCCTCCTTTCAGGTTATACTTAGGGGGTTTATATAGGCTTTCGAAATATGTTTCTTTGCCCCTAAGTATCCAAATCAGAATGAAATTGCTCTTTCCTACGACAGGGACACGACCATGGTACACGTCCGTCTAAGTCGTGGCCAGGCCGTGTTCAACCCTGTTGAATGAGGCACGACTGTATGAATCGGGAGACGGCCATGTTCTAGTAGGACGGGAGGCACGGCCGTGTGGTCTTGGGCCCAGGCCATGTGGATTTCGTGATATGGCCCATTTACTCCATTTTGGGCCCATTTTTCGTTCTTTTCATCCTCAGGTGCTTTCCTGGGTATAAAACATGAAAACAAAGGATTAAGAGAGCCTTTTTTCATAAATCGAGGCTTAATTCATCCGAAAGCATACTATATGTGGGCTTAAAATATGTTACTTTTACGGTTTATCAATTGTCGTGCGATACAGCCGTGGTCGACACTATTTTATCAAACATGGGCGTGGCGACCTGCACACAGGCGTGGGAGAAACAAATGAAGCACAACACGACCATGCGATACGGCTGTGTGACCTACCACGTCCAAGGTACACGGGCGTGGGAAACCATCAGATCCTCATTTCTATATAAACCCCCTTTTCTGTACACTTTTCTCACCAAACCCCTTTCCCCTCAACCCTAGCCACCATAATTTCTCATCACCATCCTTACCACTATCACTCAATGCCCAAAGGCGAAGCCAACATTACCATTCCCATGTCGAAGAAGCGAACGGACCATAGCACAGTCTCCCCGTATGGGACCGAATCACATAAGTTCATTCCGGCCGCTTCATTGATTCGCCGAGCCAAGGACATTTGAGCACATTTAATTTTTCTTTTTCTTTTCCCTTCTCCTTTATTTTTGTAACATCCTAGAATTAGGGGTCCGCATTCGGTGCTATTTTATGTGCTTGGCTTGTTTTGCTTGTTATTTAGGTGTGTTTGGGGGTCTTGGGGAGGCTCAGGTTCAAGCTTGAGCCTTGGTAAAATTTTGGTTTTTGGGCATAAGGGAGGAGAGCTATGTGAAGCAGGCTTTAAGGATATTCATTTGTATTTGATGACACAAAGTGGGCATGAGGTGGAGTCGTTGTGGCGTCACTGGTAGAGCAAGGGGTAAGGAGTTCAAATCCCACTTGCTGCATTGTGGAGCCTTAAATTTTTGTGCTCAAGGTGGTGGAGTGTTGGCATTCGACTGGGACTCTATTAGGTGAGGATTTGAATCGGTCAACAAACTCAAATGGATGGAGGAGAGGAGCTTGGGGAGTTTGAATGGGTCAACTAATTTGAATGGTGGATGGAGAGGACTTGGTGGAGCAAATCTAGGAGCAAATCAAGGGATTTGAGAGGGGTAGTGAGAGTTGGACGAATGTTGGAGAGGTGGGGGGAGAATTTTGGCTATGTGTTGTAGTTGGCTAGGAATTTCAGCATTTGTGGTGGGTGATAGCATAAACCGAGCCATTAGAGTGTTGTGCCGAATTCTATAGTTCTTATTTTTAGCTTTTCTTTTTGACGTTTTGGTGTTGTTCTCAAGGCATTTCAGGTTGTTACTCACTTTGAGCTTGTGCCGAATCTCTCAATTTTCTCTCCATCACTTCTTTTTATTTGAGTGATAGCCAAATTGCAACTCTTCTCCTATTTCCTTTCTTTTCTTCTTTGCACTTCTATTTTCTCCTTTTCTTTACCGAACCACTTTCTTCCACACTTCTTCGACTTCTTTTTTCTTTCCTCTCTTTGCTCCTCTATTTCCTTCTTCACTAGCTGAACCTCCATCCCTCCCCTATACTTCTCTACTTTTTCCATTAAACCGAAACCCCTACTCCTTTTGGTTCTTGGCTAGTTTCCTCCATAACCGAATTTCGTTATTCTTTGTTACTTTTCGTTCTTTCTATTTCATTATCTGTTGCTGGCCGAATCTCCTCTTGCACCAAGCTAAATCCATTCTTTCACTTTATTCTGTAAGCCGAACATCAAGAAGCATCCCTTTTGGTTTGCCGAAAGTCTCTTCTCAATCAGCTTTGATTGTTGCAAGGTAACGGATTCTTTCTCATTTGTTTTTCTCATCTCTTTTCGATGGATCGAAGCAGTCATCCTCTTACTTCTTCCTTGTTTTTAGGCCAAATATTAGTACGCTTTCCGCCTTAAAGCGTGGTTGTCCATTGTAGAAAGCCGGAACTCTTGTCAACACTGGCTGAATCTAAGACATCCTGGTAAGTTAGTTTTGGCCGTTTATGGGTGTTGGTTGGACGCTCTTAATAAGAGTATTTAGGCCGAAAGGCCATTTCTTCCTTATTTATTGGGAAACATCTTTTCTAACTCGGGAGTTATTTAGGAACTCAGTAAAGGGAATAGAACCAAGCGGCAGTGATAGTTAAGGTAAGAAGTTTCTCTCTAGTTCTTTGTGATCAGCTTCTATTTGTTTTACTCTG
This sequence comes from Gossypium australe, assembly GCA_005393395.2. Taxonomy (NCBI): domain Eukaryota; kingdom Viridiplantae; phylum Streptophyta; class Magnoliopsida; order Malvales; family Malvaceae; genus Gossypium; species Gossypium australe. The sequence continues at coordinate 131,159,004 of CM016623.1, forward strand.
CCATAATCAAACCCCTTGTTGGGGCAACCGCTATTTTCACTATAGTACTGTATTGATCAAGATTTTCTTCATGGATGTGAGTGCTAGTCAATCTAAGGAGGGGAGTGGACTCGTAGTCTCTGCTCCCAAGTTCAAACGACATGCCGTGTCAGCGGTTCGAAACTTTTCACTGGGTTGTGGTAGAGAGCCGACATCCGTTTGGGATAGGCAGATAGTGGTTACTCCCGCTAGTGAGAGTAGCGACGATCAGGAGTGTCTAGTTCTTCACGTAATCAGGCGTGTAATTCTCGCATCTTCATTTGTTTGACTAGTAACAATTATATGTATTGCTTAAAAGCCGAAGTATCGGAAGCTGTTGAGTCACCCTTAGAGGGTAAGATTGGAGATACCAGGTTAGTGATCTATTTGAATATGTCATGAAAATACCTTATCTTGATTATATGTGAGCTTTGATTATTCGATTTACATTGACATATGTTGCATTCATTATATTATGATTATATGTTGCATGGGACTGGGATATGATATTGATTAAAAAGGGGCAGTGTATTTCAATGGTTTGGTACTACATATACCGGTAACACTGTCACATTATTTTAGTGGTTTGGTACCAAATATATCGGTGACTCTGTCACATTATATCGGCTTTGAGCAGCATGACTGTCAGTATGACTGCCAATAAGGAGTGTAGCGGATAGAGGGTTGATTGTAGAAATCCCCACAGGTGTGTTGAAGTTGGACATATGGAGCGGTGTGTAGAGGATGGAATACTAGGTTGGGCTGGGTTGCATTGCATACACTTATTGATATGCTATGTTGTTAGGGCTACGACCCAATTTGATTCGTATGGGCTTCGGCCAAATATGTTACTGTGAGGGCTAAGGCCCAATCTGTTTCCGTGGGCTTAGGTTCAGTTATTGTTCGTAAGGGGGAATTACACACTAAGTTCTCGTAACTCACCCTCCTGCTTAATTTTGCAGGTAATCCCTAGTTTGAGGATTTGGAGCCGAGGAGGACTCTACGGTGGCCATGCGTTATTTTTATCAGAAATTCCATTTTTCTTTGCTTTTAACTTATTTTAAATTTTGGAGAATTGTTATGTAATAAGGCCTCCGAAGTTTTAATTTGGGATTTGAGTTAATGCTGTTATTATCTATATTATGAAATGTGAAACACGAAGTTTTTCTAAAAATTTAATCCATTTATTTTTTATAATAACAAGCAAATAGATAACCAAATCCGGGATTTTCTTAGAAATACAAAAAACTAATTTCAAAATGTCACATTTCTGAAATCCACTAGCTTCGATTTTACATGTCACAAAACCAGTTTCCAACGGTTTGTATTGAAAATTAAAGTTTACAAGAAAACCTTAAACCTAAAGCTACTTTTCAAAATGAAAACAAAATGCGAAGTCTTTTAAAATTGCAAAGTTTCTTAAACAACCTTTCCATGTGGCATGCCAGATCCGATCGTAATGTCTGGGCCGGGTTTGGGGTGTTACAATAATGGTATCAGAGCCCGGTTACAAAACTCGGCTATGGAATGGGTTCAAAAACGTTTTTCCAAAATTGGTTTGAAATGTGGTTTAGAAAAAATATATGTCTTTTCTGCAAGTATGGCACACCGAGTCTCCAGCCCAAATCCGTACTGTAAGTTTCCTGATTCCGGTTGATTTTATGAAAGGAATTTTTATTATGTTGTGATTGCTAGTTATAGGAGATAAAATTTTAGAGATTGAGACTTTTAGAAATATGATCTGCAAAAACCACTCTTAAATCTGAATTCATAAGATATCCATTAATAAACAGTGGAATAATTTACTAATTCATAAAATTTGTAATCAGATTAAGTCGATTAGTAAATATGAGTGCTAGAGGACGTAGACGTGGTATACGCGGCCGTGGTAGAGGCCGGGGTGTTGAGGCTGGATCCTTGGAATCAGGACATGGGCCGGAAGGTGAAGTGCCAGCTTCACCAATAGCGGAAGCAGGGTCTCAAGACCGATTTGGAGAGGATGATGCTTTGTCCCAAGCTATGCTACGTGTTCTAGAGAGGGCTACTGGAGCAAGCACGGGATCTGTAGCTCGGAAATTTATTCCTGAGTGACTTTGAGCAAACGGGGCTGAAATATTTAGAGGTATATCAGGTGTGGCCCCAAACGTAACGGAATATTGGCTGGAGGCAGTTGAGCGGATTATGGATGATCTGGACTGCACGGTAGAGGAGAAGTTGAAAGGAGCAGTGTCCCTTCTTCGAGATGAGGCATACCAGTGGTGGCTCATGGTAAGGGAAGGTACTCCAGCGGATCGTATTACTTGGGATTTCTTTAAGACAGCATTCCAGGGAAAATATGTTGGGGTAAGCTATGTGGATGCCCAGAGAAAAGCATTTCTGAATCTGGTTCAATGGGGTAAATCTATGGCTGAATACGAGGCGGAGTTTCTGCACTTGAGCCGTTATGCTCGGGGTATCGTCGCAACTGATTATGAACATTGTGTTCGGTTCGAGGATGGTCTGCGGGACGAGCTGCGGGTACTGATAGCTCCACAGCCGGAGAGAGATTTTGCTATTCTAGTTGAGAAGGCGAAAATAGATGAAGAAGTGAAGCGGTCTGAGAGGCAGAACTGGGATAAGGATAGGAGTAAGAATAAGAGGAACTTCGGGTCGTCAGGATCTGCTGGGGGCTTCCAAAAGAGGTCTAGGTTTGATGGGCCAGGGTGAGGTGCGATGCTTGTTGCTGTTGGTTAGTCTCGACCGTGTGCTCGATGCAGGAAGTTACATTCGGGGGAGTGTTAGGTAAGAAATAGAGGATGTTTCAAGTGTGGATCTATGGATCATCGGATAAGGGATTGTCCACAAGAGTTGGCTAGGGCGCGGTCAGTAAGTCAGAGTTATGTACAGCCGAGAAGAGGTGGGCAGTAGCCACCAAGAGGTCGTGGTCTGATCGGAGGAGGAAATGGTTTTGGTCGGGGGCGTGGAGCACCGGGCAGGGGTATTGGTAATACAGATGCAAGACAGCCTGGATTGGTTTTTGCGGGTAGACGGCGAGAGGATGGCGACGCACTGGACGTCATAACCGGTTGGTTCCTTATATTTGGTGTACCCTTTACAGCTTTGATAGATATTGGGTCTACACACTTATATGTTGCTAGTACTGTGTCTGGGACTTTGGGTATAAAATCTGAGATTGTTTCTAGTGAAACGACTGAGATTAGCCCTTTTGGACAATCTGTAGTGGTGGACAAACTATTTAGGAGTGTGCCTTTAGAAGTGCAAGGGGTTGTTTTCCCGGCAGACTTGATGGAATTGTCGTTCGGTGAGTTCAATTTGATTTTAGGCATGGACTGGTTAGTTAAGCATCGAGCGAACTTGGATTGCACTGCTGAGCATATGGTGTTAAAAACTCCAGAGGATAAGGAAGTACTTGTGATAGGAGAAAGAAGGAACTATCTATCTAATGTGGTGACTGCACTAAAGGCTGAAAGGATGGTGCGAAAAGGGTGTGAGGCGTTCTTAGCTTTCATCAGTGCTTTGGAGGCCAAAGAATTGTCTGTAAGGGATGTTAGAGCGGTGAAAGAGTTCTCGGACGTCTTTCCAAAAGAGCTTCCAAGGTTACCTCCAGATCACGAGGTGGAGTTCGGCATTGATCTACTTCCGGGAGCAGTGTCCATCGCCCTATATAGGATGGCGCCAAAGGAGCTGGTAGAACTTAAAGCTCAGATTCAGGAGCTGTTGGATTGTGGATTTATCCGACCAAGTGTGTCTCTGTGGGGAGTGCCGGTGTTGTTCATTAAGAAAAAGGATGGGACGATGCGTATGTGCATTGACTATCGTCAGTTAACAAGTTGACGATTAAGAACAAATACCCACTACCAAGGATTGACGACTTGTTCGATCAGCTGCGAGGAGCTTCAGTTTTCTCGAAGATAGACTTGAGATCTGGGTATCATCAGTTAAAGGTCAAGGAGGCGGATATTCATAAGACTGCTTTCCGAACTCGATATGGTCATTACGAGTTTTTAGTGATGCCGTTTGGGTTAACAAATGCACCAGCCGCTTTTATGGACATGATGAACCGGGTCTTCCAACCCTATCTAGACCAGTTCGTGGTAGTATTCATAGATGACATCCTGGTGTACTTAAGAACAAAAGAGGAGCATGATTCACATCTTCGGGTTGTTCTGCAGATATTGAGAGAGAAGCAACTATATGCCAAATTCAGTAAGTGTGAATTTTGGCTGAAGGAAGTTACCTTTTTGGGGCATGTTGTTGCTGCCGAGGGGATTAGGGTTGATCCTCGGAAGATTGAAGCTGTTCTGGACTGGAAATTGCCGAAGTCAGTGTCGAAAATTCGAAGTTTCTTGGGTTTGGCTGGGTATTACAGAAGGTTCGTGGAAGGGTTTTCATTGATTGTTGTACCTCTAACCAAGTTGCTACGGAAAGGGATACCATTTGTATGGACTGATAAACAACAGGAAAGCTTCGAGAAGTTGAAGAAGATTTTGACGGAGGCACCAGTGTTGATTCAGCATGAGGCTGGAAAGGAATTTGTCGTTTATTGCGATGCGTCACACACAGGGTTAGGATGTGTGTTGATGCAAGAAGGGAAGGTGATAGCGTATGCGTCTCGACAATTAAGGCCTCATGAAGTGAATTATCCCACTCATGATTTGGAGCTAGCTGCGGTAGTGTTCGCCCTAAAGATTTGGAGACACTACTTGTATGGAGAAAAGTCAATTATTTACACTGACCATAAGAGCCTGAAATATCTCCTTACCTAGAAGGAGTTGAATTTAAGGCAGCGGAGGTGGATTGAGTTATTGAAGGACTACGACTGCTCAATTGAGTATCACCTGAGTAAAGCTAACGTAGTGGCAGATGCGTTGAGTCATAAAGTGATAACGGATTTGAGGGCAATGTTCGCTCATCTCAGTTTGTATGAAGATGGTAGCTTGTTGGCCGAACTTCAGGTGAAACCGACTTGGGTAGATCAGATTAAGGAGAAGCAATTGTGATACGAGCACGCCCGGGGCACCAGCGAATTTTAATTTGTGGAGCTCGTTATTAGCTCACCTCTTAGCTCATTTTAATTAGTTAACTGCTGGAATAAAAATTAGTTGACTTAGCTTAAGTTAATTAAACGAAATTTAATTAATTTAGTTTAAGTTAATTAAGTAATTTAGTCAAAATAATTTGTGCAAGCTTTAATTAATTTGTCTTCTTTCGTGCATTAGTTTGTGTCAATAAATATTTGTCACTAATTAATTAGTGATTGCCGAATTTTTGATGTTTAATTGCCATTGTAATGTGCTCTTTTTATAAATTAATAAGTTGACTTAATGTATTGCAGGTAGCATGAATCAAGGGGGAGCCTTGAACTAAAGAAACAACAAATAGAGCATAAAGGCCAAAATTCATGAAGGAATTGTGGGCATTGAATAAGGTTTTTGTTTGAGGGAATATATGTGCTTGGACGGCACAAGAATAGAGCATAATGGATGGAATTAAATAATAGCACCATGGAAAAGCATGCGTGAAAAGCTATGAGGGAACCATAAACAATTAAGAATTGTGCATGTGTGTGACTAGTGGGGATTGATGGATGAAGCAAAGATGGAGTACAATATAAAGCACATGGAAGCATGGATATAATAAAATAAACAAAGGTTTAAGCTATTGGAGGGGATGGATAGAACGACAACAAATGTGAGGGAAATTAAAATTAAACTTGGAATTGAAGCTTGTGGAAGCATGACTTAATTGGACGGCATAGTGGGATGGAGGAATAAACAAATGGAAGAAAACATGTGTTGAATTAAGGAGGATATGGACGGCAACATGAATTAAATATTCCCTTGTCTTCTTGTGAGTAAGTGGACGGCAATGAGAAGGAATATGCAGCCAAATTTCAAATTCATTTTGGAAGCATAAATGAGGACACATGGTGGGCTGAATTTTAAATCATTTAGCAAATAATATGGAGACAAGCCTTGTTGGTACGGCAACAATGGAAGCATGGGTTTAATTTTAAATCATTTAAAGAGCATGGTGGACATGAAACATGGGAATATGGGGTTGAAATTTAAAACTTAAATGGATGCATGAGCAAGTGAACGACAAGGTCACATTAGAATTAAATATACCATATTGTAACCACGTGGGAATTATTTTTCCATAGTTGGACAACCAAGCTTCCACGGCAAATTAAGAAGCATTTGTGCTAGGATTTGATTTTGAATTTTATGATGATGTTTCAGCCACAACAAGCTACCTTAGGCTTATAAATAGCTTGTCAGTTTCAATTGTAAGGGGAAGAGAATTTTGATGAATGAAATTTTATGAACCTTTGTTCATTTGAGTGAGTTTATCTCCTCTTCATTTTCGTACAAGTTTCGTTAGACTTATCAAGCTTGCTTGTGGCGTCTTCGACTTGTTTGAACTTATCACCAAATTTCTTTTGGTGTGGCGTTCATCAACCTATCTTCATCTTTCCACCTTAACGATATAAGAAACGGGGTGACACTGTTATATAGTGTTGAATCTTTCTTAAGTTAAGTTCGTATTTCCATTTCCATCTTCGATTACCATTTTCCACCTTAAACATTATAGAACCCGGGGTGACACTCTTTAGTGTTGAATCGATTCTTGTTTAAGTTCTTTTTATCCATTTCAATCAAATTATCCTTTTATCTATTTTATTTTTATTTTGTTCCACCAAACTGAACCATCTCCTATTTATTCATTTAAGCTTCCGCAAACTCATTTATATTTTCCAATTAATTTTCCAAAGGCTTGATTCCTCCCCGTAGACGATTGGGCAACTCATATACGTTTCGACTCACCCCGAGTCGGTTCGTATCATCTGGACACTCTTTAGTGTTGAATCGATTCTTGTTTAAGTTCTTTTTATCCATCTCCATCAAATTATCCTTTTATCTATTTTATTTTATTTTGTTCCATCAAATCGAATCCTCTCCTATTTTATTCACTTAAATCTTCCGCAAACTCATTTATATTTTCCGATTATTTTCCAAATGCTTAATTCCTCCTCGTAGATGATTGGTCAACCCGTATACATTTTGACTCATCCCGAGCCGGTTCGTATCATCTGGTATCAAAGCTAGTTAAACTGAGAACTATGAAGCTCCGACGACGACGGTAGCCGAAAGCTAGTCCGTAAGTTTAAAAAAAAACAAAAAAAGGTTCACAAATAAAAAAGGTTCAAATAAAAAAATTCGTATAAAAAAATATACGAATGCAAAGAAAAAATTCAAGTTGTAATTTTTGTTTCTTGTATTTCATTATAGTATATTTGAAGTTCAAAAAAAAAAAAAGGATACAAAAAAAAGTGTGTGGAAATTTTTTTTTGAAAGTTTGCAAGTTTTGTTTCATTACTTCTTTCCCGATCTTCAAGCCACCCTTCTTCACCCCAACGCCAGTATACCAAAAATTTATTTTAGCCGACCTCCACCCCATAACATCATTTTCCCTTATACCAATTCTGAAGCCGACCCTCAAGCCGCAAATAAGTCTTTCAAAACAAAGTACGAATTTGTGAGACGAGATTAAGTGGTAAAAGGCACGAGTGATTCATTAAAAAAAAACCTTATACGAGTGAAACACGAGTGTGAGCGAAATTTTTTTGTGAGTGACTTGTGAGATTTTGTGGTAAGGTATTTTAATTTTTGTCGGTTTATTTCCCTTTGTTATAATAGTTTCTTTTTCAGCAATAAATATGTCTCAAGAAGAGTTCTCATCCAATGATTACCAATACTTGTTGAACGGAGTGCGAAGAGCCATAAACGCCGAGTTTGACAAGTTGGAACAGCACTTGGATCGGATCGAGGAACGAGACCAACGAGATCGACTTTCTTCAAGTCGAAGGACGGAGTCAAGATCATCCCGAAGACACACTTTCGAAGAATATTCGAGAAGAAACTGTGATCGAAATTCTTATTCCTCAAGAAGTTTGAAACGGTATTCATCCACGAAAGATTATTCTCAAAGTGGTACATATTATGATTCTTATTCCCTCCAAGAAGACATGCGAGTTGATCGGTATATTCGTTCAGGAATTTCCAAGAAAACGTCCATGGAGTATTCTCCCCAAAGAACTTATCGAGATATCTATGAGAACGCTATCCCTTCTCTTGAACAAAATTTTACTCATTTTGATTCTTTTGTATCCTCTTCTTGTCATAATGAAAGGAAAAGAGAAAAAGAACTAAAAAGAAAAGAAAGGCAAGAGAAGATCATGAAAGAAAACGAGCGAATATGGAACGAACTTGAGAAAATAAAAAGAAAGAACTTGGAAAAAGAGTTCGAGAGAAAAGAAAATAAAAATGAGAAACAAGAAAAAGAAATTGAAAAAGAAAAAGAAAAAGAAAAAGAAATTGAGATTGAAAAAGAAAAAGAAAAAGAACAAAACGAACGAGAAAAAGAGAGTGTTGAATCAATTAACCCACTTGAAGTTGTACTTTTTCTATTTCTTCTTTTCAGGTTTCCGAGAAGCCAAGTGACGAATACCCACTCCAATACCTCCTGGAAGAACGACGTTTCCATTTGATTAAAAAAGGTAGGGAAGGTAAGCATTTTGAAGCGGTTCAATCTCCATCAAATTTTTTGTATAAAGATGATTTTTCTTCTAACCCCAATTTGTTTGATTGTAGATATTACGAGATTAATTCGTTATCTAATATGAAATCGTTGAGTTTTAATAAATATATTTTGAAATATGTTAAGAGTTTTGATCGCTTTATCTTGAACGTACATAATTCTTATTGGTCTAACGTGATTGATTTTTCGGAACCTAAGTCCCATAAATCGGGCATATGTTTCGATTTGTTTTGTGGAAAACTCAAGTATCATCCGGTAAGTTTGAAAGATTCCCATCGATTCGATACTTGGTTTCTGAATAAGGTAATGAACTTTGCCAACCTTGTTTTAAATTTTTATTCGTTCCTTAAGCAAATTTTGTGTTTGTACATGCAATTCTTGTACATGGAATCCACATTTTGTTTGAAAAATGTTGATTCGCAAATAAAGCATCAACTACATTACATGCCCGAGGAGAGAAGGTTCGTCTTGATCGAGCAAGGTAAATTTGATCTTCAATTTTCAGCTTGTGAAGACAAGCAAGTTAAGAATGACTTTTGTCATACCGAGCGTAAAGGTAAAGTCGATTTCTTTCTTTCAACACCCAAAGGTAAGACACTTGAAACCTATGAACCCATTTTGTTTTCTTTGGATGTTGACAAGAATCACATTACTGAATCCATTCTTGTAAAATCTTTAAAACGTGATGATCTTCATTGTTCTATCTTGTTCAATAATGGACTATCTGTTTTGGTTCTTGACAAAAAGATAATGGTTTTCAATAAGTGTCATAAAGCATTTGTTGAAACATTTTTGTTCATTTCAAATGTTGAAAGAGCTCATAATGATGACTGCCATTTTGTAAAGCATTTAGATCATGAATTATTTGAATGCCCTATTTTGTTTATTGATGGTCTATTGGTTTTAAAAGAAGACAAAAAGAATTTTGTGTTTGACAATTTTTATTCATGTGCGAATACAAAGCAAGGTTTGAATGTTCAATTTCAAGTGCCATATGTGTTTTCTTCATTACTTGTTTTTGACGACTATATCTATCATTTGATGCGTTATTCGCATGATGATTTTGACTTGTGGAATCCATTCAAATCATATGCATGTTTTGAAGCTTATCCTATTTTGTTCTACAAATTTGACAAGGCATTGTTCCTTTTGTATGATAATGTATTTATGCTTGTTTGCTTGCGAACTATTTGTCTTGTGATGCTCATACCCGGATTGCAAGTTTGTTAGAAACCTATCTTGCTAATTGTTGGTTATCTTTTTCAGGCATCGCGTTTATCATCCATCCCGTTTAATCGAGGAAAGACGAGCAAGGAGTTTGTTCGGACAACCAACGGGTCGATTCGAGGACGAATCGTCTTGAAGAGGGAGGGGATGATCCGAGCACACCCGGGGCACCAACGAATTTTAATTTGTGGAGCTCGTTATTAGCTCACCTCTTAGCTCATTTTAATTAGTTAATTGCTGGAATAAAAATTATTTGACTTAGCTTAAGTTAATTAAACGAAATTTAATTAATTTAGTTTAAGTTAATTAAGTATTTAGTCAAAATAATTTGTGCAAGCTTTAATTAATTTGTCTTCTTTCGTGCATTAGTTTGTGTAAATAAATATTTGTCACTAACTAATTAGTGATTGCCGAATTTTTGATGTTTAATTGCCATTGTAATGTGCTCTTTTTATAAATTAATAAGTTGATTTAATGTATTGCAAGTAGCATGAATCAAGTGGGAGCCTTGAACTAAAGAAACAACAAATGGAGCATGAAGGCCGAAATTCATGAAGGAATTGTGGGCATTGAATAAGGTTTTTGTTTGAGGGAATATATGTGCTTGGACGGCACAAGAATAGAGCATAATGGATGGAATTAAATAATAGCACCATGGAAAAGCATGCGTGAAAAGCTATGAGGGAACCATAAACAATTAAGAAATGTGCATGTGTGTGACTAGTGGGGATTGATGGATGAAGCAAAGATGGAGTACAATATAAAGCACATGGAAGCATGGATATAATAAAATAAACAAAGGTTTAAGCTATTGGAGGGGATGGATAGAACGACAACAAATGTGAGGGAAATTAAAATTAAACTTGGAATTGGAGCTTGTGGAAGCATGACTCAATTAGACAGCATAGTGGGATGGAGGAATAAACAAATGGAAGAAAACATGTGTTGAATTAAGGAGGATATGGACGGCAACATGAATTAAATATTCCCTTGTCTTCTTGTGAGTAAGTGGACGGCAATGAGAAGGAATATGCAGCCAAATTTCAAATTCATTTTGGAAGCATAAATGAGGACACATGGTGGGCTGAATTTTAAATCATTTAGCAAATAATATAGAGACAAGCCCTGTTGGTACGACAACAATGGAAGCATGGGTTTAATTTTAAATCATTTAAAGAGCATGGTGGACATGAAACATGGGAATATGGGGTTGAACTTTAAAACTTAAATGGATGCATGAGCAAGTGAACGACAAGGTCACATTAGAATTAAATATACCATATTGTAACCACGTGGGAATTATTTTTCCATAGTTGGACAACCAAGCTTCCACGGCAAATTAAGAAGCATTTGTGCTAGGATTTGATTTTTAATTTTATGATGATGTTTCAGCCACAACAAGCTACCTTAGGCTTATAAATAGCTTGTCAGTTTCAATTGTAAGGGGAAGAGAATTTTGATGAATGAAATTTTATGAACCTTTGTTCATTTGAGTGAGTTTATCTCCTCTTCATTTTCGTACAAGCTTCGTTAGACTTATCAAGCTTGCTTGTGGCGTCTTCGACTTGTTTGAACTTATCACCAAATTTCTTTTGGTGTGGCGTTCATCAACCTATCTTCATCTTTCCACCTTAACGATGTAAGAAACGGGGTGACACTGTTATATAGTGTTGAATCTTTCTTAAGTTAAGTTCGTATTTCCATTTCCATCTTCGATTACCATTTTCCACCTTAAACATTATAGAACCCGGGGTGACACTCTTTAGTGTTGAATCGATTCTTGTTCAAGTTCTTTTTATCCATCTCCATCAAATTATCCTTTTATCTATTTTATTTTATTTCGTTCCATCAAACCGAACCCTCTCCTATTTTATTCACTTAAAGTTTCCGCAAACTCATTTATATTTTCCGATTATTTTCCAAAGGCTTAATTCCTCCTCGTAGACGATTGGGCAACCCGCATACGTTTTGACTCATCCCGAGCCAGTTTGTATCAAATTGTTGGATGAAATGTTAAGTTCTCGACTTCAGCAAGTGCAATATGGTGAGACAAGAGATTTTGTTCTGAGCAGTGAAAGGTTATTATGTTTCCGTGGGAAGATTTGTATGCCGAAGGACTCAGAGTTGAGGCAGATGATTCTACGGGAGGCGCATAGTAGCCCTTATGCTATGCATCCCGGTGGGAGTAAGATGTATCGAGATCTGCGGGAACAGGATTGGTGGCCAGGGCTGAAGCGGGAGGTTACCGAGTTTGTGAGTAAGTGTTTGACATGCCAACAAGTGAAGGCGGAACACCAGTTGCCTTCAGGGTTGTTGCAGCCGGTGAAGATTCCGCTTTGGAAGTGGGAAAGGGTAATGATGGATTTTGTTAGTGGGCTACCTCTTACGCCTACTAGGAAAGATTCAGTGTGGGTGATTGTCGATCGGTTGACAAAGTCCGCTGACTTCATACTGGTTCGTATCAATTATTCGTTGCAGAAGTTGGCTAAGCTGTATGTAGCAGAGATTGTGAGGTTACATGGGGTACCAGTGTCTATCATATCAGACAGGGACCCTAGGTTTACATCGCGATTCTGGAAGGCATTACATAAAGCTTTAGGTACAAGACAGGATTTCATCACAGCGTTTCACCCGCAGACTGAGCGTCAGTCAGAAAGGGTAATTCAGATTCTGGAAGACATGTTAAGGGGCTGTGTAATCGACTTCAGAGGTAGTTGGGAAGATTTTCTACCGTTGGCAGAGTTTTTATACAACAACAGCTATCAATCCAGCATTCAGATGGAACCCTATGAGGCGTTGTATGGTCGTAGGTGTCGTACCCCTACCTGCTGGACAGAGTTGGGTGAGCGACAGTTGCTGGGTCTGGAGTTGATCTCAGAGACTGAGGAAAAGGTGATAAACCGTAAAAGTAACATATTTTAAGCCCACATTTAGTATGCTTTTGGATGAATTAAGCCTCGATTTATGTAAAAAGGTGCTCTTAATCCTTTGTTTTCATGTTTTATACCCAGGAACGCACCCGAGGATGAAAAGAACAAAAAACGGGCCCAAAATAGAGTAAATGGGCCATATCACGAAATCCACACGGCCTGGGTCCAAGACCACATGGCCGTGCCTCCTGTCCTACTAGAACACGGCCGTCTCCTGATTCACACGGTCGTGCCTCATTCAACAGGATTGAACACAGCCTGGCCACGAACCACACAGGCGTGTGCCATGGCCATGGCCATGTCCCTGCCGCGGCCAAGAGGAGTTTTACTTGGAATAGGATACTTGGAGGAAAAGAAACACATTCCAAAGCCTATCCAAATGCCCTAGTAGGAAATCTACTTGAATTAGGATACTTAGGGGCCAAGTAAGGCATCTCACAGTCTATATAAACACCCAAGGGGGCAACTTAAGCAGGGAGTTCGGCAGAAGCCCTCTGTCGGGGCGGTAAGCTAGGCCAAGGAGCCAAGCCAAAAAGGTCAGAGTTGTGGGAATTACTCAAAGATAGCCAGTTGATCCATCTCAAGAAGCCAGAATCCTACTCAAGACGGTGGATCTCTCCTTCAATTCCTTTAGGGAGTTTTAGGGATTTCTTATGTTTTGTTTTATCTTTTCTTCTGAGATGTTTTCTTTATTTATTATGAACTAAACCCTTCAGATACCTGAAGGGGATGAAACCTAGATGAATCGTGTTATTGTTTTCTAAACTATAAGATAAAAATTTTATTTGTTCTTAATTATGTGCGCTTAATTCTTGTGCTAATGTTTCCGGGATATTAATTCAAGTTAGATGTTCTTAGGTGGAGGAGAAAAAGTCCCTACTTAAGAATAGATCTAGCATAATTAAAGCGGAGTCATTCGCGCGCCTAGAGATTGGGTGACGAGATTTTGCCAGATTAGGGTGAATGTAATATCCGGGAATTAGGGGTTGTGCATTTTTGCTTAATTGTATGTGGTAGCGTGCCTATGTGTGGTTTGAGTGTGTTTTGGGGGTTTTGGGAACTTTAGAATGTAGGAGAATGCCTTAGAAAAATATTAGATTTTAGTCTTTAAAAGGGAGCTAGTCAAGACAGGCCTTAAGAAAATTTGTTGGAGGATTTAGACACAAGAATTGGCTTGGTAAAGTGGCAAGGAGGCACCACTTAGAGCCTTGAAGGTGACGCCACAAGCAGTGTGTGGGGGCTTAGGTTCGAATCCCATGGATGGCAATAAGGTGACTTGTATTTTTGCATTGTATGGCATGTGTTGGTCAAACTCTAATTAAGGTAAGGATGGACTTTTTCATTTATGGATAGTAGACTAAGGAATAAGGCAAGTTATTAGTTAAGGTATGGAATCAAGATGTTATGGAAGGATAAGGGGACATAAGGCTTGATGTATGGGAGATGTTTTGGAAATTTTTCTATGGCCATTTGACCATGAATGTGGACGGTTTAGGGGGCTAGGGGGTTGGCCGAATATTGTATGGGATTAGGGGGAGAATAGTTGGCCAAATTCTTAGTATTTTTGTGCATCTTTTTCCCTCTTCTCCAAAATTATTCTCCTTAGCCGAATGTGTCATTGGCTTTAGGTGAAAACTTTGTTTTTGTTTTGGCTATCATCTTTGACCAAATTGGTATTTTTTCTTTTCTTCTTTTCCTCTCAAACTCTTCCTTTCTTTTTGGTACCGAAATATCACTACCTTTGAAAGGGACATTTCTCTTTCATTCTTTTTCTTATTTGACCGAATGTGTATCAATATTAAAAAACTTTTTCTTTGTTCAATTTCTTCCATAGCCGAAAGCATATAGGCTTTTGATCATTTTTCTTCTTCTTTTTCTTTTCCTTTCTCTTCTTTTCTTTCTATTTTGTTAAAGCCGAATCTATAACCTTGCTATTCTCTTCTAAAGCCGAAAGTTTCATTTCATTGACACCATTGAAACTGATTTCTCCTAAGCACCAAAAGCCTATCATCTTTCTCATCTAAATTGATTTCTCCACTTCGGGTTATTCTTGTCAATTTCTTGGAGTTTAGTGACCATTTGCGTTTTGGTCATTACTTTTTGGTAAGAATCTCTTCTAGACTGATTTCTTTATCTCTTTCTTTTTTTGACGGTTGAAAAGCGAAACTCTAATTTCCTATTTTCTTTGACCGAATCTTGAAGGAAAGTTACGGGGTTTTTCTGTAGTCGACGTTTAGGGGGAGATCATTCGAGATTTGAATAATCCAAGGTACTGTCGACGTTGTAGGCAAAAGTCGGAAATCTTAAGTATTCTATCGTTCTTCGTGTTTACAAGGTGTGTAGTTATCGCACTGTTCTCCCATTATTTATGTATGTTGTTATATATGTATATGATGTGAATAGTAGCTGACAATAATGGCTAAGATGATGGATACCCATGATGGGTAATCGAGTAACCAGGTCAGTATTTTATGACGTTAATTCACATATGGTGTATGCATGAAATTGTGATGGCATGTAATGTATATTTGTTCCAGTGATATGTTGTCATGATACATATATATGCATGGGGCCGGGATATGATCAAGGAAGGACAGGGTGTACATATTTATGTACGTGGTCTAATGTTAGCCTTGTGCTACATTGGCGCTTGATGTTAGCTATGTGCTTCATCAAGGAGGGGTGTTGGCTATGTGTCACCTCCTGGCGGATGATAGCTGTGTGCATCACCGTGGATTGAGGATGACCTCGAGTCACCTCGTGGATATTGACATGTGGGGTCACTTAGGTGATCGGTGGCTTAGCCACGGCCTTGGGCAGCAGGTCTGCCATGGTAGGTGTAACGGATGGACATTAGGTGGGGCAGGGCTTCATAATTGCATAATTTTATATGTGGACTGTGTGGATATGGGCCAAGCCCATATGTGGAGACATGTGAAATAACTATGCACTGAGTCTGTATGACTCACCCAAATTTTACCAACATCGCAGGTGATTCGTAATGCTTGGACAGGGTTGGAGTGGATACGAGGTGGCCCATGCAGAAGAAGTTTCCACTTATTTTAATAAAATTTATATTTTCGGTATTTTAAGTATTTATTTATTGTAGTAAGGCCACTTTAAGTATTTGAGGTTTATTATTATGTTTTAGTTGGATTGATGATTAAATTACTATTTGGAAATGATTTTTTTTTTATTTTTAGTAACTTATATTTTAAAAATATATATTAAAGTTTTAAATCAGAGAATTTGTAACAACTTAATCTTACATATAATTTTAAATACCCAATGTTTTCTAAAGACAATATTTTTTTTTATGTTTTTACTTTTAAGTCAAAATCTTTTCAAACGTTTTCCCGCAGTGGCATTCCAAATCTGGCCGTAACGTTTGGGCCGGGTTTGGGGTGTTACAGTGAAACCTAATATGGGAATCCATAGATCGAGTTAATGTGACTCTAGGGGTTTTAATTAGAAAGAGATTTCAATTAATCGACCTAGGGTTAGTTATTATTCGCTTCGAGAGAGGGTTTAGTATAACTTAGGGAATCCTACGGATCAAGTCAAGTGAATAAATCGTATGGTTCAGGGTTAAATAACAAGTGAAGTCTAGGTGGATTCTTCCTGAGGGTATCGTCTTAAATCAACAGAGTCTTTCTTCAAGTTATTTCCCAATTCATTCTTTTTGTCTTTGCGTCTTTAGCTTAGTAGTAGTTAGATTACATTAAAACAACTTCGCTTATTATAGGCTAAATCATAAAAAGAAAGTTAGTATTAATACTTTTGGTTCCTTTGGGTTCGACAATCCGGTCTTGCCTAAGCTATACTACTGTTCGATAGGTACACTTGCCTTTAATCGTTGTCAGAGTTAGTTTCCAGGTTCGATCATTCTCTTTATAAATTTTAAAACTCGATAGACACACGATCAAGTTTTTAGCACCGTTGCCGGGGAACTAAAATATTAAGAAAGCTCTATTTTTATTACTTTAGCCATTATTTTTTTCGCAATTTACTTCTATTTTTATTTTTAGGTTAAATTTTGATTTTGCTAAATTATCTTTCCTTCTTTTCCAGCAGGTACCTCTAGTTTATGACTAGAAGGAACCCGAGAGGACCTTTAGTATACGACAGTGATATTGAAGCAACTGCTCGCAGGAATCACAGAGAAATCAGGCGAGCCTTAAATTACACAGAGGAAAATCAAGAAGGTAGATCCAATCCTACTGAAGGGATGGACGAGAATAATCCACAACCGCATGATGTAGGAGAAAACAATGCTCCACGTACTATGTTTGATTATGCTAAACCGCATTTAACAAGAGCAAAATCAAGTATTGTTAGGCCTGTTATAGCTGCTAATAATTTTGAATTAAAGCCTAACACAATACAAATGATTCAAGAATTCGTTCAATTTGATGGTTTACAGGACGAAGACCCAAACACTCATATAGCTAATTTTTTGGAGTTTTGTGATACCTTTAAAATAAATGGTGTTTCTGATGACACCATACGTCTTCGATTATTTCCCTTTTCATTAAGGAATAAAGCCAAACAGTGGTTAAAATCGTTACCACGAGGGTCAATCTCTACATGGGAACAAATGACCGAAAACTTTCTATTAAAATATTTCCCACCAGCCAAAATAGCCAAATTACAAAATGATATCTCTTCTTTTGTGCAGATGGATTTAGAGACATTATACGATGCATGGGAGAGATACAATGATCTCTTGAGAAGGTGTCCGCACCATGGTTTACCCTTATGGCTACAAGTCCAAAGCTTCTATAACGGTGTAAATCCCTCAACGAGGCAATTAATTGATTCAGCCACCAGTGGAACCATGAACAACAGAACGCCTGAAGCAGTCTACGAGTTCATTAAAGATATGTCACTGAATAACTATCAATGGCAAGTTACAAGGACGAAACTGACAAAATCAGCTGAAGTTTACAAACTCGATGCAGTGACCATGCTATCAACATAGGTAGAGATGATGAATAAAAAGCTTGATAGTTTGTGTTCTTCACAGGCACACCCAGTCATGTAGTGTGACGCAAGTGGAACTGTGGCGAATCCTGAGTACCCACCCTACCAACCAGGTGCATAGAGCGAACAAATGAACTATATAGGTAATAATTTCAGATCCAATAATAATCCTTATAGTAATACTTACAATCCAGGTTGGAGGAACCACCCAAATATTTCATGGGGAGGTCAAGGAAATCAAGGATATCAAAGACAACAACCTCCTCAAAATTTCCAAAATCAGCCATATCCGTAAAAGAAGAAGCCAAACCTTGAAGAGATGCTAACAAAATTCATGGCAACCTCAGAAAATTGTCTCCAAGATACTGAGAAAACACTTAAAAGTCAACAAACATCTGTTGAAGAGACCAAGAACCGAGTCGGGGAACTTACTAAGTCAGTAGGGGAAGCCACTAAGGTGATCGGACAACTTGCAAAGTTGATGTCTAAATGACCGCAAGGACGTCTACCAAGTAACACAGAGATTAACCCAAAGGAGCAAATCCAAGCCATCACAGCTCATGATAGTAAAGGGTTAGATGAACCCAATTCAATATAAGAAAACGAGGTAGAAGAAGGTAAAGTAGAGGTAACATGGAAAAAGCCAAAATCGGTAATCAAAGAGTACCAACCTCGCATACCTTATCCCGAAGCAATGAAAAGAGATGATACAGAAGAATAGTTCGGTAAGTTTCTTAAACTTTTGAAGAAATTACATATCAACTTACCCCTTCTTGAAGCACTTTTTCAGATGCCAGATGCAAGGAAAGTTTTAAAATAGCTCTTGACGAACAAGCGCAAATTAGACGAGGAACCACATGTGGAATTAAATACAGTATGCTCAGTGATGCTACAAAATAGACTACCGCGAAAGCAAAAAGATCCAGGGAGTTTTACAATTCCATGTTTAATTGGTAGTTTAACTATTGATAATGCGTTAGCTGATTTAGGGGCAAGCATAAATGCCATGCCTTACAAAATGTTTAAACAACTAGGTCTAGGGAAACTTAATCGCTGAAATCAGAGCTTTAAAATTTATAAAACGAATGATCAAACCTGGAAACTAACTCTGACAACGATTAAAGGCAAGTGTACCTATCGAACAGTAGTATAGCTTAGGCAAGATCGGATTATCGAACCCAAAGGAACTAAAAGTACTAATACTAACTTTCTTTTTATTATTTAGCCTCAAAACGGAGTGAAGCTGCTTTTAAACTAAATTGACGACGTGTAACACCCCAAACCCAGCCTAAACATTACGACCAGATCTGGCATGTCACATAAAAGGATTGTTTAAAAACTACGCGTTTGTTAAAAATTTCGAGTTTAAATATTTATTCGCTTGATATCCTTTTGTTAACATTTTGGAAAACGATCATTAAGGGTTTAGGACATTCCCGTATTGAACATTTGATAACAATAGGCAGCAATCATATTAAAAGCTAAACCAGATAAAATACCAAAAATACAGTTAAAGTGGCCTTATTATAACTTAAAATCCCGAATTAAAAATAAGTTGAAATAAGAGAACAAGTTTACGAGAAAATAATGTATGGCCTTCACGAGTCCGCCTCAGCTCCCAAATCCGCGATCTAACAATTACCTGCAAAATTAACTAAGGGGTGAGTCATCGAGACTCAGTGTGTAAATCCCCATCCAAAGTATGTTAAGCTCATACATAGATCCATGTGCAAATATGCATGTCATGCAACCCATCCATCCTATCCATTCGAAACTCCCAAATCTACCCCGTGTGGTCAAAACCACTGGTGGTCAAAACCACTGGTGACCGTAGTCACAAGTAAAATCGGTGTTGTCAAAACCACTGGTGACCGTAGTCACAAAAATACGTGTGGGGCCAACCCACAATGTGGTCAAAACCACTGATGACAATCCCGTATATCGATATGTGGGGCCAACCCACTGTGGTACCAAACCACTAGGACGAGTCACAAAGATAGCAATATGTGGTCAAAACCACTGGTGACCGTAGTCACAAATAATATCGGTGTGGTCAAAACCACTGGTGGTCAAAACCACTAAGACTTAGTCACAAAAATAATATAGAAAGCGGGGCCAACCCACTGTGTGGTCAAAACCACTGGTGACAGTCTAGAATCATATCTTCCCCCTCCTCTCATCATACCCATGCAATATGACATAATAATTCGTATGCAGTATGACATGTATGCAAATCATATATCACAGATAACATATGAAACGAATTACCATCATAATCAGAATAACAAATATGACATAATCAAGCCAATCAACCTCTAAGGGTATAACAATAATTTACCTTCTAGGGGTATTTTGGTAATTTACCCACTAAGGGTATTTCAGTAATTTCGTACCTGGAATGGCTTTTCTGAAGGCCCAATGTCGCCGTGAGTGACTCGACTACCAATTCTGGTCCTTACCGGACTATTGGGCCTAAAACCCGATTTTGGCCCATTCGGGCCCACACGGTCGTGTGGCCCACCTAGTACAGATCTAGCCACGTATATAAGTTCCACTAGTCTAATTCACTATATACTATACCATCATACATTTTGCTCAATTGGGCCCACGAGCCCATTGGGCCCACTTCGGCCCATCGCAGCCCAAGCAGCCCCAACCCACAAGAATACTACTGATGGCCTCAACTATCGCGTCGAAGCCCCACACGTGCGCTTGCACGCTCGTGTGGCTACTATTACCGTGACCGGCACTTCGACATTTGCCGCTCTACAACTAGAGTAGAGAGAGTTACACACCTGATAGGAATCTGAAGCTGCTAAACCGCGCTCCGAGCACTCCTTTCCCCAACGCCAACCCGGTATCCTAACTCTCCTCCTAGAATGCTCTTTATATAGCTAGCTCTTCACCTTCCTTCTTTGTATCTTTCCGATGTGGGATCCCTTCGTCAGTAGAGTTTAAATTCCACTGAAACTCTTGCCGTCCAATCCGCAAAATAAATACTCCATTGCTTCTCATGAGATTCGAACCCAGGCTCCCTTGCAACATAATCCATGCCGCTAACCACTTGGCCACAAGCTCCTCTTGTGCCTTAAACCATGCGCAACTAAATATAAACTATGGCCCAAATTCTAATATCCAAGTAAAAGAAACTAAGATGCAAAAGCCAAGACTTGAACCTTGGACCTCCTTCCTTCCTTGTGGCGTCACCCCCTTGTCTCTTATGTGGCGTCACTTTGCCACTACACCACACACTCCACTTGTGCCATTTTCCTCCACTTTTTATTCTTAAGACCTACCTGCCAACTTCCAGGGTTTTTTTCGCCTAAAACCAAAGTTTCCCCAAAGCTAATGTTCGATCCCGGGGCTTCATAGAAGCCCTCTAACCTTCCAAAATCACTTATCGAATATGTCCAACTTGTACTAAAGCCGATCTCCTGTTCTCCCAAAAATTTTAAACGCTACTACGCCTAAGGCCCATTGGGCCCAATCCTACTAGGCCCAACTTCGGGATGTTACACGACGACTAAGCTAAGGACACAAAGACAAAAAGAATGATTTGGAAAATAGCTTGAAGAAAAACTCAATTGATCACGACGATATCCTCGGGAAGAATCCACCTAGACTTCACTTGTTATCTAACCCTAAATTTTATGATTTCTTTACTTAGCTTGATCCGTAGGACTCCCTAACCTATATTAAACCCTCTCTCGAGGCGAATAACGTCTAACCCTAGGTTAATTAGTGGAACTCTCGTTCGCTTATAATAACCCCCTAGGATAGCAGTAAATCGATCAATGGACTCCCATATTAGGTTTCACCCTAATCTAGCAAAATCTCGTAACCCTATCTCTAGGCATTCGATCAACTCCGCTTAATTATGTTAGATCTACTCTTAGGCAGGGTCTATTCCTCCTCCACCTAAGCACATTAGATTTGGATTAAGCAACATAATTAAAAACAACCTAAGTAATTCATCATATAACTTACAAACTAAATAACAAGATTCGTCTAGGTTTCATCCCCTTCAGGTATCTAAGGGGTTTAGTTCATAATGAATAAAGAAAACATAGCAAGAGAAAAGATAAAACAAAACATAAGAAATCCCTAAAACCCCCTAAAAGAATTGAAGGAGAATTTCACCGTCTTGCGTATAACTCCGACTTCTTGGGATGGATCAACTCCTTGGCCTAACTTTGACGCCTTTTCAAAGGTGGCACTTAGGGGATATATATATATATAGGCTCTTGGAATGCGATTCTTTCTCCCTAAGTATCTTTTTCCGACTGAAATTACTCTTTCCAATGACAGAGGCACGGCCATGGCACACACCCGTGTGGATCGAGTTCAGACCGTGTTCGGATTTCTAACTTGAGGCATGGCCGTGTGAGGTAGAGCTGAGGCCGTACTCTTGGTGCTCGTCGAGGCGCAGCCGTGTGGACTTTGGGCCAGGCCGTGTCAATTTCGTACTAAGGCCCATTTACTCCTTTTTGGCCCGATTTGTGTTCTTTTCAACCTCGGGTGCTTTCCTGGGTATGAGACATGAAAAGAAAGGATTACAAGTACCTTTTATAAAAATAAAAGAATAGATCATCAAAAAGCATACTAAATGTGGTTAAAATTTGTTACAATTACGGTTTATCAAAACCCAAATAGACTAGGATGAGCATTCAATTAGCTGATAAAACTGTTAGAATTCCTAGGGGTATTATCTAAGATGTTCTTGTAAAAATTGATAAATTCGTTTTCCCAGTAGATTTTGTTGTCTTAGACATGGATGAGGATAATTCGATTCCCTTAATTTTAGGAAGACCCTTTTTAGCAACTGCCAGGACTAAAATTGATGTTAGCACAGGAGAATTAATACTTCAAGTAGGTGAGGAATCGATCAGCCTACAAGCTCTTGACTCGGCCAGGACAACAATTGATGAAGGTGAGAAAGTAAATTCAGTTGATAACCAGATTGTTCTAGCTTCATCAAAGGAAACGCCACAAGATTACAAACCTGAGCTGAAGCATGACCCTCATATCAACACAGAAAGGTCACACAATGAGCGAAGCCTTAAGATCGACAAATTAGAAAAATGGACGACATCCTTTAAAGAGGAACCAGAACCGTACGAAGAAAAATCGAAAGAGCGGTTAAAAGAGCTCATAGGAACATCAAACCACCTCAAAATAGGAGACCAGGTACTAATAGATAAGACAGGTCCTTGAGTCATCACATCAGACCTGAACACAAACGAAAAAATTCCTCTTGAGGTACGAAATATTTTCCCACATGGAACAGTCGAAGTAAGCAATCCTATCTTCGGCATTTTTAAGGTAAACGCTTCTCGACTTAAACTTTATAGTGAGAATAACACTGATAGCATAAGGGAAGATATTCAAACCTTTAAACCTCCCTGATTTTTCAAAATATGAGGAAAGTCTAGCTAAAGACTATAAACGAGCGCTTCTCGGGAGGCAACCCGAGCACTAACACAATTTACTTTTACATTTTTATTCTTTTCTTTTCTTTCTGAATTTTTAGTTGTAAACTAACTAAGGGTGCAGATTTCCAGGCCACACGGCCTTGCACACGGCCGTGGTCGTGGCCGTGTGTACATCAAGAATCTTTGTACCAACATGGCAGAGGTGGTACAAGTCAGACTCAACTGATTTTTGAAGTTCATGGACCCAACCACTCCAACACGAGCACTAACAAAAGCCCACGGCCGTGCGAAGCGGCCGTGGATGACACTGACTTATCAATAACGGGCGTGGGTGGCTGAAAAATGGGCATGGAGAATCAACACGCCTAGACACACGGCCGTGCGAGGTGGCCGTGTAAAACAACAAGCCCTCAGCCCACGGGCGTGGGAAAGTACCAGGATTGAGCCTCTATTTAAACACCAACCCATTCTCCATTCTTCTCATCCACTTTCCACTTCTTTTCTGATTCTCTTTTCTTCCTTTTTCTCCCTTCTCCATAACAAAGTCTTCAGACTCTCGAGCCACAAATATCAATGTCGAAGAAGCAGAAAAAGGAAAGCGTAGTCTCCTTAAGGAGACCGACATTCATAAGCTCATGTTGGCCGCTTCATTCCAACAACAAGCCAAGGGTCTTTAAGACCGACATTCTTTTCTCTTTTGCTTCAATTTCCTTTTTTTTGACAATTTTATGTTTAATATAGTTTAATTTATTTTAGTTTCTTTGTATCAGGTTCAAAAGGCTGCTAGGGAATCACGCCTTGGGAACCACGAGCATCACCACCACAGCCTTTGAAATAGTAAAGGCTACTTAGGAACCACGCCACTTCCGCCACCGCCAGCACCTCAGCAGCCTTAGAGGTCACACCCACCTCGTGAACCATTCATCAATAAGGACTCTTCGGTCCATCCACCTTTTCTTTTAACTTAATTTTACTTTTTATTTTCCTTCTCTTTAGTTTTCTTGTCCTTAATAATATATTTAGCTTATTTTAAATGTGTCTTAATAATCCCTGGCTAATTCTTCATGAGCTCCCCAATTTATTCATCTAGCATAGAGCTCGGTAGCAGCCACCACCCCTATCGACTTCCAACTCCGGGAAACCATCCATAATTCAGGAAGTGTCACTCTTTCTCCCTTTCTTTTGATTATATAATAACTGTTATTATCTATCTTTGTACATTGAGGGCAATGTACACCTTAAGTGTGGGGGTGAATATTTATTTGAAGAAAGGGCCTAACTTTTTGCATTATTCTCAAATCCGGCCAAACTTTTTTCATTATTCTCAAATCCCTGAATTTAGTCTTGTTTTTAAGTAATTTCCTCATATTACTAATTAGGATGAAATTTCTGATGGTTTATAATTTTTATTGATATGTTTTAGATTAAGTCATAGTTAATTGTGCATTGATGATTAAATTAGAAGAATATTAGAGAATCAAGCATGATAAGTCTATTTTTTAGAATTAAAATCTTTGCTAGGTTGTTGAGCTGAATCTAAATATTATCTTGAAGTTTGAAATTTACAAGGTTGATGTCAAAACACCCATAATTTTTGTGAGATTTTGAGCCTATTAGAGCATATATTCTTTTTCATGCTCACTTTATTGATTATGAGTGTGTCAACATTGAACTGTTATTCTAGAACTTGCCTCGATTATACATGTTGAGACCACACTTTTGATTTGATATACAAAGATGATAAAGGCACCTAGGTTTTAACCCACTTACTCCACTAAAAGCCTACCTTCACAATTAACCCCTAGTGAACCCCGTTGATCCTAACAACCCTTCTTTTTGACTCACCTAATATTAACCTCAAACCCTTTGCATTTGTTACCAACATTCTTTTTAACTACCCTTATATCGAGATTTGACTTGATCAAGCTATCTAGTTATTTTATTTCAGTATATTAATTTATCTTGTAATTTGATTTGTTTAAAAAAATAAAGTATATTCATTATTAACTTTGTGATTAGATGAGCTTATGCATTAAACTCCAATTATTGAAGAAGAGGCTCGTAATAGAGTATTATCAATAGTAGTATTATTAGTTTCCAATTGATGTAATTATTTAGGATGAGTTCATTTTTCTAGGTAGGTAACTTATCAATTCAATCTCGATTCAAACCTCCTAATTCAGCCTTTTTCCAAACCTTTAACCCTAGCCCCGTTACAACCCTGTTAAAGACCTTTTTGATCTGTTTATCATCTCATTTTACAGTGGTAGAGATTTGATTTTCAGGCAAGCCTATGGGATTAACTTTTCAGGTTCGACTTTTGAGTGCTTAACTTTGAACCTTAAACACTTCGAGTGATTTGAGTGAATCTTTTGTGAAGATGTCAGTCCTTCTAGGTTTTGAATTAAAGGTAATTATTTAGGTAAGGGGAAAACCTAAGTTTTTGTAATACAAATAAATGACTTATATTGTTTGAATCTTTAGGACTCTTCGAGTTAGATTATCTATGTATAAATTATTTATGAATTATGATGAGACACTGTTGATAGGAATTATGAATCATGGAAAGTTCGTTTTAATTGTAAGTTGAGACTTTTGCTTGAGGACAAGCAAAAGCTTAAGTGTGGGGGTATTTGATAAACCGTAAAAGTAACATATTTTAAGCCCATTTAGTATGCTTTTGGATGAATTAAGCCTCGATTTATGTAAAAAGGTGCTCTTAATCTTTTGTTTTCATGTTTTATACCTACGAAAGCACCCGAGGATGAAAAGAACGAAAAACGTGCCCAAAACGGAGTAAATGGGCCATATCACGAAATCCACACAGCCTGGGCCCAAGAGCACACGGCCGTGCCTCCTGTCTTACTAGAACACGGTCGTCTCCCGATTCACACGACCGTGCCTCATTCAATAGGATTGAACACGGCCTGGCCACGATCCACACGGGCGTGTGC
Source organism: Gossypium australe (assembly GCA_005393395.2). Taxonomy (NCBI): domain Eukaryota; kingdom Viridiplantae; phylum Streptophyta; class Magnoliopsida; order Malvales; family Malvaceae; genus Gossypium; species Gossypium australe. The sequence continues at coordinate 131,185,149 of CM016623.1, forward strand.
CATGGCTGTGTCCCTGCCACAGCCAAGAGGAGTTTTACTCGAAATAGGATACTTGGAGGCAAAGAAACACATTCCAAAGCCTATCCAAACGCCCTAGTAGAAAATCTACTTGAATTAGGATACTTAGGGCAGGTAAGGCATCTCACAGTCTATATAAACACCCAATGGGGCAACTTAAGCAGGGAGTTCGGTAGAAGCCCTCTATCAGGGAGGCAAGCTAGGCCAAGGAGCCAAGCCAGAAAGGTCAGAGTTGTGGGAATTACTCGAAGATAGCCAGTTGATCCATCTCAAGAAGCCGGAATTCTACTCAAGACGGCGGATCTCTCCTTCAATTCCTTTAGGGAGTTTTAGGGATTTCTTATGTTTTGTTTTATCTTTTCTTCTGAGATGTTTTCTTTATTTATTATGAACTAAACCCTTCAGATACCTGAAGGGATGATACCTAGATGAATCTTGTTATTGTTTTCTGAACTATAAGATAAATACTTGATTTGTTCTTAATTATGTGCGCTTAATTCTTATGTTAATGTTTTCGGGATATTAATTCAAGCTAGATGTTCTTAGGTGGAGGAGCAAAAGTCCCTACTTAAGAATAGATCTAGCATAATTAAAGCGAAGTCCTTCGTGCGCCTAGAGATAGGGTGACGAGATTTTGCCGGATTAGGGCGAAACCTAATGTGGGAATCCATAGATCGAGTTAGAGAGATTCTAGGGGTTTTAATTAGAAAGAGATTTCAATTAATCGACCTAGGGTTAGTTATTATTCGCTTCGAGAGAGGGTTTAATATAACTTAGGGAATCCTACGGATCAAGTCAAGTGAATAAATCGTATGGTTCAGGGTTAAATAACAAGTGAAGTCTAGGTGGATTCTTCTAGAGGGTATCGTCTTAAATCAACTGAGTCTTTCTTCAAGTTATTTCCCAATTCATTCTTTTTGTCTTTGCGTCTTTAGCTTAGTAGTAGTTAGATTAGATTAAAACAACTTCGCTTATTATAGGCTAAATAATAAAAATAAAGTTAGTATTAATACTTTTGGTTCCTTTGGGTTTGAAAATCCGGTCTTATCTAAGCTATACTACTGTTCGATAGGTACACTTACCTTTAATCGTTGTCAGAGTTAGTTTCCAGGTTCAACCATTCTCTTTATAAATTTTAAAACTCGATAGACACACGATCAAAAGGTTAAATTGATTCGGGCTCGGTTGAAGGAAGCTTCTGACAGGCAAAAATCGTATGCAGATCTGAACCTTAAGAAAATAGAATTCTCAGTGGGTGATCAGGTCTTTCTGAAAGTTTCACCTTGGAAGAGGGTTCTAAGATTTGGATAGAAAGGCAAGTTGAGCCCCAAATTCATCGGGCCTTACCGGGTGTTGAAACGTATGGGACCAGTAGCTTATCAACTTGCGTTACCTCATTAGTTGAGTCAGATCCATAGTGTATTCCATGTTTCAATGTTAAGGCGCTATCGTTCGGATCCATCTCACGTAGTGTCAGTGGAAGAAATTGAGGTAAGACCTGATTTGTATTTTCAAGAAGAACCAGTGCAGATCCTGGACTGGGATATTAAGGTATTGAGAAGGAAGTTGTTCCTTTGGTCAAAGTGTTATGGTGTAATCACGGTTCAGATGAAGCCATGTGGGAACCGGAAGAGGCAATTCGATAGCAATACCCTCATCTCTTTTGACCAGGTAAATTTCGAGGCCAAAATTTCTTTAATGGGGGTAGAACTGTAACATCCTAGAATTAGGGGTCCGCATTCGGTGCTATTTTATGTGCTTGGCTTGTTTTGCTTGTTATTTAGGTGTGTTTGGGGGTCCTAGGGAGGCTCTGGTTCAAGCTAGAGCCTTGGTAAAATTTTGGTTTTTGAGCATAAGGGGGGAGAGCTAGGGGAAGCAGGCTTTAAGGATATTCATTTGTGTTTGATGACATAAAGTGGGCATGAGGTGGAGTCGTTGTGCCGTCACTGGTAGAGCAAGGGGTAAGGAGTTCGAATCCCACTTGCTGCATTGTGGAGCCTTAAATTTTTGTGCTCAAGGTGGTTGAGTGTTGGCATTCGGCTGGGACTCTATCAGGTGAGGATTTGAATCGGTCAACAAACTCAAATGGATGGAGGAGAGGAGCTTGGGGAGTTTGAATGTGTCAACTAATTTGAATGGTGGATAGAGAGGACTTGGTGGAGCAAATCTAGGAGAAAATCAAGGGATTTGAGAGGGGTAGTGAGAGTTGGCAGAATGTTGGAGAGGTGGGGGAGAATTTTGGCTATGTGTTGTAGTTGGCTAGGAATTTCAGCATTTGTGGTGGGTGATAGCATAAACCGAGCCATTAGAGTGTTGTGCGAAATTCTATAGTTCTTTTTTTAGCTTTTCGTTTTGACATTTTGGTGTTGTTCTCAAGGCATTTCGGGTTGTTACTCACTTTGAGCTTGTGCCGAATCTCTCAATTTTCTCTCCATCCCTTCTTTTCATTTGAGTGATAGCCAAATTGCAACTCTTCTCCTATTTCCTTTCTTTTCTTGTTTGCGCTTCTATTTTCTCCTTTTCTTGACCGAACCAGTTTCTTCCACACTTCTTCGACTTCTTTTTCTTTCCTCTCTTTGCTCCTCTATTTCCTTCTTCACTAGCCGAACCTCCATCGCTCCCCTATACTTCTTAACTTTTTCTATTAAACCGAAACCCTTACTCCTTTTAGTTCTTGGCTAGTTTCCTCCATAATCAAATTTCATTCTTCTTCATTACTTTTCGTTCTTTCTATTTCATTATCTGTTGCTGGCCGAATCTCCTCTGGAACCAAACTAAATCCATTCTTCCACTTATGCTGTAAGCCGAACATCAAGAAGCATCCCTTTTGGTTTGCCGAAAGTCTCTTCTCAATCAGCTTTGATTGTTGCAAGGTAACGGGTTCTTTCTCATTTGTTTTTCTCATCTCTTTTCGATGGATCGAAGCAGTCATCCTCTTACTTCTTCCTTTTTTTTAGGCTGAATATTAGTACTCTATCCCCCTTAAAGGGTGGTTGTTCGTTGTAGGAAGCCGAAACTCTTGTCAGCAGTGGCCGAATCTAAGACATCCTGGTAAGTTAGTTTTGGCCGTTTATGGGTGTTGGTTGGACGCTCTTAATAAGAGTATTTAGGCTGAAAGGCCATTTCTTCCTTATTCATTAGGAAGCATCTTTTCTAACTCGGGAGTTATTTAGGAACTCAGTCAAGGGAATAGAACCAATCGGCATTGATAGTTAAGGTAAGGAGTTTCTCTCTAGTTCTTTGTGATCAACTTCTATATGTTTTACTCTGCCATAATCAAACCCCTTGTTGGGGCAATCGCTATTTTCACTATAGTACTGTATTGGTCAAGATTTTCTTAATGGATGTGAGTGCTAGTCGATCTAAGGAGGGGAGTGGACTCGTAGTCTCTGCTCCCAAGTTCAAACGACGTGCTGTGTCGGCGGTTCGAGACTTTTTGCCGGGTTGTGGTAGAGAACTGACATCCGTTTGGGATAGGCAGATTGTGGTTATTCCCGCTAGTGAGAGTAGCGACGATCAAGAGTGTCTAGTTCTTCGCGTAATCAGGTGTGTAATTCTCGCATCTTCATTTGTTTGACTAGTAACAATTATATGTATTGATTAAATTCTGAAGTATCGAAACGACTGTTGAGTTACCCTTAGAGGGTAAGATTGGAGATATAGGTTAGTGACCTAATTGAATATGTCATGAAAATACTTTATCATGAATATATGTGAGCCCTGATTATTCGATTTACATTGACATATGTTGCATTCATTATATTATGATTATATGTTGCATGGGACTGGGATATGATATTGATTAAAAAGGGGCAGTGTATTTCAGTGGTTTGGTACCACATATACCGGTGACTCTGTCACATTATTTTAGTGGTTTGGTACCACATATATCGGTGACTCTATCACATTATATCGGCTTTGAGCAGCATGACTGTCAGCATGACTGCCAATGAGGAGTGTAGCGGATGGAGGGTTGATTGTAGAAATCCCCACAGGTGTATTGAGGTTGGACATATGGAGCGGTGTGTAGAGGATGGAATACTAGGTTGGGTTGGGATTGCATTGCATACACTATTTGATATGCTATGTTGTTAGGGCTACGACCCAATTCGTTTCGTATGGGCTTCGGCCAAATATGTTACTGTGAGGGCTAAGGCCCAATCTATTTCTGTGGGCTTAGGCTTAGTTATTGTTCGTAAGGGGGAATTAGACACTGAGTTATCGTAACTCACGCCCTGCTTAATTTTGCATGTAATCCCTAATTTGAGGATTTGGAGCCAAGGAGGACTCTGCGGTGGCCATTCGTTATTACTATCGTAAATTTCGTTTTTCTTTGCTTTTAACTTATTTTAAATTTTGGGGAATTATTATGTAATAAGGCCTCCGACGTTTTAATTTGGGTTTTGAGTTAATGATGTTAGTATCTATATTATGAAATGTGAAACACGGAGTTTTTCTAAAAACTTAAACCATTTATTTTTTATAAAACGGATAACAAGCAAATAGATAACTAAAAACAGGATTTTCTTAGAAATACAAAAAACTATTTTCAAAATGTCACATTTCTGAATCCACTAGCTTCGATTTTACGTGTCACAAAACCAGTTTCAACGATTTGTATTGAAAATTAAAGTTTACAAGAAAACCTTAAAACCGAAGCTACTTTTCAAAATGAAAACAAAACGCGAAGTATTTTAAAATTGCAAAGTTTTTTAAACAACCTTTTCATGTGGCATGCCAGATCTGGTCGTAACATCTGGGCCAGGTTTGGGGTTTTACAACTTTCCTTCTCTTTATTTCTCTTATGCTTAATTTAGTCTATTTTATATTGTTTTCTTTGATTTAGGTTCTAAAGGCTGTTAGGGAATCACCACACCACGCCCTTAGAAATCACACCCACCTCGCGAACCATCTAACAATAAGGACTTTTCAGTTCATTAATCTTTTCTTTTAATTTTATTTTACTTTTTACACTCTTTCTTTGTATCTTTCTTTTCTTTAAATTTATAATTAGTATATTTTGAATTATTCTTATTATTTCCTGGCTATTTCTTCACGAGTTACCCAATTTCTTCATCTAGCGCTGTGATTGTTGGTGGCCACCATATCACCACCAGACACGCCTGCTCCAACTTATCTTTCACCTCCGAATCAAGTTTCTACACTTCCAACTCAAGGAATCCATCCAAAATTCAGGAAGTGTCACCTCTCCCTTTGAAACACCCCAAACCCGGCCCATACACCACGACCGGATCTGGCATGTCACTAAGAAGATTTAGTAAAACATGTCGCATTTTTGGAAAAGAACGTTTGTCAAGTTTAAACATTTATACCGGGAAACTTATTAATTTGATAATATATAAGATGTAAATTTTATATGATGCCTTTATGAATTAAAAACCAAAATTTAGTACATGCCTTAGTTTCAATTTTAATCAAATAATTCAAGTGTCTGAAAATAAAGCCCAAAAACCCGAAAAATATAAAGTTAATGGCCCATGGCCTTATTACAATGAAATTTTAAAAAAACCCACTAATTAAAAATATTAAAAATAAATAAACTAAGTAAAGTCTTTTGCTGAATCAAAACAATCCCTCGCATGGCTACCTTGCGCCCCTCTCCAGCCCGGTCCGATGCACTAGGTGCTACCTGAAAGATGTTAAATAATAGGGTGAGTCACGAGACTCAGTGTGCAACCCTCGTGCACCATCAGATTGGGCCTTAGCCCCACAGAACAGATAACAGAGCATAATATATCAGAAAATATACAAAGCCCACCCCAATCCTAGGTTTCCATCCGCTACACACCACCGTTACCTGCCAACACACCATTGGGGATTTCTACAATCATCCAACACCGCTACACACCATCGATGGCAGTTACGCTGCAGTTAGCTGCTCATTGTTAGATCATGGCAATAGCCACTACAACAGATCATGGCAAAAAGGCCACTACATCAGATCATGGCAGAAGCCACTACAAAAAAACACTTCCCCTTTCATCAATCACCCAACCCCGTGCAATCACAGAAACCGACATACATGTTTATCATATCAAATTGACAGAACTATTCACTTTATAATGACAGAGATCACTAACCTGGTGATTCGCCTTTACCCTTCTCGGGTTTTCAATAGCCATGCCAGCATTTCGGCATTTAACAGAATGTAACAGATTTATAAGCATATACTAACAGGCAATCCAAATAGTGTGAGAATGTTACACACCTGATAAATACGTGGGACTACTCTCTATGTCGATACCCCCGCTAATCGGATCTACTGCTCTTGGTCTCTAACTTTGCTCAAAAGCTGAAAGAACGCGAAGATAAAGCCTCTCCTATATTCGGCCAAGGGTTAGAGTTTTACCCGAATTATGCGTTTAAAATACAGATCTCCTTGCCTTGAAATCCTGAAAGTAATACAATCCGAGTGCAACTAAACTCTGGCTTAGAAATCTAAATGATTGAATCCCCTTCAAATCCCGGAATGCCGCAAATGAAAGAAAACACCCGATTAGTTAACCATATAGCCATTCGGCTAAGATCTCTAAAAGCCAGAATAGGTTGAAAGAATAACATATTCGACACTTACCTCTTCAGAAGATTTCGGCTACCCCTTGCAGGAAGATTCGACAAACACAAGAGAAGATATCTAGGAATTTCGGCTTTTAAGAAATTCCCGAAAAAAAAAATATGAACAAGAGAAGGTTGATGCGTTTTCGACTTTTAGAAAAACTGAGTGAAGAGTTTCGGTTTCTGACAGAAAAAGAGAAGAAGAAAAGAAAACAAGAAAGAGGCTTGACGATTTCGGCTAAGAAGAAAAGAATGGAGAGGATTTTGGCAGCAGAGAAAACTGACAGAAAGCTTTCAGAAAAATTAATAGAATTTTAGCATCTCCTAACTCTATATAGCCATCCCCCCTTTACACACACAGTCCAAATTTCGACCACCTCTAGCCTCCTGGATAGCCTCTCATCTTTTCCCTTATCTTTATCAAAGCTCACATCCAAAAGAGACTTAATTAGCTCTAACTCCTCCATCCTTTATCATCATAATATCCACATGTTTTAAACATTAAAAATCCCTAAATATTAGCCTTGTTGTCGTCCCCTCCTAGCTCCCTTTAGTGCCGAAATTGGCCCAACTTGATGGGCACCAAACGACCACAAATTTGCCGTCTCCCCTTGCCTATTGACGCCATCTATAACTCCCCTTAACTATGCCCCTTGTTGCTGGGCCACAAGCCCAGTATGTCAATTAAACTACCAAGACTTTATTTTAAGCCCTAGAGTGTCTAAACAGAATATTTAATCAAGGCCTCGGCCCAAACTTGAGCCCCATTTGCACCTCAAAATCTAAAATTAACACATTAAACATGTCTACACATTAAACGCATAAGCCCACTAATTCAGGATGTTACAGTTCTACCCCCCTTAAAATAAATTTCAGCCTCGAAATTTACCTGATCAGAAGAGATGGGGATATTGTTGTCGCATAACATCCTCTGGCTCCCATGTTGCTTCTTCTCCGCCGTGGTTTTGCTACAACACTTTGACCAAAGGGATGGACTTCCTTCTCAACACCTTTACGTCTCACTCCAAAATTTGCACTGGCTCCTCCTCAAAGGACAAATCTGGCCTTACTTCAATCTCTTCCACCGGCACAATGTGCGATGGATTAGAACGATAACGTCTTAGCATCGAGACATGAAACACGTCATGTATCTGTTCCAACCCTAACGGCAACTCCAATCGATACACCACTAGGCCCACACGTTCTAGTACCCAGTAAAGTGCAATAAACCGGGGACTTAGCTTACCCTTCCGACTAAACCTCATTACCTTCTTCCATGGTAATACCTTCAAAAAGACTTGGTCTCCCACTGCAAATTCCATCTCCTTTCATTTTAAATCCGCATAGGATTTCTGTCGATCAGACGCTTCTTTCAACCGAGCCGGAATTAACCTAACTTTTTTTTCCGTCTCCGAAACTAGTTCTAGACCCAATACCTGACGTTCACCCAACTCTGTCCAACAAGTAGGAGTACGACATCTCTGTCCGTATAACGCTTCATAAGGCGCCATCTGAATACTAGATTGATAGCTATTATTGTACGTGAATTCTGCCGAAGGCAAATACTCCTTCCAGCTTCCCCTAAAATCGATGATGCAACCCCTTAGCATATCCTCCAAGATCTGAATTACTCTTTCAGACTGACCATCAGTCTGCGGATGAAAAGCGGTACTAAAGTCTAACCTCATTCTCATTACCTGATGTAGAGCCTTCCAGAATCGTGACGTCAATCTAGGGTCCCTATCTGATATGATCGACACAGGTACACCATGCAGTCTCACCACCTCAGCCACATACAACTTGGCCAACCTTTGCAGAGAATAATCCCCACGAACTGGTATGAACTGAGCAGACTTCGTCAACTGATCCATAATCACCCAAATCGAATCCTTCTTAGTGGGCGTAAGAGGTAACCCACTAACAAAATCCATCGTGATTCTTTCCCATTTCCACTGCGGAATCTTCACTGGCTGTAACAACCTCGAAGGCAGCTGGTGTTTCGCCTTCACCTACTGACATGTCAAACATTTACCCACGAATTCCATTACTTCTCGCTTCAGACCTGGCCACCAGAATTGCTCTCGCAAATCCCGATACATCTTAACTCCTTCAGGATGCATAGCGTACGGGCTACTATGCTCCTCCCGCAGAATCATCTACCCTAACTCAACATCCTTTGGCATAAAAATTCTCTTACGGAAACACAAGACCCCATCACCATTCAAACTATAGTCCTCTCCTTCACCACTTCGCAGTTGCCAGAGTCGAGCACTCAAAACATCGTCTAAAAGCTGCTTTTCTTTGATCTGACTAGTCCACACTGGTCTCACTTGGAGTTCAGCTACCAAACTGCCATCCTCATGCAAACTGAGATGAGCGAACATCACCCTTAAATCTGCTATCGCCTTCCGACTCAATGCATCTGCCACCACATTAGCCTTACTCGGATGATATTCGATCGAGCAATCATAGTCATTCAATAGCTCAATCCACCTACGTTGCCTTAGATTTAACTCCTTCTAGGTAAGGAGATACTTCAGGCTCTTATGGTCAGTGTAAATAACTGATTTCTCCCCATATAGGTAGTGTCTCCAGATCTTCAGAGCAAACACTACTGCCGCCAATTCCAAATCGTGCGTAGGGTAGTTAAACTCATGCGGTCTTAACTGTCGGGACGCATACGCAACCACTTTTCCATCTTGCATCAACACACACCCCAAACCTGTGTGTGACGCATCATAGTAGACGGTAAATTCTTTTCTTGCCTCTGGCTGAATTAACACCGGTGCTTCTGTCAAAATTTTCTTCAGCTTCTCAAAGCTCTCCTATTGTTTGTCAGTCCAAATAAACGGTACTCCCTTCCTCAATAACTTAGTTAGTGGTGCCGCAATTAACGAGAACCCCTCATCAAACCTCTTGTAATACCCTGCCAATCCCAAGAAACTTTGAATTTCTGCCACAGACTTTGGCGGTTTCCAATCCAATACAGCTTCTATCTTCCGAGGGTCAACCCTAATTCCCTTTGCAGAAACCACGCATCCTAAGTTACTTCCCTTAGCCAGAACTCACACTTACTAAACTTAGCGAATAGCTGCTTCTCCTTCAAGACTTGCAACACCACACGAAGATGTGCATCATGCTCCTCCTCGGACTTGGAATAAACCAGGATATCGTTAATGAACACTACTACAAACTGATCAAGATATGGTTGGAACGCCCGATTCATCATATCCATGAATGCCGCTGGCGCATTCGTTAACCTGAACGGCATCACCAAAAACTCATAATGACCGTAGCGAGTTTGAAACGTCGTCTTATGAATGTCTCCTTCCTTTACCCTTAACTGATGATATCCCGATCTTAAGTCAATCTTAGAGAAAATCGAAGCTCCTTTGAGCTAATCGAACAGATCATTGATTCTTGGCAGTGGGTACTTGTTCTTAATCGTTAACTTATTCAGTTGACGGTAGTCCACGCACATACGTATGGATCCGTCCTTCTTCTTCACAAATAGGACCGGCGCTCCCTACGGAGACACACTTGGTTGAATAAACCCTCAATCCAACAGTTCCTGGATCTGAGCTTTGAGCTCCACCAGCTCATTCGGTGCGATTCAGTAAGGAGCAATGGACACTGGAGTCGTACCCGGAAGTAGCTCTATTCCAAACTCTACTTCGCGATCTAGAGGTAACACTGGCAATTCCTCAGGAAAGACATCTACGAACTCCTTTACTATTCTTACCCTATCGACAGTCACCTCCTTAGCGTTCAAAGCACTGATAATAGCTAGAAATGCATTGCATCCTTTCTGAATCATCTTAACAGCCTTCAATGCAGATACTACGTTGGACAAATAATTTCTTCCTTCTACTAACACAACCACCTCCCCGCCTTCCGGGGTACTCAACACCATGCGCTTAGTCTCACAATCCAACTTAGCACGATGTTTAGTCAACCAATCCATTCCTAAGATAAGGTCAAACTCTCCAAACGGTAATTCCATTAAGTCTGCCGGAAATGCTACTCCCTGAGTCTTTAAAGGTACATCCTTAAACAGTTTGTCCACTACCCTAGATTGTCCTAAAGGACTAACCACAGTCATCTTCCTAGTGGTTGTTTCAGAGTCTATACTTAGGGTCTCAGATACCGAACATGCAACATAGGAGTGGGTTGACCCAATATCAATTAAGGTAAAAAAAGGGTTATCAGTAAAAAGGAACGTACCGGTTATGACGTCAAGTGCGTCACCATCCTCCCGTCGATGTGCTGTATAGACTAGTCCCGGCTGCCTCGCGTCTACATTACCTGCACCCCTACCAGGTGCTCCACGACCGCGACCAGACCCATTTCCCCCTCTGGCTGCGCCACGACCCCTCGGTACTGGCTGATCACCTCTCCTAGCCTGATAAGAACCTCGTCCCGCGGGCTGTGCCTAATTCACCTGCGGACAGTCCTTAATCATATGCTCCGTGGATCCACACCTGAAACATCTACCGGTTCTCCTTCTGCACTCCCCATAATGTACCTTCCCGCATGAGTTACATGATCGATTCTGACTCCTAATAGCAGTTGTCGGAGCACGAGCTGGCCCGTCAGACCTAGGCCTTTTCTGGAAATTTCTAGATGATCCCGACGGCCCAAAATTCCTCTTATTCCTATTCCTATCCTTATCCTTATTCTGTTTCTCAGTCCGCTTAACCTCCTCAGATATCTTAGCTTTCTCAACCAAAATCGAAAAGTCGCTTTCCCTCTACGGTGCTACTAATACCCTCAGCTCATCCCTTAGACCATCCTCGAACCGCACGCAACACTCATAGTCAGTCGCCACAATCCCTCGAGCGTAACAGCTCAACCGCAGAAACTCCGCCTCGTATTCAGATACAGACTTACTTCACTGTACCAAGTTCAGGAATACCTTTCTCTGCGCATCCATATAACTGGCCCTGATGTGCTTTCCTTAAAATGACTCCTTAAAGAAATCCCAGTCAATCCGATCTGTGGCAGTACCCTCATTTACCGTGAGCCACCACTGATAAGCCTCGTCTCGAAGAAGAGACACGGCCCCCTTCAACTTCTCCTCTACAGTTAAGTCAAGGTAATCCATTATACGCTCACTTGCCTCTAACCAATACTCAGCTATATTAGGGGCTACGCCAGAAACACCCCTAAACATCTCTGCGCCGTTGGCTCGGAGCCGTTCCGACACGGATTTCCGAGCTCCTGAACCCGTGCCTGCCCCAGCAACTCTTTCAAGGACCTGCAACATCGCCTGAGATACCGCATCATCTCCGGGCGCCTGGTCCCAAAATTCTCCCTCCACATCTGGCAGATCCGGCATATCATTTCTTGACCCATGGCCAGACCCTACCGGCTCTGACACGGTCATCCTACCTCTACCACGACCACGTGGCGGACGTCCTCGACCCCTTGTACTCGTTCTTCTAATTGGCGTTTATCTGATTAGAAATTTTATGAATTAATAACTCTTCCCACTGATTATCCACGAACAATCTCATGAAAAGTAGTTTTAAGAGTGATTCTTTCGAATTCGAACCTATCTACAGTTTCAGTCTCAAGTTCGTCTCCTAGTTTCAAGAAACCACATACATCAATCATCATACATCAGTCATACAAAGAGCATTCATGAACTCACGTTCATCCCCTAAGTGTATTTTCGGCATTTCTCTACCCAGGGGTATTTTTGTAATTTTATCCTACAGGGTATTTTTGTGATTTGACAAAATAGAGTATTTTGGGAATTTTCGAGATAAAGGTATATTATTACAAAACAGGGGTATTTTGGAGGATTTGATTCTAAAAGAAGTAGTGGTATTTTGGTGGTTGTGGTTTTTGGTTGTTGTGGTGTGTTGTACGTGTGTTCTTTTTCCTAACGCAGGTATTGGGATAACTTTATAAAGTTTGATGGTTCTGTAAATCTTGAGTTTTTGAGTTTGTTTTTTTAAGAAAACTTTCGTTGACTTTGTAAATCGGGGTATTTCCGTGAATCTGGGGTATATTTGCAAATCATGGGCATCTTGGTAATTTTTTTTCAAAATAAGGGTATCTTGGTAATTTTTTTCAAAATAAGGGTATTTTGGTAATTTCATGAAGCAGGGGTATTTTGGGAATTTTGCAACCCGGGGGTATTTCGATAATTTTTGTAAACCAGGGGTATTTCAGTAATTTAGCAAATTTTGATAATTTTCCAAATCAAGGGCATTTTGGTAATTTTCAAATCAAGGTGTTTTGGTAATTTTTCCAAATCAAGGGCGTTTTGGTAAAAAAAATTTCAAACTAGGGGCATTTTGGTAATTTTACAAAACTAGGGTGGCTAGTCGCTTTCGGGTTTTGGTTAGAAACTTTTGGTCCGTTAACAAGTCCTCACAATTAAGGTGAACAGTCACTACGCACCAGGTAGGATTCCAGCGAAGAGGAGGTGAGTCACTAGGACTGCTTAAGTACCAGGCTCTTCCGGATCCAATCCTAGACATGCGCATGCCTGTTGCCACACCCCAACCCAGCGACTTGTTCCCGGGTTTGTTTAATTAGGTTAAGTTTTATGGAAGTTGAAAAGTATGATGTAAACTGGGCCTAAAGTCCATCAAATTCTATTTAAGCTAATCTATGTCCCATGAAGCCCATCAAGCCCGCATACATATGTCACACAATGGTTCAGAATACTTACTTGGCGGACTTGGGCCGGAGACGCAGGTGCCATGCCGAGCTAACAGACCTATTTCATTTATAAAAATGCATGTTTCAAAACCCATCTTTAGAAAACGTTTTGAGCCCAAAAACCTCAAAGTCGAGTTTTGAACTGGGCTCTGATACCAATTTGAAACACCCCAAACCCGACCCATACACCACGACCGGATCTGGCATGTCACTAAGAAGATTTAGTAAAACATGTCGCATTTTTGGAAAAGAACGTTTGTCAAGTTTAAACATTTTTACCGGGAAACTTATTAATTTGATAATATATAAGATGTAAATTTTATATGATGCCTTTATGAATTAAAAACCGAAATTTAGTACATGCTTTAGTTTCAATTTTAATCAGATAATACAAGTGTCTAAAAATAAAGCCCAAAAACCCGAAAAATATAAAGCTAATGGCCCATGGCCTTATTACAATGAAAATTTAAAAAAAACCCACTAATTAAAAATATTAAAAATAAATAAACTAAATAAAGTCTTTTGCTGAATCAAAACAATCCCTCGCATGGCCACCTTGCGCTCCTCTCCAGCCCGTTACGATGCACTAGGTGCTACTTGAAAGATGTTAAATAATAGGGTGAGTCACGAGACTCAGTATGCAACCCTCGTGCACCATCAGATTGGGCTTAGCCCCACAGAACAGATAACAGAGCATAATATATCAGAAAATATGCAAAGCCCAACCCAATCCTAGGTTTCCATCCGCTACACACCACCCTTACCTGCCAACACACCATTGGGGATTTCTACAATCATCCCACACTGCTACACACCATCGATGGTAGTCACGCTGCAGTTAGCTGCTCATCGTCAGATCATGGCAATAGCCACTACAACAGATCATGGCAAAAAGGCCACTACATCAGATCATGGCAGAAGCCACTACAACAGAACACTTCCCCTTTCATCAATCACCCAACCCCGTGCAATCACAGAAACCGGCATACCTATTTATCATATCAAATTGATAGAACTATTCACTTTATAATGAAGAGATCACTAACCTGGTGATTCGCCTTTACCCTTCTCGGGTTTTCAACAGCCATGCCAGCATTTCTGTATTTAACAGAATATAATAGATTTATAAGCATATACTAACAGGCAATCCAAATGGTGTGAGAATGTTACACACCTGATAAATACGTAGGACTACTCTCCATGTCGATACCCCTGCTAATCGGATCTACTACCATTGGTCTACAACTTGGCTCAAAAGCAGAAAGAACGCGAAGATAAGGCCTCTCCTATATTCGACCAAGGGTTAGAGTTTTACCCGAATTATGTGTTTAAATTACAGGTCTCCTTACCTTAAAATCCCGAAAGTAATATGATCCTAGTGCTACTGAACTCTGGCTTAGAAATCTAAACGATTGAATCCCCTTCAAATCCAGGAATGCCGCAAATGAAAGAAAACACCCGATTAGTTAACCATATAGCCATTCGGCTAAGATCTCTAAAAGGCGGAATAGATTGAAAGAATAACATATTCGACACTTACCTCTTCAGAAGATTTCGGCTACCCCTTGCAGGAAGATTCGGCAAACATAAGAGAAGATATCTAGGAATATCGGCTTTTAAGAAAATCTCAGAAAAAACATATGAACAAGAGAAGGCTAATGCATTTTCAGCTTTTAGAAAAACTGAGTGAAGAGTTTCGGTTTCTGACAGAAAAAGAGAAGAAGAAAACAAAAAGAGAAAGAGGCTTGAAGATTTTGGCTAAGAAGAAAAGAATGGAGAGGATTTCGGCAGCAGAGAAAAATAAGAGAAAGCTTTCAGAAAAATTAATATAATTTCGGCATCTCCTAACTCTATCTAGCCGTCCCCCCTTTACACACAGAGTCCAAATTTCGGCCACCTCTAGCCTCCTGGATAGCCTCTCATCTTTTCCCTTATCTTTATCAAAGCTCACATCCAAAAGAGACTTAATTAGCTCCAAATCCTCCCTCCTTTATCTGCATAATATCCACATATTTTAAACATTAAAAATCCCTAAATATTAGCCTTTAGTGCCGAAATTGGCCCAACTTGATGGGCTCCAAATGGCCACAAATTTGGCCTCTCCCCTTGCCTATTGACGCCATCTATAACTCCCATTTACTGCGCCCCTTGTTGGTGGGCCACAAGTCCAGTATGTCAATTAAACTACCAAGACTTTATTTTAAGCCCTAGAGTGTCTAAACAGAATATTTAATCAAGGCCTTGACCCAAACCTGAGCCCCATTTGCACCTCAAAATCTAAAATTAACACATTAAACATGTCTACACATTAAACGCATAAGCCCACTAATTCAGGATGTTACACCCTTTCTCACTTAATTTAATGCTATTAATCTCTAGAATATCTATCTTTGTACATTGAGGGCAATGTACATCTTAAGTGTGGGGGGTGAATTTAAAGTCCTAACTTTTTGCATTATTCTCAAATCCCTGAATCTTGTCTTGTTCTTAAGTAATTTTCTCATGTTACTATTAGAATGAAATTTCCTTTGATTCATGATTTTTATTAATATGTTTTGGATTAAGTCATTTGATAATTGTGTAGTGATGATTTAAATTTTAGGAGACTAGAGAATCAAGCATGATGAGTCTATTTTCAAAAATTAAAATTTTGTTAGGTTGTCTACCTGAACCTAATTATTACCTTTAAGTTTGAAATTTACAAGGTTGACTTCAAAAACCCATAATTTTTGTGAGATTTTGAGCCTTTCAGAGCATATATTCTTTTCTTGCTCACTTTATTAATTATGAGTGTGTCAACATTGATTTGTTATTCTAGAACTTGCTTCGATTATACATGTCAAGACCACATCATTGATTTGATATACAGAGATGACAAAGGCACTTAGGATTTAACCCACTTACTCCACTAAAGCCTACCCTCACAATTAACCCCTAGTGAGCCCCTCTGATCCTAACAAACCTTTTATTGATTCACACACTAATTTTAACCCAAAACCCATCTTGTATTTGTTATCACCATTTCTCTTGACTACCCTTATATCGAGATTTGATTTGATCAGTTGCCTAACTACATTCTTTATTTCAATTGTTAAAATCTATCTAGTTGATTTGTTCTTAAAAATATATATTTATTAGTTCTATGATTAAGTAAGCTTATACGTTTAAATTCCATATCTTGAGAAGAAGCTCATATTATTAGTAATGAAGTTTTAATTAATGTAATTATTTGAATCTTAGTTCATCTTTCTAAGTTAGGTAATTTGTTAATTCAATCTTGATTCTAGCCCTTTAATTCATACTTTATCCACACCTTTAACCCGAGCCCCATTACAACCCTTTTTAAAGACCTTTTGATTTGTGTATCATCTCATTTTATAGTGGTGGAGATTTGATTTTCATACAAGCCTATGGGATTAACTTTTCATATTTGACTTTTGAGTGATTTGAGTGAATCTTTAGTGGGGATGTCACTTCTTGTCAGTTTCAAATCAGAGGTAATTATTTAGGTAAGGGGAAACACCTATGTTTTCTTACTATAGAAACTATGACTTTGACTGCTTGAATCTTTAGGACCCTTTTACTTAAATTATCAATGTAAAAATTATCCATGAATTATGATGAAACACTATTAATGAATATTATGAATTAAGGAAGTTCATTTTAATTGTGAGTTGAGAATTTTGCTTGAGGACAAGCAAATGCTTAAGTGTGGGGGGTATTTGATAAACCGTAATATGTACATATTTTAATCCCACATTTGGCATACTTTTGGATGATTTATCCCCTGAATTATGGAATTTGATGCTCATAATCCTTTAATTTCATGTTTTATACTTAGGAGAGCATCAGAGGATGAAAAGAATGAGAAACGGGCAAAAAATAGAGAAAATGGGCCAAATTAAGAAATTCACACGGCCTGGAGAAATCCACACGACCGCACCTGTTTAGCAGATCCGAACACGTCCTGGACTCGATTTACACGGTCATGTCCCTGACGTGACCTGTTTTAATTCTACTCAGAAAAGGGTACTTAGAGGTAAAGAAAGATATTCCAAAAGACTATATAAACACCCTAGAGGGCAACCTAAAGGGGGCGTTCAGGTAGGATGAGGAGCCAAGCCAGAGAGGGCAGAATTGTGGGATTTACTCAAAGACAGCTAGTTGATTCGTCTCAAGAAGTTAGAATCATACTTAAGATGGAAGATCTTCCCTTTAATTTCCTTCAGGGGGTTTTAGGGTTTTTCTTATGTTTTGTTTTATACTTTCTTCTGAGATGTATTCTTTTATAAACATGAACTAAACCCCTCAAATACCTGAGGGGGATGAAACCTAAGATGGATCTTGTTGTTATTTTCTAAATTATATGATAAATACTTGATTTGTTCTTAATTATGTGTTCTTAATTCTTGCTTTGATATTTCAGGATATTGATTCAAGTATTGATGTGCTTAGGCAGTGGAGCAAAAGTCCCTGTTTAAGAGTAGACATAGCATAGTTAAGTGGAGTTGATCGCACTCCTAGAGATAGGACGACAAAAATCTGTCAGATTAGGGTCAAACCTAATATGGGAGTCTATAGATCGAGTTAATGCAACACTAGGGGTTTTAATTAGAAAGAGATTTCAATTAATCAACCTAGGGTTAGATGTTAGTAGCCTCGAGAGAGGTATTAATATAAATTAGGGAATCCTACAGATCAAGTCAAGTGAATAAATCGTCTAGTTAAGAGTTAAATAACAAGTGAAGTCTAGGTGGATTCTTCCTCGGGTATTGTCTTAATCAATTGGTTTTCCCAAAAGTATTTCCCTAATTCACTCTCCGTGTCTTAGTATCTTTAGCTTAGTAATTAGTTAGTTTTAGATTAAACGATGATTCCCTTAATCCTTAGGCTAAATAATAAAAATATAGTAATTATTGGTACTCTTAGTCCTTGAGGATACGATATTTCAAAATTTTTCCTTGGTACAGGGCTCGCACGCCCGTCTGACACTAAGACATGCCTGTGCTTCAGGCCATGTCTTACCCCGTGTAACTCTCTGACTTATGCCACATGGCCTGCCATACGTTCGTGTGCTAGGCCGTGTGGTTAATTTAATTTTCACAAAATAGGTGCAGGTTTTACACGGCCAAAAACACATGCCCGTGTTCTAGGCCGTGTCTCTCACACGGCTGAGACACACGCTCGTGTCTCTATCCGTGTGCTCAATTTTGAGCATTCTGCTTCACAATTTTAAGATGCAGTGGACACACGGCCAAACCACATGCCTATGTGCCAGGCCGTGTGTCACACACGGTCAAGACACACTCTCGTGTGTCTACCCATATGGACAAAAATAGACCATTTTAAGGCCATTTTTCTCACCCTTTTCATTATCAACCTGCACACAACATTCAAATACCCAAATATATCCAAACCAAGCATTCAAAGCAACCGAAACTCATATTTACCATCTATCTTCTTATCACAAAACTCATTTACTTAAACTTACCCAAAGTAACTTAATTCATTACTTACTAAAATCAACTACTAAGTATATGCACACAAACATATAAATATGTATTTTTCACAACCATATTTCAAGTTAAACTCTTTTCTAAACTAATCTTATACATGCCATATAAACCATAAGTTATATTACAAAATCTACTGGAGATAATCTAGATAGTGTGACTTGAATGTGTTGATCCGATCCTCCGATTTCACATTAATCTACAAAGAACATTAAACACACAAAAGTAAGTTCATAGGCTTTAGAAGATAAATCTTACCAAACATTCTACAATATAACATTAAACAGAGCATTTCACTAATATTGCCTGCCATTCACAATTTTAGATGATGAATTCACTTGATTGAGCTCAATATCAATAACTATTTAAATATTTCTACTTTAATACATATAACACTTACCATCCTTTTTCAAATTAGTGAATGTCTTACAGAATTGAGTACATCATTAATTGATGCCTTAGTCCAACAATAGTCTTACACATGTATTGCCATGGCCCAATCATGGTCTTACACTCGTGTTGTCATAACCCGGTTATGGTCTTGTAATCATCATGATACCATAGCCCAACTATGGTCTTACACATACACATATACTGCCATAGTCCAACCATGGTCTTACGTTCACGGTGCCATAACCCAATTACGGTCTTTTCACTGAAATGCCATAGCCCAACTGTGGTCTTACATTTAAATATTGTCATGGTCCAACCATGGTCTTATTTGTCAATTCATCTTTTGTCACGGAATAATCGTAATTAATCCTGCATTCTACTCAATTTGAACTTTCAATCGAATTTTCATAATTTTATAATATTCATAATTCAACAACAATCATTTGAAATACTACATTATACCATTTCTAAATTGACAATTAATCATGAAGGTTCAACCATATGAACTTACCTGGAGTAGATTGTAGAAGTTGTAGCAGTTCAAGGACTATTATACTACTTTTTCTTTTCCACGTTTGTCTTCGGTTTCTTGATCTATAATATAAAAATTTTCATTCATTAACATCTAATTCAATTCTAATTTCAATTCACAATTTATGCCCTTCAATTCTTGAAATTTCATATTTAATTCAAACTTTACAATTTTTTACAATTTGGTCCCTAATCAATTAACCCATCAATTGAACTAAATTTTCTCAATTAACAATTTATCTAGTTATTTTAGGCTACTATACAAACTTTGATATTTAGAATTTCAGCACCAAACTCTAAATCTTAACTTTTTCACAATTAGGTCCTAAAATCAATTTATATTAAAATCACTTGATAAAATCATCACATAACAAAGTAGAGCTTTAATTCCATATTAACTCATCATAAAATTCCAGAACTCATCAATGGTAACTTTCAAAATCACCCATAGAATCAAAAACTAATGAATTAAATAGTTGGACCTAATTGTAAAAGTCACAAAAACATAAAAATTCCAAGAAATAAACAAAAATTGAACTTACATGTAGTAAAAGATGAATACCAACTTTTTAAGGGTTCTTTAGTGGTGTTTTGGCTGAAAATTTATGAAGAATTGTCTAGATTTCTCTTAAACTTCATTTTTATCTTAATTTCCCAAATGACCATTTTGCCCTTAAGTCATAAAATCTCAAGATTTTTCTATACACTAACTATTTCAGCCTTCTAATAAATGTGTAATTGCCTTTTTGGTCCTCCCTTGTTTACCAATTAGGCTATTTAATCACTATTCCTTTAATTTGCAAGTTTTGCACCTTTTTTAATCTAGTCATTCTTATTTAATTAACTATCATAGCATTAAAATTTTCTAACGAAACTTTACTAAGTTACTAACACTCCGTAAATATTTATAAAAATATTTACGGCTCAGTTTATGAAATCGAAGTCTCGGCACCTCGTTTCCAACCCAATTTACCTAATAAATTCTTTTAATTCACAAAATTCACTAATTCAAGAATATTTCAAAAATCACACTTAACTCATAATATTAATTTATTAAATTTTTGAACTTACTCGTTAGATTTAGTGATCTCCAATCACTGTTTCCGACACCACTAAAAATTGGGCTGTTATAGCCAGGCCGTGTCACACACCCGTGTGCTATCTGACTTGCACCCTAAGTACTTAACAGACGAACATGGCCATGTCGCAAAGCCGTGTGTGTCACACGACCAAGTCAGACGCTCGTGTGTCTGGCCGTGTGGACCTAAAATGTACCTTAAATGTAACACCCCAAAATTTTAAGAATTTAATTGTGAGAATCTGTAGTAATTAAAATTCTGTATCTGCAGTTCTATGCTCTACGTTTGTGTTTAAGGTCTAAATTTTGAGTTGCATCGTTAAAAGTTTTATTTTTTTTTAAATCAACCCATAAGCACACGTTACCCGGTTAAGTTTAATACATTGTGAAATTGTGCCAAGAATGAGCCCTGCTGGATCACTGGTTAAGTATCTGTATGTATTCTGTTAGGTCCCGTGTTCGAGTTCCGAAGGTTTCCAATAAGAAATTATTTTTTCAAATGCTAGAAATATTCTTGGAAGTTAGGAAATTAATTAACAATAGTTCCTTCTTCTTTATTTTTTTTATTTCTTTCGACAATTAACGATAGTTCCTTTTTCTTTATTCTTTTATTTCGTTCTTCTTTGTCATTTCTTTCTTCTTTTTCTTCTTTTTCGTTTTAGTTATTTTGTTAATCAAAGTAGTGGGGGAATACGGGATTAACGGAAATTCTATTGTTAGTCGCTGTTCAGAAGGCTATCGGGTAAGTAACTGACAATGCGAGCATCTCTACTATTTTTTCTTCGCTTCGTAAATTGCCTGGAATGGGGTATTTTTGTGAGTTACGATAAACTCTTTAACGATGGTTTGCTTACCTAGCAGGCGAGAATATTAAAAGAAATGATTAATAGTAAGAAAATTTTTGTGATTGTTGCTGAAGTTTCGATAAGTTTAGATCAGTGGAAGGTTTCATGTCGAAACTTTTGACATAGGCATTAAGTGAGTAATCGAGAGATTCTGTTGATTAAATGGCTAAAGTGCGTTACTGAATGCTTGTTTTAGGCTTCGAGGATCCTTTGCGTTGTTGTTTCTTCGAAATCTCTCTAGGTGCGTATTGGAAACCTTAGTTTTTGCAAGTTTGAGTTGCCAAAAATATTGGCTGTTGACTCCACACGGCTAGGCACACAGGCATGTGTCCAGGCTGTGTAAGCTACACGACCGTGTGGCAGGTCATTTAATTGGCCGTGTAACTCACTGTTTATAGATTGGGGCCACACGAGCGTGTGTCTGGGCCGTGTATGGCCATATTAGTGCAGGGTTCACATGGGCAACGGACATGGGCGTGTGTCCGGGCCGTGTAACTCACTGTTTGTGGTATAAAACAACACGGCTAGGGACACATGCGTGTGCCTCGGCTGTGTAACTCACTGTGTGTGGTATAAAACCACACGGCCAGGGACACGGGTGTGTACCCAGGCCGTCTAAGTCACACGGGCGTGTGTCCAGGCCGTGCAACTTACTGTTTATACTTTAAAACTACACGGGCAAGACACATGGGCATGTACCCAGGCCGTGTGTCATGTTACTGGGGCTCAAAACCTATTTTGAGGTCGTGAATGTTGTTTAACACTGTTACTGACTTCCGTATTGTATGAATGGCTGAATTTGATTGTATGAAAGCTATGTGATTGAGACTGATATGTGAATAACATAATTATAAGTATACTATGATAATTATTTTAAGGTTGAACTATCTTATCTGTTTGTGAAATAACATAGAATGACTGAATACTCAATATGAGTACTTGTGCTCTGCATTTGCATGGGTTTGGATATTGTAAAGAAGGAAGTAATCTATTCTGAATTAGTGGCTATGCCACAATACATATAAATCTAATTCTGGCGCTTTGTTGCAATCTTGACTAGCAACTAAGATGCGTATCTGTAAAGTGTCAAACGGACACTCTAAGGTGTGTAGGGTTGGTTGGGCATTGAATGACCTTAATGGTGTGTTGGGATGGTGATCACTTAAATCAGAGCTTTAAAAATTTATAAAAGAATGATCAAACCTGGAAACTAACTCTGACAATGATTAAAGGCAAGTGTACCTATCGAACAGTAGTATAGCTTAGGCAAGACCGGATTATCGAACCCAAAGGAACTAAAAGTATTAATACTAACTTTCTTTTTATTATTTAGCCTTAAAATTAGAGTGAAGATTGCCTTTAAACTAAATTGACAAGAACAAAACTAAGGACACAAAGACAAAAAAGGATAAATTGGAAAACAACTTGAAGAAAACACAATTGATCACAGCGACACCCTCAGGAAGAATCCACCTCAACTTCACTCGTTACCTAACCCTTAATTATATGATCTCTTTACTTAGCTTGATCCGTAAGACTCCCTAACCTATATTAAACCCTCTCTAGAGGCGAATAACGTCTAACCCTAGGTTAATTAGTGGAACTCTCGTTCGCTTATAATAACCCCTAGGATAGCAGTAAATCGATCAATGCACTCCCATATTAGGTTTCACCCTAATCTGGCAAAATCTCGTAACCCTATCTCTAGGTGTTCGATCAACTCCGCTTAATTATGTTAGATCTTCTCTTAGGCAGGGTCTATTCCTCCTCCACCTAAGCACATTAGATTTAGATTAAGTAACATAATTAAGAACAAACTAAGTAATTCATCATATAACTTAAAAATCAAATAACAAGATTCATCTAGGTTTCATCCCCTTCAGGTATCTGAAGGGTTTAGTTCATTATGAATAAAGAAAACATCGCAAGAGAAAAGATAAAACAAAACATAATAAATTCCTAAAACCCCCTGAAGGAATTGAAGGAGAATTTCGCCGTCTTGAGTATAACTCCGGCTTCTTGGGATGGATCAACTGGCTATCCTCATGTTATTTCCTAACTCTGACCTTCTCGGCTTGGCTCTTTGGCCTAGCTTTCGATGCCTTCGGCTTCTGCCGAACTCCCCTCTCAAGTTGCCCCCTAAAGTGTTTATATAGACTTTGTGATGCCTTACTTGGCCCCTAAGTATCCTAATTTAAGTAGAATTCCTAATAGGGTGTTTGAATAGGCTTTGGAATGTGTTTCTTTGCCTCCAAGTATCCTTTCCCGAATGAAATTGCTCTTTCCAGTGACAGGGACACGGCCATGACATACGCCCGTGTGGATCGTGGCCAGGACGTGCTCAGACTTTTAATGAGGCACGGCCGTGTTAGCTTTGGGCCAGGCCGTGTCGATTTCTCTCTTGGCCCAATTTGGTCCGTTTTAAGCCCATTTCTCGTTCTTTTCATCCTTGGGTACTTTCCTGAGTTTAAAACATGAAAAGAAAGGATTAATAGCACCTTTTTATATGAATCAAGGCTTAAATCATCCAAAAGTATGCTAAATGTGGGATTAAAATATGTTACTTTTACGGTTTATCAGATGGCCGAAGACAGTGTGTAGCGAAAGGGGATAGAAATATTGCATCTGAATTTGATATGTATTGTATATGAACTGAAATTGATTATATATATGTGTAACACCCCTAACCCGTAACCGTCATCAGTTTAAGGTTAAGAGGCATTACCGGACAATCAACAATTTTGACGGACATTTCAAAACATAATTCGAAAAATCACATCAAAGTGTCCCTTAAATAGGTCTTTGAGACCTTAAACATGCTTTAGAATAGGGCCGGGACTAAACTGGACATATACGAAAATTCCTAGAAATTTAAAAATTTTTCAAAGTTACAGAGGTCACATGCCCGAGTGGGCAGCCCGTGTGCCTCACACGGCCTCAGACACACCCGTGTGTCTAAGCCGTATCAAAACAGGGCATACACACACAAAGTAAGCTTTCAAAAGCTTAGTAAGCCATATACAAATAAACATAATGTAAAATGTACATAATTACATTGCTACTATGTCATTAATATTTCTCTAATGCAATTTCATAACAAGATCTTTGGCTCATTTGTTTAGCCATAGATTTCCAACATAACACATCTCAAAGCATCACTTATGCTCATAGCACATGTAACATCCTTAAATTGGGGCCTCTGCATTTTCATATTTGTGCATGTGTATAGTATAGTAAGTATGCTAGTTTAGGGTGTTTCGGGGTCCAGGCATGAGCCAGGGGTAGGCCAGGGCCATAGCAAAATTTTGTTTTTAAGCGCTTAGAGGGGAGAGCTATTTGAGTCAGGTGTTAAGGGAATATAGTGGCATGATTGTCACAAGAATCCCAGTGGTAAAGTGGCAAGGGAGGCGCTACTTAAGAACAAGGGGAGTGACGCCACAGGGAGCAGAAGGAGCCTTGGTTTGAGCTGCAGGAATCTCCTTTTGGGCATTCTTTTTGACGCCACGACAAGGGAGAGTTGTGCACAGGATGGACGTTGGTAGATATGTGTTGAAGAAGTCAACACATTTGAATTAGTGGTGAAGAGAAAATGTAGGGATTTGAAACATTCAAATGGATTTGAATAAGTGGTCAAGAGAAAAACAAGAAGGAAAAGAAGGGCTTGTGTTGGGGTGTATGTAGCCGAAATTTGAGTGGTGGTAGGTGGTGTGCATTCGATTTTGGAGAGTGGAAAGGGGGTGTGCTGAATTTCATTAGTAGACTTAGGGGAGCATTATCGGCTAGCTTGGGGGACATTCTTTTTCTTTATTTCTTTTTGGGTCAAAATCGAAATACCCATAGCATCTTGTTGTGTTTTCTTTGTTTTCTCAAGAACCAAAACCGAAACCTTTCTCTAAATCTCCTCTCATCTTCTTCTATTTTTCTCTTCTCTGCTTCTTTTGTGTTTGGCCGAATCCACCTTGCTCTCCACCCATCATTGTGATTCATTTTCTTGCCATAACCACTAAAACTGAAACCTTATATACCATTCCTCCTTTTCATCGTTTTCCACTTTTATTTTGGTTGGTAGCCGAACCCTTCTGAAGCCTCATCCTTTGCCGAAAACCTTACTACTCTCATCTCTTTTCTTCTAAACACTTAAGCCGAATACCTTTGCCCATATTTTCTTTCTCTTCTTGCATTTCTTCCTAATCTCCTTGGGGTGCTGAAATCTATTTTCCTTCTCCGGTTCCCAAAGCTGAAATCTCAACTCATAACTAGGTAAGATCTCATTTTCCCTTTTGATCTTATGGCCGAATCTCTCTGGCATGCTCACAACTCTATTACTTTCTTTAATTCGATTGCTATGGTGAGAAAAGCCGAAGTCCCTGGCACTCAAGTCTTTCTTGTTTAACTTTTGTTGCAGTAGATCATTAACGTTGGGTTGCCATTATTTCCAATCGGTTCTGCTAGGGTATGGTAAGTGTTTCCGTTGTTTCGACATCTCTTATTGCGTTAAATGCCGAAAGGCAGATACCCTATGTTATTTGATGCTTGGTCGAATGCAGGGGACTGTGGTGACGCCATCTTGTGTTAAGCATGATTATTTTTGAATAATAAGCATGATTATTTTGCCATGAAAAGCATGTTCATAAAATGGGTGATGAGAGGAGGGGGAAGGTATGATTTTAAACTGTCACCAGTGGTTTTGACCACACAGTGGGTTGGCCCCGCTTATTATAATATTGTGACTAAGTCTCAGTGGTTTTGACCACTAGTGGTTTGGTACCACATATATCTATCTTTGTGACTCGTCCTACTAGTTTGGTACCACAGTTGGTTGGCCCCACATATTGATACGGGATTGTCACCAGTGGTTTGGTACCACAATGTGGGTTGGCCCCACACATATTATTTGTGACTCCGGTCACCAGTGGTTTTGACCACACACATATTATTTGTGACCTCGGTTACCAGTGGTTTTGACCACACGGGGTAGATTTAGGAGTTTCGGACGGTTGGGTTTTGGGTTGCATGGTATGCATATTCACTTATGAAACTGTGTAAGGGCTTATATCTTTGGGATGGGGATTTATACACTGAGTCTCGGTGACTCACCTCTCCCTTTACTTTTTG
The DNA here is from genome assembly GCA_005393395.2 of Gossypium australe. Lineage (NCBI taxonomy): Eukaryota > Viridiplantae > Streptophyta > Magnoliopsida > Malvales > Malvaceae > Gossypium > Gossypium australe. The sequence continues at coordinate 131,211,893 of CM016623.1, forward strand.
CAGAGGATTCTTAAATCGCGGATGTGGAGCCGGGACGGACTCAAGGTGGCCATGCAAGATATTTCGAGTTTTGTTTTAAATTATTATTTCGGATTTAGATTTTTACTAAATTTTGTTTCTAGTTGTAATAAGGCCATCTAAATTTTTATTTCGGGATTATTTATTTCGTTGAATACATTTGAATTTGTGTTAAGCATTAAAGCATGATTAAAATGGAAAAGAATCAAATAAATGAATGTTTTCACAAACCTTAATGGATTTTCGAGATTTTCCAAAACTTTACCATCGGGTAAATAGCGAACTTATAGCATCAACAAGTTAACTCGATTTTCTTTAAAACAAATTTCGAAACGGTTTCAGCAATTGATTCAACCCAACTTTGGTTTCTATAGAACAAAACATTTTCTTTACAATTTAAGTCAACAACTAGTTTTATCAAAAACGATCTTTCCGTGTGACATGTCGAATTCGGTGGTAGTGTTTTGACCGGGTTTGGGGTGTTAAAATTTTGGTATCAGAGCCTAGTTCAAAAGCTCGGCTGTGGGCCCGAGGTCCAAAATGTTTCCAATAAAAGGTTACAAAATGATTTTGATGGAAAATACATGTTCTAGAACACATGGCACCGAGTCCCCGGCACCGATTAACGAAGGTAAGTCCCCTAACTACTGTTTTATGGTTTAGGCGACTGTGATATGAATGCTAGAAGTAGGATTTCATCTTAGAGACTGAAACCTGTAGGATTGTGTGAACTAGCGAGAACAAACCCTATAATGAACTGTTCATAAAACTGTGCTGTAATAAACAGTGGAAGAAGGCTAATGCATAGATTAATTCAGGAATCGTAGTCATGAGCACTCGAGGACGTGGACGTAATACGCGTGGTCGTGGTAGAGGTAGGATGACTGTGTCGGAACCGGTAGGGTCTGGCCATGGGTCGGAGAACGAGTACCACTGCCGCCAGCTGTGGGCGCGGAGTTTTAGGATCAGACGAGTGGTGATGACGCAGTGTCACAGGCAATGCTGTGGGTCCTGGAGAGAGTTGCGGGTGTAGACGTTGGAACGAGATCTCGGAAATCTGTGTCTGAACGACTCCAGGCTAATAGAGCAGAAGTGTTCCAGGGTGTTTCTGGTGTGGCTCCCAATACAGCGAAGTACTGGCTAGAGGCGACTGAACGTATAATGGACGATTTGGACTTTACGGCTGAGGAAAAGTTGAAGGGGGTAGTGTCTCTTCTCCGGGATGAATCTTATCAATGGTGGCTCACGGTCCGGGATGGTGCGACAGCCGATGATCTCACTTGGGATTTCTTTAAGGCAGCTTATCAAAGGAAGTACGTCGGGTCCAGTTATATAGATGCGCAGCGAAAGGCGTTCTTGAATCTGGTTCAGGGGAGTAAGTCAGTATCGGAGTATGAGGTAGAGTTTCTTCGGTTAAGTTGCTATGCTCGTGCTGTGTCAGATTTGAGTATGGGCTGAGAGATGAGCTACGAATGTTGATTGCCCCACAGCGGGAGAGAGAATTTGCTGTCGTGGTGGAGAAGGCCAAGATAGCTGAGGAGGTAAAGCAGTCGGTGAAACAGAATCAGGATAGACATTGGAATAAGAGGAGTTCTGGGTCATCAGGGTCTGCCGAAAATTCGCAAAAAAATGCTAGATTTGGCGGGTCGAGTCAAGCTGCAAAGCCTGCTGCTACTACTAAGTGGCCGCCACGGTGTGCTCGATGTGGGAAGTCTCATTCGGGAGAGTGTTGGATAGGAAACAGAGGGTGCTTCGAGTGTGGGCCGTTGGGGCACCGGGTAAGGGATTGTCCATAGAGATCAGTTAGGATCCAGTTTGAGGGTCAATGACGTGCGCAATTCAGGAGGGATGGCCAACAACCACAGAGGGGTCGTGGTTCGGCCAGGGGAGGTAATGGTTCTGGGCGAGGCCGCGGAGCACCGGTCAGAGGTACCGGCAATACTGATGCAAGAGAGCCTGGGTTGGTCTATGCTGCGAGGAGTCGAGAGGAGGGCGACGCACCGGACGTCATAACTAGTACGTTCTTAATTTTTGGATTGCCTTAAACTGCTTTGATAGATGTTGGATCGATGCACTCTTTTGTTGCTAGTAGTATAGTGGGAACTATGGACTTAGCTTATGAGATTTCTTCTAGGTAGATGACTGTAATTAGCCCTCTAAGTCACTCTGTAGAAGTAAACAAACTATAGAGGGATGTACCCCTAGAACTTCGAGGGGTAGTGTTTCCGGCTGATTTGATGGAATTGTCATTCGGGGAGTTCGATTTGATCCTAGGGATGGATTGGCTAGTGGAGTATCAGGCAAGTTTGGACTGTGCAGCTAAAGCGCATGGTATTGAGAACAGTTGAGGGTGAAGAGGTGGTGATGATAGGTAATAGAAGGAATTATCTATCCAATGTAGTATCCGCTTTGAAGGCCGAGAAAATGGTGAAAAAAGGGTGTGAGGAGTTTATGGTACATGTTTGTGCATTGGAGGCTAAGGAATCAATGGTAGGGAATGTCCGAACAGTGAAGGAATTTACCAATGTATTCCCAGAAGAGCTTCCGGGTCTGCCTCCGGATCGTGAGGTTGAGTTTGGAATAGATCTGCTACCCAGAACCGCACCAGTGTCTATTGCTCCATATAGGATGGCGCTGAAGGAATTAGTGGAGCTAAAAGCACAGATTCAGGAGTTGCTAGATCGAAGCTTTATCCGGCCGAGTGTTTCGCCTTGGGGAGTGCATGTGCTTTTTCTTAAGAAGAAAGATAGAACAATGCGGATGTGTATAGATTACCGTCAGTTGAATAAGTTGACGATTAAGAACAAGTACCCGTTGCCGAGGATAGACGATCTGTTCGATCAACTTAAGGGTGCATCAGTTTTCTCCACGATCGATTTGAGGTCGGGGTATCACCAACTTAAGGTAAAGGAGGTCGATATCTATAAGACAGCGTTTCGCACTCGTTATGGGCACTACGAGTTCTTAGTGATGCCGTTTGGGTTGACTAATGCGCCAGCAGCGTTCATGGACATGATGAATCGGGTGTTTCAGCCGTACTTGGACCGGTTCGTCGTGGTGCTTATAGATGACATCTTGGTGTATTCAAAATCGAAGGAGGAACATGATGCGCATCTACGTGTGGTTTTACAGATTCTGAGGGAGAAGCAGCTATTCGCAAAGTTTAGTAAGTGCGAGTTTTGGCTAAAAGAAGTAACCTTCTTGGGTCATGTGGTGTCAGCTGAGGGGATTAGGGTAGACCCTCGGAAGATTGAGGCGGTATTGGACTGTAAACCACCTAAGTAGTAGCAGAAATTCAGAGTTTTCTGGGTTTAGCGGGATATTACAGAAGGTTTGTAGAAGGGTTTTCTTTGATTGCAGCGCCATTGACCAAGTTGCTGAGGAAAGGGTTTCCGTTCGTATGGTCTGACAAACAGCAAGAAAGTTTTGACAAGTTAAAGAGGATTCTGACAGAAGCTCCGGTTTTGATTCAGCCTGAGGCAGGGAAGGAATTTACGGTCTACTGTGATGCGTCGTATACTGGTTTGGGATGTGTGCTGATGCAAGAGAGGAAAGTAGTGGCGTGTGCGTCTCGACAGTTGAGACCCCACGAAGTGAACTACCCGACGCATGATCTGGAGTTGGCTGCAGTGGTTTTCGCTCTGAAAATTTGGAGGCATTACTTGTATGGGGAGAAGTCGATCGTCTACACGGATCACAAGAGTTTGAAGTACCTTTTGACTCAGAAGGAATTGAATTTGAGGCAGCGAAGGTGGATTGAGTTGTTGAAGGACTACGACTGCTCGATTGAATACCATTCGGGTAAGGCTAACGTAGTGGCTGACGCGTTGAGCCGTAAGGTGGTAGCGGACTTGAGAGCAGTGTTTGCCCATCTTAGTCTGTATGATGACGGAAGTCTGTTAGCGGAACTGCAAGTGAAGCCGTCATAGGTTAATCAGGTTAAGGAAAAACAGCTAGTGGATGAAGTTTTAAGTGCTCGATATTTGCAAGTGCAGAATGGTGGATTGGAGGGTTATAGCTTGAGCAGTGAGGGTGTGCTGTGTTTCCAAGGGAAAGTTTGTATGCCAAGAGATACGGAGTTAAGGAAGAGGATTCTTTAGGAAGCTCATAGCAGCCTATACACTATGCATCCTGGTGGTAGTAAAATGTACTGGGATCTGAGGGAACAGTTCTGGTGGCCGGGTCTGAAGCGAGAGGTAACAGAATTTGTAAGTAAGTGTCTGACGTATCAGCAAGTCAAAGCTAAACATCAGTTACCTTCGGGTCTGTTGCAGCCGGTTAAGATTCTGCAGTGGAAGTGGTAGAGAATTACGATGGATTTTTTCAGTGGGCTACCCCTCATGCCTAGCAAGAAGGATTCGGTCTGGGTGATTGTTGATCGTCTGACAAAGTCTGCTCATTTTATACCAGTTCGGGTTGATTACTCACTTCAAAGGTTAGCTAAGTTGTATGTGGCGGAAATCGTGAGACTACATGGAGTGCCAGTGTCGATTATCTCGGATAGGGATCCTATGTTCACATCAAGATTCTGGAAAGCATTGCATCAAGCATTGGGTACAAGGTTGGATTTCAGCACGACGTTTCATCCGCAGTCAGATGGACAGTCAGAGAGGGTGATCCAGATTTTAAAGGATATATTGAAGGGCTGTGTTTTGGATTTCAGGGGTAGTTGGGAAGAATTTCTACCGTTGGCAGAGTTCGCGTACAACAACAGTTATCAGGCAAGTGTCCAGATGGCACCGTATGAAGCATTGTATGGACGGAAGTGTCGCACTCCTACGTGTTGGATAGAGTTGGGTGAGCGTCAGCTGTTGGGTCCTGAGTTGGTTGCTGAAACAGAGGATAAGGTTAGGTTGATTCGAGCTCGTCTGAAAGAAGCTTCGGATAGGCAGAAGTCTTATACCGATCTCAAGCAGAGGGATATAGAGTTTGCAGTGGGTGACAAAGTTTTTCTGAAGGTGTCACCGTGGAAGAAGGTGTTGAGATTTGGTCGGAAGGGCAAGCTGAGCCCTAGGTTCATCGGGCCGTATAAGGTGTTGAGGCGTGTGGGACCAGTAGCTTATCAGCTCGAGTTGCTAGCAGAATCGAGTCAGATCTATGACGTGTTTCATGTTTCAATGCTTAGACGCTATCGCTCAGATCCGTCGCATGTTGTGCCAGTGGAAGAGATAGAAGTAAGCCAAGATTTGTCTTTTGAGGAGGAGCCAGTGCAGATCCTGGATCGGGATGTCAAAGTTTTGCGTAGGAAATTAGTTCCTTTGGTAAAGGTGTTATGGCGTAATCATGGAGCAGAAGAGGCCACGTGGGAACCAGAGGATGTGATGCGACAGCAATACCCTCAACTCTTCTGATCAGGTAATTTCGAGGCCGAAATTATTTTTAAGGGGGTAGAACTGTAACATCCTTAAATCGGGGCCTCTATATTTTCATATATGTGCATGTGTATAGTATGGTAAGTATGCTAGTTTAGGTTGTTTTGGGGTCTAGGCATGAGCCAAGGGTAGGCCACGGCCATAGCAAAATTTTGTTTTTAAGCGCTTAGAGGGGAGAGCTGTTTGAGTCAGGTGTTAAGGGAAAATAGTGGCATGATTGTCACAAGAATCCCAGTGGTAAAGTGGCAAGGGAGGCGCTACTTAAGCACAAGGGGAGTGACGCCACAGGGAGAGAAGGAGCCTTGGTTCGAGCTGCAGGAATCTCCTTTTGGGCATTTTTTTGACGTCAGGACAAGGGAGAGTTGTGCACAGGATGGACGCTGGTGGATATGTGTTGAAGGAGTCAACACATTTGAATTGGTGGTGAAGAGAAAATGTAGGGATTTGAAACATTCAAATGGATTTGAATAAGTGGTCAAGAGAAAAACAAGGAGGAAAAGAAGGGATTGTGTTGGGGGGTATGTAGCCGAAATTTGAGTGGTGGTAGGTGGTGTGCATTCGGTTTTGGTGAGTGGAAAGGGGGTGTGCCGAATTTCATTAGTAGACTTAGGGGAGCATTTTCGGCTAGCTTGAGGGACATTCTTTTTCTTTATTTCTTTTTGGGTTAAAATCGAAGTACCCATAGCATCTTGTTGCGTTTTCTTTGTTTTCTCAAGAACCAAAACCGAAACCTTTCTCTAAATCTCCTCTCATCTTCTTCTATTTTTCTCTTCTCTGCTTCTTTTGTGTTTGGCCAAATCCACCTTGCTCTCCACCCATCATTGTGACTCATTTTCTTGCCATAACAACTAAAAACTGAAACCTCATATACCATTCCTCCTCTTCGTCGTTTTCCACTTTTATTTTGGTTGGTAGCCGAACCCTTCTGAAGCCTCATCCTTTGCCGAAAACCTTACTACTCTCCTCTCTTTTCTTCTAAACACTTAAGCCGAATACCCTTGCCCATATTTTCTTTCTCTTCTTGCGTTTCTTCCTAATCTCTTTGGGGTGCTGAAATTTATTTTCCTTCTCTAGTTCCCAAAGCCGAAATCTCAACTCATAACTAGGTAAGATCTCATTTTCCCTTTTGATCTTATGGCTAAATCTCCCTGGCATGCTCACATCTCTATTCCTTTCTTTAATTTGATTGCTATGGTGAGAAAAGCCGAAGTCCCTGGCACTCAAGTCTTTCTTGTTTAACTTTTGTTGCAGTAGATCATTAACGTTGGGTTGCCATTATTTCCAATCGGTTCTGCTAGGGTGTGGTAAGTGTTTCTGTTGTTTCGACATCTCCTATTACGTTAAATGCCGAAAGGCAGATACCCTATGTTATTTGATGCTTGGCCGAATACAGGGGACTGTGGTGACGCCATCTTGTGTGAACTTTCGGGATTCGTTGGTTGTGAGTCACGCTTAGAGCCTCAGGTTTTTGTCGATTTAGGTAAGGGATCTAACTTCGAGTCTTAGTTCTTTACGATTTGCTTCACTGCTTTAACTCGATTTAGTGATAAGGTGTGTTATGGAGTCGAAGGCTAACCAAGCGTTAGGAGGAGTTGGATCTGAGGCCCCAGCCCCTAAGTTCAAGAAGAGGCTGTGTCGGCTGTTTGCGATTGGCCACCTGGGTGTGGGCCGGCATCTGAGGAAAGCAGTAGACAGATAGCGGTAGTGTCTTTTAACGAAAGTGTCAACGTAGAGAGCATCGTATTGCGAGTAATCAGGTGTGTAACTCTTACACACTTTGTAGGTTAATATGTTATTATTTTGTGTTTTGTCAAAAGTCAGAATAACGGTAGAAATCAATGTGTTACGATGTGTTACCCTTGTGGGTATAAGCGAGGACTCCGGGTAAGTCCATTCTGATTTGGCTAGTGTTAAATGCCTCGGTTAAGTCTACATATGTCATGATATGTTATTTCTGAATATTAAGCATGATAATTTTGCCATGAAAAGCATGTTCATAAAATAGGTGATGAGAGGAGGGGGAAGGTATGATTTTAGACTGTCACCAGTGGTTTTGACCACACAGTGGGTTGGCCCCGCTTATTATAATATTGTGACTAAGTCTCAGTGGTTTTGACCAACAGTGGTTTGGTACCACATATATCTATCTTTGTGACTCGTCCTAGTGGTTTGGTACCAAAGTGGGTTGGCCCTACATACTGATACTGGATTGTCACCAGTGGTTTGGTACCACAATGTGGGTTGGCCCCACACATATTATTTGTGACTCCGGTCACCAGTGGTTTTGACCACACATATATTATTTGTGACCTCGGTCACCAGTGGTTTTGACCACCAGTGATTTTGACCACACGGGGTAGATTCAGGAGTTTCGGACGGTTAGGTTTTGGGTTGCATGGTATGCATATTCACTTATGAAACTGTGTAAGGGCTTATATCTTCGGGATGGGGATTTATACACTGAGTCTCGGTGACTCACCTCTCCCTTTACTTTTTTGCAGATGATTCTTAGATCGCGGATGTGGAGCCGGGACGGACTCGAGGTGGCCATGCATGATATTTCGGGTTTTGTTTTAAATTATTATTTCGGATTTAGATTTTCACTAAATTTTGTTTCTGGTTATAATAAGGCCATCTAAATTTTTATTTCGGGATTATTTATTTCGTTGAATACCTTAGAATTTGTGTTAAGCATTAAAGCATGATTACAATGGAAAAGAATCAAATAAATGAATGTTTTCACAAACCTTAATGGATTTTCGGGATTTTCCAAAACTTTACCATCGGGTAAATAGCGAACTTATAACATCAATAAGTTAACACGATTTTCTTTAAAACAAATTTTGAAACGGTTTCAGCAATTGATTCAATTCAACTTCAGTTTCCATAGAACAAAACGTTTTCTTTACAATTTAAGTCAACAACTGGTTTTATCAAAAACGATCTTTCCTTGCGACATGTCGAATTCGGTCGTAGTGTTTTGACCGGGTTTGGGGTGTTACAGCACATTTAAACATATATCACATTTTATTCATTGCATCTAGGTTCATATACCCACCTTTCATGCTTTTACAAAACATACTCATTAAACGTACTTGAAACAGATATACAACTCACATAGTCATTCATTTCTCGGACTTGCCGTTGAACCATTCGGAACTAAATAGGATACTCAGAGTACTCGGAATAATCGTAAAACACCAACGTCCCAGATGTGGTCTTACATGTACTCAGATATCGATGCTACTGTCCCAGATAGGGTCCTGAACGAATCAAATACGATGCCAATGTCCCAGACATGGTCTTACACGTAAATCTCATATCGGTGCCAATGTCCCAAACGTGATCTTACACGAAATCTCGAATCAACGCCAAGTCCCAGACGTGGTCTTACATGATCTCACATATCGAAAACCTATGTCATGACATATGTAATCCTATCTATTCCTAGGTTCATACGGGACTTCTCGGACTTTGTTATACCATCGATTCTTCTTCGGATTTCATGTACTCATTATCTCATATACATTCATCATGATAAATTTCCATATGAACATTCAAATATCAATGTAAATACATTTATTTTTTGTAACACCCCAAACCCGGCCTAGAAGTTAGGCCCGAATCTGGCGTGTCACATTGAAGTGTTTTTCGAAAACCATGTTTTCATTGAAAACCCTTCTTGTTTAAAACTTGAGTAAAATCCCAGTTACGTTAGTTTATTTTTAAAACGTGGTACAATTAAAAATTATTGTTTTATTCCCAAAACATCTTTTCAGTTGCAGAAGCAATTTTTGAAAGTAATTGATTTACGAAAAAGATTAAGTCGTGAAACCATTTTGAAAATGTTGCGAAAATGTAGTGTTGTTTCAAAAGCAGTTAAAATTTTGGAAAATCGTGATTTACTTCTAAACGGATATAATTCAAAGTAAATAAAAACCCAAAGTTAAAATCCAGAAACTTAAAGAGGCCTTATTACAACCCAGATCAAACTACTTGAATGTAAGCAATCGAAACAGAGAACATAAGCAATCTGTGGCCGTCTTTTCCCTCGCAGCACCGATCCTCCTAAAGTTAGGGATTACCTGTACAGTTAAAATGGGGTGAGTTTATAAAAACTCAGTGTGTAATCCCCTTACTAGAGTAACAGTCAGTATACAGAAACAGAACCCGAAACAGTCTAAGCCAAAGCCCTTTTAACAATAACAGCACAATACAGATCAGAGCATACATGGGTCAAAGCCCACTACAATATCATATTGGTCACAGCCCATAACAGAATCAATTGGGCCCAGCCCAAACCAATTACAGAACAAGTGGGCCTAAGCCCTGTACAGTGACAGATCTCATGACATATATGCAATGGTATGAGGATGCATCTCACCCCAATCTAGCCAACACACCACCCGTACCAATCCTACACTTACGTGGGGATAAAATTGACCCACCTAGCTAGCACACCACTATTAGCACCGGTTGCGGCCCTAACTGAAATCACAGCAAAGCTGCTAGTATATATATATGGCTCTAAGTCTTCAGTAGTAGTATTATAATTGGCACAAGTCCATCAGTAACTGTATTATGTTTGGCATATAGCCATCAGTGATGGTAATATAATCAGCATACAGCCTTGGGTAAGTATGATTGACACAAAGTCATCAATAATCATAACTGGCACATAGCCCTAGGCAAGTACGTTTGTGATTGCTGTATCGAGTTTTAAATTTATAATGAATGAGATCGAACCTGGAAACTAACTCTGACAATGATTAAAGGCAAGTGTACCTATCGAACAGTAGTATAGCTTAGGCAAGACCGGATTGTCGAACCCAAAGGAACCAAAAGTACTAATACTAACTTTCTTTTTATTTTTTAGCCTAAAATAAAGTGAAGTTGCTTTAATCTAAATTAATGACTACTAAGCTAAAGACACAAAGACAAAAAGAACGATTTGGGAAATAACTTGAAGAAAAACTCAGTTGATCACGACGATACCCTCAGAAAGAATCCACCTAGACTTCCTTGTTATCTAACACTGAACCATACGATTTATTCACTTAGTTTGGGACTCCCTAACGTATATTAAACCCTCTCTCGAGGCGAATAACGTCTAACCCTAGGTTAATTAACGGAAATATCTTTCTCGAATAATGACCCCTTAGAATAGCAGTAAATCGATCTATGGACTCACATATTAGGTTTCACCCTAATCCAGCAAAATCTCATCACCCTATCTCTAGGTGTGTGATCAACTCCGCTTAATTATGCTAGATCTACTCTTAAGCAGGGTCTATTCCTCCTCCACCTAAGCACATCAAATTTGGATTAAACTCATATAATTAAGAACAAACTAAGTATTTATCATATAATTCAAAAATCAATAACAAGATTCATCTAGGTTTCATCCCATTCAGGTATCTGAAGGGTTTAGTTCATAACAAATAAAGAAAACATCTCAAGAGAAAAGATAAAACAAAATGTAAGAAATCCCTAAAACTCCCTGAAGGAATTGAAGGAGAAATCCGCCCTCTTGAGTAGAATTTCGGCTTCTTGGGATGGATCATCTGGCTAACTTCAAGCGATTCCCAACTCTGACCTTTCCGGCTTGGCTCTTTGGCCTAGCTTGACCCCTCTTCAAAGGTGGTACTTAGGGGGTATATATAGGCTCTTGGAATGTGATTCTTTCTCCCTAAGCATCCTTTTCCAACTGGATTTGCTTTTTGCCACGACAGGGAAACGGCCATGTCACACGCCCGTGTGACCAGTCTTTGAGCCATGTTTGGATTTCTTTAATGAGGCACGACCGTGTAAATTGGGAGAATGCCATGTTCTAGATGCTTGACAAGGCACGGCCGTGTGGGCTTTAAGTCTAGGCCGTGTCGATTCCGTGATATGGCCCATTTACTCCGTTTTGGGCCCATTTTATGTTCTTTTTATCCTCGGGTGCTGTCCTGGGTATAAGACATGAAAAGAAAGGATTACGAGCACCTTTTTATATGAATCAAGGCTTAAATCATCCAAAAGCAAACTAAATGTGGGATTAAAATATGTTACTATTACAGTTCATCAAATACCCCCACACTTAAGCTTTTGCTTGTCCTCAAGCAAAATTCTCAACTTATAATTAAAACAAACTTTCCATGATTCATAATTCCTATCAACAATGTCTCATCATAATTCATAGGTAATTTATACATGGATGATCTAACTCGAAGAGTCCCAAAGATTCAAACAATCAAAGTCATACATTTGTAGCACAAAAACGTAGGGGTCTCCCCTTATCTAAATAATTAGCTTTGATTCAAAATCGATAAGGATTGACATCCTCACTAAATATTCACTCAAATCACTCGAGGTGTTTAAAGTTCAAAATTAAGCTATCATAAGTCGAACCTGAAAAGTTAATCCCATAGGCTTACCTGAAAATCAAATCTCCACCACTATAATATGAGATGATACACAAATCAAACGGTCTTTAACAGGGTTGTAACGGGGCTAGGGTTAAAGAGTGGATAAGGGCTAAATTAGAAGGTTAGAATCGAGACTGACCTGACAAATTGCCTACCTAACAAAAATTGAACTAATCCTAAATAATTACATCAATTGAAAACTGATAATACAAGCTTTTTCCTCAAGATGTGGAACTTTAACATGTAAGCTCATTTAATTATAGAACTAATAATGAATATACTTTTTTCTAAGAACAAACTAAATATTACAAGGAATAAATCTATTACTTTTTAAAATAAAGATAACAGCTAGGCAACACATCAAATCAATTCTCGATATAAGGGTAGTCAAAAGGAATGGTGATAACAAATACAAAGGGGTTTTGGGTTAATATTAGCTGGCAAGTCAATAAAAAGGGTCGTTAGGATCAACGGGGTTCACTAGGGGCTAGTTGTGAAGGTAGACTATTTAGTGGGGTGAGTTGGTTAAACCCTAGGTGCCTTTATCATCTCAGTATATCAAATCATAGGTGTGGTCTCAACATGTATAATCGAGGCAAGTTCTAGAATAACAGTTCATAGTTGACACACTCATAATCAATAAAGCTAGCATGAAAAAGAATATATGCTCTAATAGGCTCAAAATCTCACAAAAATTATGGGTGTTTCGATATCAACCTTGTAAATTTCAAACTTCAAGATAATATTTAGATTCAGCCCAACAACCTAGCAAAGATTTTAATTCTGAAAAATAAACTTATCATGCTTGATTCTCTAATATTCTGCTAATTTACTCATCAATGCACAATTAACTATGACTTAATTTAAAACATATCAATAAAAATCATAGACCATCAGAAATTTTGTCCTAATTAGTAATATGAAAAAATTACTTAAAAACAAGACTAAATTCAGGGATTTGAGAATAATGAAAAAAGTTTGGTCGGATTTGAGAATAATGCAAAAAGTTAGGCCCTTTCTTCAAATAAATATTCACCCCCCACACTTAAGATGTACATTTCCCTCAATGTACATAGATAGATATAAGATTTAAGGGATAAATCAAAAGAGAAAGGGAAAGAATACTCTTTGAATTTTGGATGCTATCCCTGGAGGATGGTAGAGGTCGTGGTGTGTATGTTTGAAGGGGTCAGTCTAGATGACGATCCTGTGCTAGATGAAGAAAATGGGAAGCTCGTGAAGGATTGCCAGGGTTTATTAAAACACATTTAAAATAAACTAAATATATAATTAAGAACAAGAAAGAAAAAGAAAAGGTGGATAGACCAAAGAGTCCATATTGATGGATGGTTCGCGAGGTGGGTGTGACCTTTAGGGCTGCTGAGGTGCTGGCGGTGGCGGAAGTGGCGTGATTCCCTAGTAGCCTTTTGAACCTGATACTAAGAAGCTAAAATAAATTAAACTATATTAAGCATAAGATTGTTAAAGAGAAGGAAACTGAAGCAAAAGAGAAAAGAAACATAAAAACTAATTGGTCTCCAAGACCCTTGGCTTGGTGTTTGGATGAAGCGGCCAGCATGAACTTATGATACGAATCGGCTCGGGATGAGTCAAAATGTATGCGGGTTGCCCAATCGTCTACGAGGAGGAATCAAGCCTTCGGAAAATTATCGAAAAATATGGATGAGTTTGCGGAAGCTTTAAGTGAATAAAATAGGAGATGGTTCGGTGTAATGGAATGAAATAAAAATAAAATAGATAAATGATAATCTTGATGGAGATGAATAAACGAACTTAAACAAGAAGCGATTCAACACTAAAGAGTGTCACCCCGGATTCTATAATGTTTAAGGTGGAAAAATGGAATCGATGATGGAAATGGAAATACGAACTTAACTTAAGAAAGATTCAACACTATATAACAGTGTCACCCCGTTTCTTATATCGTTAAGGTGAAAAGATGAAGATAGGTTGATGAACGCCACACCAAATGAAATTTGGTGATAAGTTCAAACAAGTCGAAGACGCCACAAGCAAGCTTGATAAGTCTAACGAAACTTGTACGAAATCGAAGAGGAGATAAACTCACTCAAATGAACAAAGTTCATAAAATTTCATTCATAAAAATTCTGTATCCATTTTACAAATGAAAATGGCAAAATATTTATAGGCTATTCTACAAGCTAACTGAATGGACAAATACCTAACTTAATTGCCTTACAAATAAAAGTAAATAGTAATATTTTTGGTCTTCAATTGCCGTCCATGCTCTCAATTCCCTTGCTCAAACTTTTGTTTATTTTATTATACCCACCCAAGCATGCTTCAATATTTTAGTATCTCAAAACTCCACCTTTAATATTCCATCTAAATGATCCACATAGTGTCGTCCAATGCTTGTCCAAGATGCTTCCAACTTGCTTTAAATATTCTTCATTCATGCTCCATCTTGTTTGTCTTTCAGCTACCATCCTTCCATGACCTCCATCACCCCTTGCCCAAGTAGTGCACGCATGCCATCCATGTCCTTCATCCACTCCTAATTATCTTAATTATTTATAACTTGTGATCATCCAACATGCATAAAAAATGTGAAGCAAACTACAAAACGTATAAACCAACATTAGTAAAATTCAGATGAACATAGTTGGCACAGAATTTAATCACTTTATTTAAACACTAGGTAAAACACACTAACATTCAACTTCGACAAAGGACATATTAAAAACTTGTACTATTTAGATAAATTAACATGAACTAAGAAAATGCAGCAAACTAATAAATGACTGAAGATACATCAAACATGCATAATAAAGTGTTAAATAAACTAGCAGTCGAACTAGCTAGTATATTTAACTTCAAATGAATTGTAACAGTTCAGCATGTTCTTGGGCTCTTTTCTATCTGTATTCCAAATTTGTGCCACCAAAGCTGACGTGGCATCTTTAAATTGTTTAGCACGGGTACGCGTAATTGGACCATTAGGTAGCTCGATTGGGTCTTGGTTGACTTCCTTCACAAGCTTCTTAGGTGAGTTCGTATCATCCCCTCCCTCTTTAAGTTGATTCGTCCTCGAATCATCACCTACATCGAAAGGAGACAGATCAGAGACATTAAAACTTGCACTCACATTATACTCACCTGGTAAGTCCAATTTATAAGAGTTGTCATTTATTCGCTCAAGGACTTGAAATGGACCATCTCCCCTCGGAAGAAGTTTGGATCGTCTTTGTGCGAGAAACTTTTCTTTGCACATATAAACCCAAACCCAGTCCCCCAGTTCAAATCGAATATGCCTACGGCCTTTGTTGGCTCGTTGCTCGTACTCCTTAGTTTTTGCCTCTATGTTGTCCCTAACCTTTTGGTGCAACTGTTTAATATATCCAGCCTTGCGTTTTCCATCTACATGCACAAGTTGATTAGAAGACAAAGGTATTAGATCAAGCGATGTTAATGGATTAAAACCATACACAACTTCAAATGGGGAAAAGTTAGTAGCATAGTGTATAGAGCGATTGTAAGCAAACTCCACGTGTGGTAGGCAATCTTCCTACGTCTTTAAGTTCTTCCGAATGATCTCTAGTAGTAATGTTGAAAGAAATCGATTTACCACCTCGGTTTGACCGTCCGTTTGCGGGTGGCAGGTGGTAGAGAATAGTAACTTGGTTCCTAATCGTCCCTACAGTGTCCTCCAAAAATGGCTAAGAAATTTTACGTCTCAGTCGGACATGATCGTCTTAGGCATGCCATGCAACCTAACCACTTCTTTAAAAAAAAGATTAGCAATATTCACAGTATCATCAGTTTTATGGAAAGCTATAAAGTGAGCCATTTTAGAGAATCTATCCACAACCACAAATATCGAATCTCGTCCATTCTTGCTTCTTGGCAAACCTAGTACAAAATCCATAGGAACATCAGTCCAAGGAGTTTCAGAAATGGGTAGAGGTTTATACAAACCGTACGGATTAGTTCAAGACTTAGCCCATTTACAGGCAACGCATCTCCCACAATATCGTTCTACATCTCGTCGCATCTTAGGCCAAAAAAAGTGCTCTTGGAGGGTGGCCAAAGTTTTAGCAACTCCGAAATGTCCCATCAATCCGCCACTATGAGCCTCATCTACTAACACCTCTCGCACAGATCCTTGTGGAATGCACAGTTTCCCTTCTCAAAACAGATATCTGTCATGGTGGTAGTATTTCTCGTAGGCTCCTTTTTCACATAACTTGAAGAATTCACCAAAGTCAGTATCATTCGCATATAGGTCCTTAAGAAATACAAACCCCATCAATTTAGAATCCATCACATTTAACAAGGCATACCTTCGGGATAGTGCATCAGCAACTATATTTTCCTTACCTTTTTTGTATTTAATGACATAAGAAATGATTCGAGAAATTCTACCCACTTAGCGTGTCGCTTGTTGAGTTTATGTTGCCCCCTTAAATACTTCAATGACTCGTGGTCGGTATGAATCACGAATTCTTTGGGCAGTAGGTAGTGCTGCCATGTTTCCAAGGCTCGAATTAGAGCATACAATTCCTTGTCATATGTCGGGTAGTTTAGGACAGCACCGTTGAGCTTTTCGCTGAAGTATGCAATGGGGCGTCTTTCTTGCATAAGTACAGCACCAATACCTAACCCTGAGGCATCACATTCAAACTCGAAAGTTTTGTCAAAGTTTGGTAAAGCTAATAATGGTGCTTGAGTCAAACAGTCTTTAATTTTCAAAAATGCTTTCTCTTGTTCTTCTTCCCAAACAAAGTTAGAATTCTTACAGATTACACCGGTTAATGGTGCAGCCAACGTGCTGAAGTTCGGCACGAACCGTTGATAAAAACTAGCCAGCCCATGAAAGCTTCGAACTTGGGAAATATTTGTCGGACGGGGCCATTCTTGGATTGCTTTAACCTTCTCTTGATCAACTTCAAGGCCTTCCGAACTGACAAAAAAACCTAAAAACACAATTTTGTTAGTACAAAAATCACATTTCTACAAATTTGCATATAAGGTCTCTTTTCGCAAAACTTTTAGGACAGACTTTAAATGTTTCACGTGCTCATCTAAAGTTTTACTATAGACAAGTATGTCGTCAAAGTATACGACACAAAATCTACCGATGAATGATCGCAACACGTGGTTTATGAGTCGCATGAACGTGCTTGGGGCATTTGTTAGCCCGAATGGCATAACGAGCCATTCATAGAGTCCTTGTTTCATCTTGAAAGCAGTCTTCCACTCGTCACCCTCGCGCATACGTATTTGATGATATCCACTTTTAAGGTCGATTTTTGAAAATAAGCTCACTCCACTCAATTCATCGAGCATGTCATCCAATCGCGGGATAGGGTGTCAGTACTTGATCGTGATCTTGTAGATGGCTCGGCAATCTACGCACATCCTCCATGTTCCATCTTTCTTGGGAACTAACAAGACTGGCACAGCACAAGGGCTTAAGCTCTTGCGTCCATAGTCCTTTTCAAGAAGTTCATTCACTTGTCTTTGAAGTTCCTTCGTCTCTTCTGGATTGTTTAGGTAAGCTGGTCTATTTGGAATTGCGGCTCCCGGCACGAAGTCTATCTGATGTTCTATTCCACGAATAGGAGGCAATCCACTTGGAATCTCTTCCGGGAATATGTCTTGGAATTCCTGTAACAAAGACAAAACAGGGGAAGGTAGCTGGTTATCAAAATCATTAGTTCCGAAGAGGCTTTCCTTGTACATAAGTACCAACAGAGGTTGTGTTAACATCATAGACTTTCGGATTCAATCTCGCTATTATCTCGAATAAACATAGTGTTTCAGTTTGGACATTGACTTGCAATGTGGCCTCGACCCAAACATTTGAAACACTTAATGTCTCGGGATCAGTTCGGAACTCCATTTTGCCCTTGCTCGTCTCACCGCTTGGCTTGTTAAACTTAGGTGCGCCACTTGCTTCCTTGGTTCGGCTTGGTATGTCCCGTTTGTTGGTCACTTTCCCCCACTTAGATGTTGAAGCATTATTGTGGATTGCTCTAGACGTAGCTTTTCGTTTTAGCTGCTTTTCGACCTTTATTGCCATGTGAACCATATCGATGATATCGATGTAATGGTGTAGTTCTACAACATTTGTGATATCTCGATTAAGGCCAGCGCTAAAGCGTGCCATTGTGGCTTCTTGTTCTTCATCTACATTGGCTCGTATCATGGCACTTCCATTTCCTTGTAGTAATCCTCCACGCTACGATGACCCTGAGTTAGGCTTTGCAACTTTTGATGCAATTCGCAGTGATAGTAAGTTGGGATGAATCTTTTCCGCATTAGTGCCTTTATTTCTGCCCACGTAGATATTGGACGTTCACCATTCCGTCTACGGCTCGTTGTTAATTGATCCCACCAAATAATGGCATAATCAGAAAATTTGATGGCAGCAAGTTTCACCTTCTTATTTTCTGAGTAATTATGGCATTCGAAGATTAACTCCACCTTCTTTTCCCACTCAAGGTAGGCTTCCGGATCGGACCGCCCTTGGAAAGCAGGAATCGCCATTTTAATATTTTTCAAGTCGTCATCAGCCCCTTCTCGATCTCTTCGCTCACTGACTCGTGGACCTCCTCTCCGCTCATTATGTTCGAAAGCTGGATTGTTGTCAGCTTCACTTGGTTCATAGATGTCGTTGTCATGTAACCAAGGTTGTTCTTGTCTCCTTCTCGGAATTAGAGGGGTTTTTGCTCAAGGTCTCCGTTCATTTCTTCGGTACAAACGCTCGTTGATTGATTGGAACAAATGTATGATTTCTCGCATTACGGTTTGCAAATCAGGATCTCTTCCTTCAGGATCATTCCTTTGGGGTTGCAATCATCTTCCACCCCCGGCGACATCTGATGCTTCGTCGCTTACTATTCGTCGTTCTGGACTCCTAGACATGTTAAACAAGATTAATGAAACCTCACTACAATCCTCACTTGTTCATTCACAAGGAAATAATTATTAACACTCACACTCGTGTTTTCACTCAATTTCTGGCTTTTTCTTCAATTTAATCTCTCTTGCCTTTTACCGCTCGAATTTCACTCCTCTAGATTCTAGAAGGTTGCCTTCGACTTACTAGCAACTCGTAGGTCGTTTCAAGGAGTTAAAAAGGGTAAAATTGTTTCAAAAAAAAAGGTAGGCTTTAAAAGGGTAGAAAGGTTGGTAGGTGGCGTCGGAAAGTAAGACTCGATAGTAGAGGTGATGAATTATGAAGAGTTTGAAAATCCAGATATTACGACAAACAATTTTTTTTACTTACTCAGAAAAACTCGAGATGATTAAAACGTGCCTAATTTAATTGGCTCTGATACCAACTGATACGAACCGGCTCGGGATGAGTCGAAACGTATGCGGGTTGCCCAATCATCTACGAGGAGGAATCAAGGCTTCGGAAAATTATTAGAAAATATGGATGAGTTTGCGGAAGCTTTAAGTGAATAAAATAGGAGATGGTTCGGTGTAATGGAATGAAATAAAAATAAAATAGATAAAGGATAATCTTGATGGAGATGAATAAACGAACTTAAACAAGAAGCGATTCAACACTAAAGAGTGCCACCCCGGATTTTATAATGTTTAAGGTGGAAAAATGGAATCGATGATGGAAATGGAAATACGAACTTAACTTAAGAAAGATTCAACACTATATAACAGTGTCACCCCGTTTCTTATATCGTTAAGGTGAAAAGATGAAGATAGGTTGATGAACGCCACACCAAATGAAATTTGGTGATAAGCTCAAACAAGTCGAAGACGCCACAAGCAAGCTTGATAAGTCTAACGAAACTTGTACGAAAATGAAGAGGAGGTAAACTCACTCAAATGAACAAAGTTCATAAAATTTCATTCATAAAAATTCTATATCCTCTTTACAAATGAAAATGGCAAAATATTTATAGGCTATTCTACAAGCTAACCGAATGGACAAATACCTAACTTAATTGCCTTACAAATAAAAGTAAATAACAATATTTTTGGTCTTCAATTGTCGTCCATGCTCCCAATTCCCTTGCTCAAACTTTTGTTTATTTTATTAAACCCACCCAAGCATGCTTCAATATTTTAGTATCCCAAAACTCCACCCATAATATTCCATCTAAATGATCCACATAGTGCCGTCTAATGCTTGTCCAAGATGCTTCCAACTTGCTTTAAATATTCTCCATTCATGCTCCATCTTTTTTGTCTTTTAACTACCATCCTTCCATGACCTTCATCATCCCTTGCCCATGAAGTGCACGCATGCCATCCATGTCTTTCATCCACTCCCAATTATCTTAATTATTTATAACATGTGATCATCCAACATGCATCAAAAACGTGGAGCAAACTACAAAACGTATAAACCAACATTAGTAAAATTTAGCTGAACATAGTTGGCACAGAATTTAATCACCTTATTTAAACACTAGGTAAAACACACTAACATTCAACTTCGACAAAGGGCATATTAAAAACTCGTACTATCTAGATAAATTAACATGAACTAATAAAATGCAGCAAACTAATAAATGACTGAATATAAATCAAACATGCATAATAAAGTGTTAAATAAACTAGTAGTCGAACTAGCTAGTATATTTAACTTCAAATAAATTGTAAAAGTTCAGCATGTTCTTGGGCTCTTTTCTATCTGTATTCCAAATTTGTGCCAACAAAGCTGACGTGTCATCTTTGAATTGTTTAGCACGGGCACGCGTAATTAGACAATTACGTAGCTCGATTGGGTCTTGGTTGACTTTCGTCACAGGCTTCTTAGGTGAGTTCGTATCAACTTATGTGTAGGGTCTCTTTTGGGGAGACTATGCTTGCCTTCTTCTGCTTCTTCGGCATAGTTCTGGTGTTGCTCAAGAGTCTGGACACCTTTTCTAAGGAAAGAAAAAGAAGGAAGAAAGAAGTTGGGGTGAAACACCCCACACCCGGCCCACGAGCCTGAACCGGATCTGGTATGTTCCTTAAGAAAATCGGTTTCAAAGTTCTTTGTTACTTAGAGAAAATTTGTGTAATTTTTTGAAAAATATTGTTTTGGGTTGGGCTTAGATCGAAACCCACTTATTTACTTAGAAATCATTTAATTACGATGACAAAACAGTTTAGGGTTTATTTTTATACTTGGGCCTCATGGCCTTATTACATCAATCAAAACCCAAAATAAAATTGAAGTACTGAGTAAAATAAAAGCCCAAGTCTTTAAATTTCTCCTTGCGATGCATGGCCACCTTTAGCTCCTGCCGACCCGGTCCATTACTGCTCATCACCTGAAAAAAATATTTCCCCAACGGGATGTGTAACACCCCAAACCCGGCCCAAACATTACGACTGAATTTGGCATGTCACGGAGAAAAGTTATTTTTGTAAAATCCCTTTAAGCAGATTTAAAATTTTTGTTAAAATTATTTTTGGTAATGAAGAAAACAAAAACTTAGTGTTGATTAAAAAGACATAAAGTCATGTTGTTACCGATTTCAGATGTACCCGCTGGTACAATAAAACATTTCGCTTTTGATTTTAAAAAATATATGTGTATCCATTTTCAAGTCATTAAGTTGTTAAACAAATTATCTAAAACAGATAAAATAACCAAAATATAATCCTAGGAGGCCTTATTACAAACCCATAAAATATGAAAACCAAATTAAAGTAAAGTACCCAAATGGAAGTTCATATAAAACCAACTTTTATTGCATGGCCTCCTCGAGTTCATCCGGCTCCATATCCGCGATCTAACGAATCACCTGAAATGATAAGGGAGAAGGTGAGTCACCAAGACTCAGTGCATATTCCCTCTCCCGGGTAATACCACATACTTACACAAATTATAACAAGCAATGTATATGTATAATGCACCCAACCTAGCCATCCATAACTCCTTTTCTACCCCGTGTGGTACCAAACCACTGGTGGTGCCAAACCACTGGTGTCCAAAGACACAAATGTGATACCAAATCACTGGTGACCGAAGTCACGAATAATCCATCTGTGGGGCCAACCTACGTGTGATACCAAATCACTGGCATCCCATATCTCAAAAGTGGGGCCAACCCACGGTGGAATTAACCACAGGGACAAGTCGCTATGAGGTGCCAAACCTCTGGTGTCCGAAGACACGAATGTGATACCAAATCACTGGTGGTTCGAAACCACTGGTGGTGCCAAACCACTGGTGACCGAAGTCACAAATCGTCAAGTTGTGGGGCCAACCCACATGTGATACCAAATCACTGGCGTCGATCCCATATCTCAAAAGTGGGGCCAACCCACGATGGTATTAACCACAGGGACGGGACGCTATGAGGTGCCAAACCTCTGGTGTCCGAAGACACAAATGTGATCCCAAATCACTGGAGATACCAAATCTCTGATGTCCGAAGACACAAATGTGATACCAAATCACTGGTGACCGAAGTCACAATCTTCCCCCTCCTCTCATGTTTCCCATACCAATGCAATATATAAACAAATCATGTCAATATACTTTGATATGAATCACATAACAA
The DNA here is from genome assembly GCA_005393395.2 of Gossypium australe. Classification (NCBI taxonomy): domain Eukaryota; kingdom Viridiplantae; phylum Streptophyta; class Magnoliopsida; order Malvales; family Malvaceae; genus Gossypium; species Gossypium australe. Next base: position 131,234,207 of record CM016623.1, read on the forward strand.
AAATATCATAAATCGTAGATCATGATTTCAATCCTCATGTATTAACAACATATCGAAACGGACTTACCCGAATCCTCATTCATACCATCATGGTATCATATCAAAATCTCATCATTTCGGCTTTAACAACATGAAAAGTTATTTAACACACATATATACAAATATGAACTAAGTTATAAAGTGTGTAAGATACACACCTTTCACCAACGCAAGAATTATCTTCCAAAGATCCGATCTATCGCACTAGATCACTTTGTCCTACAATCGGCCAATACTAAAATTATTAACAAAGGCCATTCGGCCAAACCACAATACTTTAATCCCAAAAACTTTAGACTTTTCAAAAGAATAACGAATCGACAAGAATCCTTACCCCTTGACTTACCAACCTTTGATTGCTAGAGATAGTGCTTAATCAAATGCTTCCAAAGTCCCAAAGAGTCTATCCTTCAAAACCAATTGTAAAAAAAAATCAAAGAAACTACCCTTGAATATTCGGCCAAAACAAGGACTAAAAGAGAGGAAGAAGGTTCGGTTATGGTTGATTTGTATTAACAACAAGGATTCAATTAAAGTTGAGAAAGAGAAAGGAAAACAAAAGAAGAAGATGGAAGAGATTTCAATGGAAAAGAAATGTTTATGGCTTAAAATAAAAGAAAGTAAAGAGAGATGGAGAGATGGAAGTTTCGGCCAAGAGAGAGTGTAGGAGAAAAGTGATTTGAACAATATTGAAAGAAAGAAAAGGAGAGAGTTGTGGGAGAGATTCGGCCAAGCACTTCTTTGCCAAAAAGAAAGTGCACAAAAATTGCACAAGTTAGATTGTAGTTTCGGTTACAAAAGGGCAAATGAAAGAAAGTAAAATGATGTCATTTGGTTCAACAAAAAGAGGCTAAAATAAAAAGTAAATTTGCACAAATGCTTATGGTGCATTCGGCCAAAGAGTGATTTGTTTGGAGAGGACGAGAAAAGTATGCCCAAAAGGTGCACAAATGCAAAAGTTGGCCAAATATCCCCCCAAACTACCTAGCACATTCGGCCATTCCCCTTTTCCACACATGCCGTCCACATTCAACCACTAAAGGCCTAGGAAAACTTTCCAAAACATCCTCCACCCTTCATGCCTTTTGTCCCCTCTTCATACCATAACCTTAAGAATCTTATCCCCTATTTCATGCTTTCCTTAATCATATATTCAACTTACCAAAAGATGAAAGTCCAACCTATCATAAACATAAGTTGACCGTCCATAAATGCTATGATAAAATAAAAATCCTCAAAATGCTTTCCTTGATACTCGAACTACTAACCTCAAGCAACCTTTCAAGAGCCTTAACCATCTTGCCACTTATTCCTTTTGTGCTATAATTGAACACTTAAATTAACTTAAGTGTCAAGCTCACCTAATCCACTTCATTAAATGAACCATACTAAAATTTATTCTAGCTTCCTAAATAAAATCAAGCCTTCACAAGACTATGCTAACACACAAAATTCCTACCCGAGCCAACACAAAATAATACTCAAATTTCCTAAAGCTTAAGGCCCAATCCTACTAGGCCCAATTTCGGGATGTTACAGGGTGAGTCAACCAGACTCAATGTGTACGTGGCACTAAATCGTAATAGAATCAGGCATACAATACATTCAATCATAAAATACAAGTTATGATGCATTCCCAAACCCAAACCTAATTGTCCATCCACTACACACCCCCGTACCTGCCAAACACACCGTGGGGACTACTAAGTCGACCCTCCTTCCGCTACACACCAATTTGCGGGCTTAAGGCTCCGTATCTGTGGTTTTAGGAAACCACTTTTCAGATTACTGTCGTCTTAGATCACCACCTTTCAGATTACTGTAGTCGTAAGTCACCACTTTTCAGATTACTGTGGTCTTAAATCACCACATTTCACTTCCCCTATCAATATACAACCATATGCCCCATAAACATTAATATGCATAATATACCATAGTTCACATTCTTATCATATTCTCATGTTATGAATAACATATTTCATATTCCTAGTAGAAGTAGGAAACGTACCTGAGTACTTAGTACCTTAACATGGTACCTTAGCCATGTTCATATTTTCATTAACATATATTTTAATACATGCAACCATAATTCATATTACAAAGTAGTGTGGAGTACACACCTGATTCGCTTAACAGATTCCTTGAGATCCCGAGATCTGATCTACTGCCTTAGATCTCAAGTTCCTTGTTGCCGGTTGGATCACCAACAAATCCCGAAACTGTTCCTTGTTTCCCTAGGAATGTCGAAATCCTTAAAACCTTACGTTAGACTTAATCTTAGAAATCCCGAATACTTCTCCTTTTAGTCGTCTACTCTGATAATCCCGAAAGATCCTTTGAAGAAATCGACAGCACCTATGCTTGAAGCCTTTCCAAGATTCGGCTTTTGAATGGATTGGTAAGGAGAAATAGGAAGAAAAGAAAGATGAAGAGATTGGCTTGCTTTACTAGGGTTTTTGGTTTTAACAAAATAGCAGAGAAAAGAGAGAATTGGCTAGGAAAATTTCGGCAGAGAGAGGGGAATGTCTTAGGGAATTTTCGGCAAAGAGAAGAGAAGGAAGAAAGAATTGATGAGTAGCCCTATTTTCCTCCTTTTATAGCCGAACTACTACTCAGAATCCCTTACTTGGCCACCACTCTTCTTTATGTGATAGCTTTATCTCTTTAATTTAAAATAATTAAAGAAATATCCTTTATTATCTCTTATCTCTTAATAAAAATAATACTAATAATAATCCTCTTTTATCTCTTCCTTATCTATCAAAATAAAAGAAATAAATCCATATTTATCCATCTATTATCTCTTCAAAAAAAATAATCCAATTTAAATCCCTTATTTATCCCATTAATTGCCGAAATTTAAAGGGAATAAAACTCCCTTTTTCTAGAAGCCTTGCCGTCCACTCCTCTGCTTCTTCTGGAAGCAAAATAAAATTTCTTTTATTTGCTTCCCATGTGACTCGAACTCAGGCCCACTTGCTCATGTAGGTGGCGTCACTTACCTGGGCCTTAAGTGGCATTTCCAGGCCACTTTTCCAAGCCTGTTTGTGTGTCAAATTCCTCCTATTATTTTTCTTAAGGCCACCTTGCCTTAGTTTTCTCTTTTTAAGCCTTAAAACTTGACATTTCTTTACATTTCCAAGTTTCCAAAAATTTTCATTTGGCTCTTTAAACTTGACATTTCCTTACATTTCCAAGTTTCCAGAAATGTTTACTTTCCTTTTTTGAATCATTTCCTTACATTTCCTAGTTTCCAAAAATGTTCATGTCTATGCATTTCTAGGTTTCCAAAAATGTTCATGTCTATGCATTTCCAGGTTTCCAAAAATATCAAAAATTTATTCATAGTGCTTAGGACTTGTCATTTCGTACAGTTAGACTGAAAATGCATAGGCCCTTTCCAGGATGTTACTGTTCTACCCCCCTTAAAATAATTTCGTCCTCGAAATTACTTACTAACGAATAATCGTACGGTCTAACTCACCCCACTACGCTATTGCTGCGCAATCTGATCCTAAAGAACTATCATACTTTCTAGGCACATTCTCTAGGTTCACATCCAAAGCTTCAATCACTTCACCAGCAATACAAGAATAAGCTAACCCTATAACAAGCAAAGCAATTAAGGGTATTCCAGAAATAAGGAACGTACCCGTTGTCACATCTGGCACATCTTCCTCCTCGCGACGGCCAACTGCATAAACCAACCTTGGTTGCCTCGTGTCTGCACCTTCAGCACCTCTTCTTGGTGCTTCACGTCCACGGCCCGAACCATTTCCTCCATGGTTCGGTCCATGACCTTGCTGAGGCTGCTGTCCTCCTCTACCCGTCTGACTAACATTCTGAGTTGCCGGTTGGCTTTCATCTAAGTTCTTAGGACATTCCTTGACCACATGGTTCTTGGACCCACACCTAAAACATCCTCCTGTTTTCCTCCAACACTCTCCCAAATGCGTCTTTCCACACACATCACAAGGTCGATACCGCCCTTCTGAACCAACTTGCTGACCTCGCGGCCCATCAACTCTAGGCCTCTTATTCCCAGATGAGCCAGACGATCCAAAACCTCTTTCTGGCCTATTCCGATCAGTGTTCTGCCTTGCAGAATCCTTAATTCCTTCAGCCACTTTAACCTTTTCCACTAACGTAGAAAATTCCCGCTCTTGATGCGGTGCTATCAACAGTCTCAGATCATCCCTTAGCCCGTCCTCAAAACGGACACAGCGCTCATGCTCAGTCGCCACGACACCTCGAGCGTACCGGCTCAACCTCAGGAATTCCGCTTCATATTCTGCAACAGACTTGTTTCCTTGGACCAGCCCCAGAAAAGCTTTCCGTTGCTCATCAGTGTACCTGGTTCCCACATACTTCTTTTGGTACGCTTCCTTAACGTACTCCAGGTTAGATCCTCAGCCGTGGCACCATCCCGCACAGTTAACCACCATTGATACGCTTCATCCCGTAACAGTGCCACCATCCCTTTCAACTTTTCCTCAGGGGTCAAATCAATCTCATCCATGATGCGCTCCGTTGCTTCCAACCAGTACTCAGCTGTACTGGGTGCTACTCCCGATACTCCTCGAAACATCTCAGCTCCATTAGCTCGGAGCCTTTCAGGCACAGACTTACGTGTTCCCGAATTTCCTCCTGCCCCTGCTACCAACTCCAAAACTCGCAGCACAGCCCGCGACACAGCATCGTCCCCCGTCTGAGCTTGCTGCTCCACACCAACAGCTGGGAGCGGTGGGGGCGGTGGTACCTCATTATCAGACCCTTGACCCGATCTAACGGGTTCTGACCTAATCATTCTTCCTCTACCACGTCCATGACGGCCATGTCCTCTAGAGCTCATTTCGGCGTCGAGATCTGATTAAGAAGTTTTATGTATTAGTACTTTGGTTTCACTTGTTTACTCGCGAAGAAATTTTATGACAAGAGTTTTAGGAGTGGTTCTTTCGTATTCATACAAACATACAGTCCTTCCATTCATTCATTCATCCATCAAACAAGTATGAACTTCCGTTCATTCAGAGAAACGTTGTAGTTTTCATCGTTGATGTTTTTCCACTACCCAGGGGTATTTTCATAATTTTGTCCTACAGGAACACTTTCGTAATTTTCAAAAGGAAAAAGTTTCTCGGTGATTTTGTCAAAAAGTATTTTGGTAATTTCAAAGTCCCGAGGTAATTTGGAAAATTTTGAAATCTGGGGGTATTTCGGTAATTTTTCACCTCAGGGGTATTTTGGTAATTTTTTTCGCAAACTGGGGTAAATTTGAAAAATTTAACAAATCAGGGATATTTCAAAAGTTGTAAAACTTTGAGGGTTCCTTTTGAGAATTGTACTTTTCAAAACGATGATGTTGCAAAAATTTTGGAAATCAGGGTCATTTTGGTAATTTTGTAAGTTGAGGGCAATTTCATAATTTTCCAAAACCAAGATATTTTTGATAGTTTGCAAATTAGGGTTTTTGAACATTTATAAGATAATGAAATTTTGGTAAAACTGTTGAGTAGTTGGACATTTTATAAACCAAGGGCATTTTGGTAATTTTACCACTAAGGGAATTTTTGTAATTTCCACAAATCAGAAATTTTTCGGAAAATTTTGTAAAGATGGTTTTCCCAAATTTTAAAAGAAAGTTTTAAGAATTTTAAAACTAGGGTTTGTTGTTTTGTTCCTTGTTTTTTTTTTAAAACATGGCGAATTCCCTTTCGGGTTTTAGTCATTATGTTTAGCCTATGACCGAGCCCTCTTGATCAGGGTGAACCAAAGCTACGCACCAGGCAGGATTCGAGTGGAGAGGAGGTGAGTCACGCGGACTGCTTAAATACCAAGCTCCCACCGAAACCATTCCTAGACATGCGCACAGAGGTTGCCACACCTACTGAGCCCTCTGAGTTAGGGTGAACCGAAGCTACGCACCAGGTAGGATTCCTGCGAAGAGAAGGTGAGTCACTAGGACTGCTTAAATACCAGGCTCTTCCGGATCCAATCCTAGACATGCGCACAGTGGTTGCCACACCCTAACTCGGCGGCTTAGACACAGGTTTGTTTAATTAAGCATTTAAAATCTTATGTAACTGTTGGGGTAAACTAGTCCTAGGGTTCAAGTACCTATCATACTATTCTACGTTCCATTCCATTTCTACCCTTCTGCAAATCACAATATAATTCACACAAAGGATAGGGGTACTTACCTGGTGGACTGCGGGTCGGAGACTTAGGTGCCATGCCAGAAAACCTGTTTAATTTCAAGGAAAATCATTTGGCTCGCTTTGAAGACGTTTTGGGCCTTAGCCCACAGGTCCCAGGAGCGAAACCTGGCTCTGATACCAAACTGAAACACCCCACACCCGGCCCACGAGCCTGAACCGAATCTGGTATGTTCCTTAAGAAAATCGGTTTCAAAGTTCTTTGTTACTTAGAGAAAATTTGTGTAATTTTTTGAAAAATATTGTTTTGGGTTGGGCTTAGATCGAAACCCACTTATTTACTTAGAAATCATTTAATTACGATGACAAAACAGTTTAGGGTTTATTTTTATACTTGGGCCTCATGGCCTTATTACATCAATCAAAACCCAAAATAAAATTTAAGTACTGAGTAAAATAAAAGCCCAAGTCTTTAAATTTCTCCTTGCGATGCATGGCCACCTTTAGCTCCTGCCGACCCGGTCCATTACTGCTCATCACCTGAAAAAAATATTTCCCCAACGGGGTGAGTCAACCAGACACAATGTGTACGTGGCATTAAATCGTAATAGAACCGGCATACAATACATTCAATCATAAAATACAAGTTATGATGCATTCCCAAACCCAAACCTAATTGTCCATCCGCTACACACCCCGTACCTGCCAAACACACCGTGGGGACTACTAAGTCGACCCTCCTTCCACTACACACCAATTTGCGGGCTTAAGGCTCCGCATCTGTGGTTTTAGGAAACCACTTTTCAGATTACTATGGTCATAAGTCACCACTTTTCAGATTACTGTGGTCTTAAATCACCACTTTTCACTTCCCCTTTCAATATACAACCATATGCCCCATAAACATTAATATGCATAATATACCATAGTTCACATTCTTATCATATTCTCATGTTATGAATAACATATTTCATATTCCTAGTAGAAGTAGGAAACGTACCTGAGTACTTAGTACCTTAACATGGTACCTTAGCCATGCTCATATTTTCATTAACATATATTTTAATACATGCAACCATAATTCATATTACAAAGTAGTGTGGAGTACACACCTGATTCGCTTAACAGATTCCTTGAGATCCCGAGATCTGATCTACTGCCTTAGATCTCAAGTTCCTTGTTGCCGGTTGGATCACCAACAAATCCCGAAACTGTTCCTTGTTTCCCTAGGAATGTCGAAATCCTTAAAACCTTACGTTAGACTTAATCTTAGAAATCCCGAATACTCCTCCTTTTAGTCGTCTACTCTGATAATCCCGAAAGATCCTTTGAAGAAATCGACAGCACCTATGCTTGAAGCCTTTCCAAGATTCGGCTTTTGAATGGATTGGTAAGGAGAAATAGGAAGAAAAGAAAGATGAAGAATTGGCTTGCTTTACTAGGGTTTTTGGTTTTAACAAAATAGCAGAGAAAAGAGAGAATTGGCTAGGAAAATTTCGGCAGAGAGAGGGGAATGTCTTAGGGAATTTTCGGCAGAGAGAAGAGAAGGAAGAAAGAATTGATGAGTAGCCCTATTTTCCTCCTTTTATATCCGAACTACTACTTAGAATCCCTTACTTGGCCACCACTCTTCTTTATTTGATAGCTTTATCTCTTTAATTTAAAATAATTAAAGAAATATCCTTTATTATCTCTTATCTCTTAATAAAAATAATACTAATAATAATCCTCTTTTATCTCTTCCTTATCTATCAAAATAAAAGAAATAAATCCATATTTATCCATCTATTATCTCTTCAAAAAAAAATAATCCAATTTAAATCCCTTATTTATCCCATTAATTGCCGAAATTTAAAGGGAATAAAACTCCCTTTTTCTAGAAGCCTTGCCGTCCACTACTCTGCTTCTTCTGGAAGCAAAATAAAATTTCTTTTATTTGCTTCCCATGTGACTCGAACTCAGGCCCACTTGCTCATGTAGGTGGCGTCACTTACCTGGGCCTTAAGTGGCATTTCCAGGCCACTTTTCCAAGCCTGTTTGTGTGTCAAATTCCTCCTATTATTTTTCTTAAGGCCACCTTGCCTTAGTTTTCTCTTTTTAAGCCTTAAAACTTGACATTTCTTTACATTTCCAAGTTTCCAAAAATTTTCGTTTGGCTCTTTAAACTTGACATTTCCTTACATTTCCAAGTTTCCAGAAATGTTTACTTTCCTCTTTTGAATCATTTCCTTACATTTCCTAGTTTCCAAAAATGTTCATGTCTATGCATTTCTAGGTTTCCAAAAATGTTCATGTCCATGCATTTCCAGGTTTCCAAAAATATCAAAAATTTATTCATAGTGCTTAAGACTTGTCATTTCGTACAGTTAGACTGAAAATGCATAGGCCCTTTCCAGGATGTTACATGGGGAGAAGGGGAAGGGCTGTGCGGTTTAAATAAGATCTCAAATCTGGCACGTTTCCACGCCCGTGGACCGAGGGCGTGTTGATGCACACGACCGCCTCGCACGACCGTGGTGAGGCTCCGTTCGTTTCTCCCACGCTTGTTAGCCATGGGCGTGTTGAGTCACACGGCCGCTTCGCACGGCCGTGTGTATAGGCGTGTTGAATCTCCATGGTCATTTTTCAGCCAACCACGCCCGTAGGTCACAAGTCAGTATTTTGGTATGATTTCAAAGTGCGGGCGAGTTCTTCCCGTGGTGTGCAAGTCAGTAGCTTCACATGGTCGTGGGGCACGGCCGTACAACTTTGGCGGTGCCAGTGGGGGAGTAGTTGAATCCTTGGTGTCGAAAATTAGGTGGGATTTGATTTGTACGGCTTCTGCTATGTCAGTACTGGGATTCTGGTGGTCCACACGGCCACGGGCACGGCTGTGTGGACTGGAATTCTGCACTTTTGTGTTAGTGTAAAACTAAATTTTAAGAAAGAAGGAAAGAAAAGAAACTGAAAATAAATTTGAAAGTAAATAGTGTTAGTGCTCGGGTTGCCTCCCGAGAAGCGCTCGTTTATAGTCTTAAGTTAGGCTTCTCTCATAAATAAAAAAAAACAAGGAGGTTTAAAGGTTTAAATATCTTCCCTCATGCTTATAGTTCTATTTTCTTGACAAAGTTCAAGTCGAGAAGTGTTTACCTTAAAGGTGTTGAATGTTGGATTGCTTACCTCGACTGTTCCGTGCGAGAAGATATTGTGTACCTTAAGAGGAATTTCTTCGTTTACTTTTAGGTCTGATGTGATGATACGAGGATCGGCTTTGTCTATCAGTACTTGGTCTCCTATTTTGAAGTGATTCGACGTTCCTATGAGCTCTTCTGGGGGCTCCTTAGGTTTTACTTCGTTCGGTTCCTGTTCCTCTTTGATTTGTGTTTCCTGCTCTTTTAGTTTATCGACCCTTAGGCTTTGTTCCTTATGTAATTTTGTTTTGTCGGCTTAGAGTCTATGATTTGTCTCGGGGTTGTTCCCTTGTGGTGTTTCCTGCAATGAAGGTTGCACAAATTGATTATCAAATGAATTGTCTTTATTATCTTCATCGATTGTTGTCCTGGCCGAGTCAAGAGCTTGAAGACTGATTGATTCGTTACCTACATAAAGTATGAGTTCTCCTGTGGCAACATCAATTTTAGTCTTGGCAGTTGCTAAGAATGGTCTTCCTAAAATTAAGGGGATTGAATTATCCTCATACATGTCTAAGACAAAAAAATCTACTGGGAAAACAAATTTGTCGATTTTTACAAGAACATCTTCGATAATGCCCCTAGGAATTCTAACAGTTTTATCAGCTAATTGTATACTCATTCTAGTTTGCTTGGGCTTCCTTAGACCTAGTCATTTAAACAGTGTATAAGGTATGACATTTATACTTGCCCCTAAATTAGCTAACGCGTTATCAACATTTAGTCTACCAATTAAACAAGGAATAGTAAAACTCCCTGGATCTTTTTGCTTCTGTGGTAGTCTATTCTGTAGCATTGCTGAGCATACTGCGTTCAATTCCACATGTGGCTCTTCATCTAATTTGCGTTTGTTCGTCAAGAGTTGTTTTAAAAATTTCCTTAAATCTGGCATCTGAAAAAGAGCTTCAAGAAGAGGTAAGTTAATATGTAATTTCTTTAAAAGTTTAAGAAACTTACCAAACTGTTCCTCTGTATCATCTCTTTTCATTGCTTCAGGATAACGTATGCGAGGTTGGTATTCTTTGATTTCTGGTTTTAGCTTTTCCTGTGTTGCCTCAAGTTTTCCTTCATCTACCTCGTTCTTTCGTATTGGATTAGGTTCGTGACCCCTATGCTATTATGAGCTGTGATGGCTTGAATTTGCTCCTTTGGGTTGATCTCCGTGTTACTTGGTAGACGTCCTTGCGGTCGTTCGGACATTAACTTTGCAAGTTGTCTGACTGCTTTAGTAACTTCCCCTACTAACTTAGTAAGTTCCCTGATTCGGTTCTTGGTCTCTTCAGCCGATATTTGTTGACTTTTAAGTGTTTTCTCGGTATCCTGGAGATGATTTTCTGTGCTTGCCATGAATTTTGTCAACATCTCTTCGAGGTTTGGCTTTTTCTCTTGTGGATATGGCTGATTTTGGAAATTTTGAGGAGGCTGTTGTCTTTGATTTTCTTGATTTCCATGACCTCCCCATGAAAATTTTGGGTGGTTCCTCCAACCTGGATTGTAAGTATTACTATAAGGATTATTATTGGATTTGAAATTATTACCTATATAGTTCATCTGTTCGCTCTCTACGTCCGGTTGGTAGGGTGGGTACTCAAGATTCGCCACAGTTCCACATGCGTTGCACTGCATGACTGGGTGTACCTGCGAAGAACACAAACTATCAAGCCTTTTATTTATCATCTCTATCTGTGTTGATAGTGTGGTCACTGCATCGAGGTTGTAAACTCTAGCTGATTTTTTCGGTTTAGTCCTTGTCACTTGCCACTGATAGTTATTCAGTGACATCTCTTCAATAAACTCGTAGGCTGCTTCAAGAGTTCTGTTGTTCAGAGTTCCACCGGCGACTGAATCAATTAATTTCCTCGTTGAGGGGTTTACACCGTTATAGAAGGTTTGGACTTGTAGCCATAAGGGTAAACCGTGGTGCGTACATCTTCTCAAGAGATCCTTGTATCTCTCCCATTCGTCGTATAATGTCTCTAAATCCATCTGCACAAAAAAAAGAGATATCATTCCGTAATTTGGCCGTTTTAGCCGGTGGAAAATATTTTAAAAGAAATTTTTCGGTCATTTGTTCCCATATAGTGATTGATCCTCGTGGTAACGAGTTTAACCACTGTTTGGCTTTATTCCTTAATGAAAAAAGGAATAACCGAAGACATATGGCATCATCAGAAACTCCATTTATTTTGAAGGTATCACAGAACTCTAAGAAATTAGCTATATGAGTGTTTGGATCTTCGTCCTGCAAACCATCAAATTGAACAAATTTTTGAATCATTTCTATTGTGTTAGGCTTTAATTCAAAATTGTTAGCAGCTATAGTAGGCCTAACAATACTCGATTTCGCTCCTGTTAAATGCGGTTTAGCATAACCAAACATAGTACGTGGAGCATTGTTTTCCCCCACATCATGTGGTTGTGGGTTATTCTCGTCCATCCCTTCAGTAGGATTGGATCTGTCTAATTGGTCTTCCTCTGTGTAATTTAGGGCTCGCCTGATTTCTCTGCGAGTCCTACGAACAGTAGCTTCAATTTCACTGTCGTATACTAATGGTCCTTTCGGGTTCCTTCTAGTCATAAACTAGAGGTACCTACTAGGAGAAGAAAGAAAATTTAGCAAAATCAAAATTTAACCTAAAAAAATAAAATAAAATAAAATTGCAAAAAATAAAAATAATGGCTAAAGTAATAAAAATAGAGCTTTCTTAATATTTTAGTTCCCCGGCAACGGCGCCAAAAACTTGATCGTTGTATCGAGTTTTAAATTTATAATGAATGCGATCGAACCTGGAAACTAACTCTAACAACGATTAAAGGCAAGTGTACCTATCGAATAGTAGTATAGCTTAGGCAAGACTGGATTGTCGAACCCAAAAGAACTAAAAGTACTAATACTAACTTTCTTTTTATTATTTAGCCTAAAATAAAGTGAAGTTGCTTTAATCTAAATTAACGACTACTAAGCTAAAGACGCAAAGACAAAAAGAACGATTTGGGAAATAACTTGAAGAAAAACTCAGTTGATCACGACGATACCCTCAGGAAGAATCCACCTAGACTTCACCTGTTATCTAACACTGAACCATTTATTACTTAGTTTGATCCGTAGGACTCCCTAACTTATATTAAACCCTCTCGAGGCGAATAACGTCTAACCCTAGGTTAATTAACGAAAATCTCTTTCTCGAATAATGACCCCCTAGAATAGCAGTAAATTGATCTATGGACTCCCATATTAGGTTTCACCCTAATCCGACAAAATCTCGTCACCCTATCTCTAGGCGTGCGATCAACTCCGCTTAATTATGCTAGATCTACTCTTAAGCAGGGTCTATTCCTCCTCCACCTAAGCACATCAAATTTGGATTAAACTCACATAATTAAGAACAAACTAAGTATTTATCATATAATTCAGAAATCAATAACAAGATTCATCTAGGTTTCATCCCCTTCAGATATCTGAAGGGTTTAGTTCATAACAAATAAAGAAAACATCTCAAGAGAAAAGATAAAACAAAACATAAGAAATCCCTAAAACTCCCTGAAGGAATTGAAGGAGAAATCTGCCGTCTTGAGTAGAATTCCGGCTTCTTGGGATGGATCAACTAGCTAACTTCAAGCGATTCCCACAACTCTGACCTTTCCGGCTTGGCTCCTTGGCCTAGCTTGACGCCTCTTCAAAGGTGGTACTTAGGGGGTATATATAGGCTCTTGGAATGCGATTCTTTCTCCCTAAGCATCCTTTTCCAACTGAATTTGCTCTTTGCCATGACAGGGAAACGGCCATGTCACACGCCCGTATGACCAGTCTTTGAGTCGTGTTTGGATTTCTTTAATGAGGCACGTCAATGTAAATCGGGGGTAAGGCCGTGTTCTAGATGCTTGACAAGGCACGGCCGTGTGGGCCTAAGTCTAGGCCGTGTCAATTTCGTGATATGGCCCATTTACTCCATTCTGGGCCCGTTTTATGTTCTTTTTATCCTCGAGTGCTTTCTTGGGTATAAGACATGAAAAGAAAGGATTACGAGCACCTTTTTATATGAATCAAGTCTTAAATCATCCAAAAGCAGACTAAATGTGGGATTAAAATATGTTACTATTACGGTTTATCAGTTTGACACACAACCATAATCAAGATGGCACAAAGCCATAATCAGAATAACTGGCTTTAAGCCATCCGCCAGTCCACAGTCGTCTCGGGCGACCCGTGCGACCTTAACAGATCAATACTGGTTCCACAGTCGTCATGCAACTCGTGCGACCCTATCAGAACTTCCTCCGTATCAACGTCCCAACCCCATGCAATATGTCGGGTATGTCATGCTCAATCATTACACGTGTATGCAAAATGGCCATGCTCAGTAACAATCATTTAAACATGTAATAAAAGCATATCAGTCCTACAACCACAATCAAATTAGTCAACTTATAGTCTAAATCGGTCATTTACCCACAAGGGCAAAATAGTCCTCTTACCCTATAAGGGTATTTCGGTAATCCTACCATTCAAGGGTAATTCAGTAATTCTACCCTACAGGGGTATTTCAGTAATTCTACCCTATAGGGGTATTTTAGTAATTTTGCAAAACTGAGGGTATTTCAGTAATTTTACAAACTGAGGGTATTTTAGTAATGTTGCAAACCGAGGGTATTTTAGTAATTTTGCAAATCGAGGGTATTTTAGTAATTTCACAAATCAAGGGTATTTTGGTAATTTCATAAACCGAGGGTATTTTGGTAATTTCACAAATTAGGGGTATTTCGATAATTTTGCAAACTGAGGGTATTTCTATAATTTCACAAACCAAGGGTATTTCGGTAACTTTGCAAACTAGGGGTATTTCGGTAATTTCACAAACTGAGGGCATTTTAGTAATTTCGTAAACTGAGGGTATTTTAGTAATTTTGTAAATCAAGGCATTCTAAACAGAGATAACGATGCAAATGGGCCTAGGGCCCATTCTCGACCCAAATGGGTGTGGCCTATTTAGCCCAAATCTAGCCACAGATGTGAGATTCACATAGTCTAGTCTAATGTTTGCTACACAATCATACAACTTATTCGATTCGGCCCAAACAGCCTAAACCCACAAGAACACTCATGATGGCCTCAACTATGGCGTCGAAGCTCGCACACGTGCACCCGCACACTCGTGTGGCTACCATCGCCGTATGACCGGCATTTCGGCATTTGCCGCTCTACAGCTAGAGTAGTGCGAAATACACACCTGATAGAAATTTGGAGTTAATCCGCGCTTCAAACACTCATATGCCCAAACGCCAACCAAGGTATGCTTACTCTGCTCATAGATCACTCTATTTAAAGCCAGCTTCCCACCTAACTTCATGTTAGCTTCCCGATGTGGGATTTCACCTTTAGCAGAGTTTAATTCCATCACAACCACCTACCGTCCCAACATAGCAAAATAATTAACCTTTGCATGCAAAGGGATTCGAACCAAAGTCCTCTTGATAGCCATGTCACGCCACCACCACTACGGCACAAGCTCATTTTGTGTCACTAACCAAACGTTATTATTAATAAAGCCTAAGTGTCAGTATCCAAGTTCATTTAAAACAAGACCAAAATAAATTGCAAGGGCCAAGACTTGAACCCATGCTCCCTTGCAACCTTAATGACGCCTTGCCACTAGACCACTCACTTCCTTGTGTCATGTTTTCCCCAACAATATTCTTAAAGCCTACTTACTTACATCCAGAGTTTTATTTACCTAAAACCAAAATTTTCCTAAAGCCCAGGTTTGAACCCAAGACTTCTTCAATACTTCCAGGACCCTTAACCACCAAAGCAGACATACTTTTAGGTTTTTCACATGCACAACTAAATTCCAATTCCTCCGGCACGCGAAGCCCATTTCTTCTAGGCCCAAAATTTGGGGCGTTACATTTGTATATAGGCTTACCTTGGATTCAGATAAACAGAAACGAACTCAGCTACTCAATCACTTTCGACTTTCTGCGATCTAAATCCGTTTTCTTCGGTTCTTGATCTATACATATTAAAATTTAACTTATTTATTCATTAATTCATTCAATTCAATCCAAAAACACTTATTTAGAGCAATTTACAAATTAGCCCTCATATTTTCACATTTTTGACATTTTAGTTCTTTTCCACAAAATCACAAAATACACAAAATCACAATACACCCATGCTTAGCCGAATTCTCTATAGGTCCTAGCAATCCATATTTTCATTTATTTCACAATTTAGTCCTTCAAAATATTATTTTCTCAATTAAGTCCAAAATACTCAAAATCATCAAAACTTCAAAGACAAAACATGTTAATCTAACACATATATTTCATATTTCACCATCAAACATCACAAAACTTGTAACACCCTAACCCGTATCCGACGTCAGATTAGGGTTACAGGCATTACAGACCTAACTTAGATCATTATAGTCACGTATCACCAAATATCAAATGTAATTAATATGACCATGCTCAAACGTGACAAGCTAGCACTAGTACCATAATCAATTTTACCATTTGGCACATACCAAAAATCGCATTCCTTCCATGATTCAATATTTCTTACCCAACCTAAATACAATAATCAATATGCATTAACCTAGCAACTATACTGCTCAATGATGCCGTAGACACCAACACAAATTTATACCTTCTATAATTACACATAGCATAAGGGCTGAATACATATACATGCGTATGATATACCATGCAAAACCTTTTTCTTTTTCTTACACTCATTTAACCAACTACATTGAATATCTACGGTCACAAGGATCATCCTTAGCTCACCGAATATATGAACTACTATATATACTGAAATGCATGCATACCATAAACCCTTCACACATACTCGGATCTCAAATAAATACTTCACACTTTCATGCATAACATTTCGCATACATCACCGAATCGCAAATAAACATTTTCTATTTACAAGTCTTGCTATATAAATACTCAACTAAACTTTAAACCATCAGAAACACTTAACTTAGTTTATACTGTCTCAAATCATTATCTTAGACCACAAAACTATAATATACTTATCATAAGTATAAGTACCATAGCTGAGTATAAACTAACCTAATATCCATACCACCAATTGCATCCAAAAACGACATATAAATACACTCCAATCAGTCATTAACCAAGCATACATTAATACCATATTGACAAGGAATATAAGCCATATTCGTATGGCTATAATACATATATTGTCCAAGTATTCAACTCAAACAAAGACATTAAACACCCTATACATGCCTTTATCAAAATAAAACCAAGCTATTGTTGTACCAAAAGGTTGATAGTGCGGTAGACTTGCTGACGGATTATTTCCCCTAGCTAGTAGCTTGATCCAAAATCTAGAAAAATAGAACATCAAACACACTCAATGTAAGCTTGTTAGCTTAGTAAGTCTTAAGCAATGATTTAATACAGTTCATAACTGAAAGCATTTATGTCTTACACATAAACTCAATATAACAATTTCTCATACTTAAATTGCTTGTAACTTTAACTTCTATACCTAGGATATCAATTGCCGATTACATACATAGATGATTACATAAAATAATTGAATGAATATACTTGCAAGAACCCATCTTAATCTTACACAAGCTTTCGCATTTCCAAGCATCCATATGGCAAATTACTATGCATATACATACCAATGTCACAACCAAGTACATGTAATATTTACCTTCCATTAATTCATTTGCTCACTATCATAGTACACATACATGAATTTCATACCTCATTGCCGAATTACAATTTTCCCTTTCAAGCACCAAATTTACTAGATTCATTTCATGATCTCATTACTTTATACATGAAATTCAAAGTTTAACACTCACCGGTATATCACCTACTAAGCCTTAGCTGAACTTCACATACTGGCCCTAGGCCTACGAAACTCAAGTCCGTAACTTAAAACACCGGCATTAAGCCTGCTAGGCAATAAGCCCGAATATGTCACCGGCACGAGGCCTGCTAGGCAATAAGCCCGAATATGTTTATCAAATCAATTCATTAACTTACATTTCTTAACACATACATCACTATCAATTCATATTCACAAAACCAATTCACTTGTCAAGCCAAATATACTAATTCATATTGTCTTGCAAAACATAATCATCCCAAAATAGAATATACACATTCGGCTAACACCTATATCTTTCTCAATTTAATCAAATAATTTCATTTCACATTTTCATAATTATTCATTTAATGAACTTTAACTTAAGAACTTACCTCGACTGTCGATAGACCGTGTAAATTGGCTTTTCGAGAACCTTCGTCTTTCCCCGATCCAATTCCGTTTTTCTTTGCTCTTGATCTAAACACATTAAATTCAGCTCATTCAAGTGCATTTCACTTCAATTTAGTCCCAAAACACATAAATATGCAATTTACCATTTTACCCCCAATATTTCACACTTTTACCATTTAGTCCTATTTGCATAAAACTCAAAATACACAAAATTTCACAATAACACTTACGGGCTGAATATTCCTAGGGAATATACAAGTCCATTTCTTTCATTTATCTTGCAAATAAGTCCCTCTAAAATTTTATTTCTACAAATTAGCCCTAAATATTCAATTTCATCAAAACTTCCAATACAAAACATACTAAACTTTAACATATCTTTAATTTAAAATCATCAAACACCAAAAATCACATGAACACTACAATGGCCGAACCTCATATACATATTAACCTCAAAAATTCTAACATGGGTCGGGTAATATACAAAGCAACGATCTCAAAAACGTAAAAATTATCAAAAACCGATTAAAAACTAACCTTAAATCAAAGCTTGAAGTAGCCTAAATTTAAACAAGGTTTTCTCCCTTTTCTTTAACACATTCGGCCATGAAAGGAAATAAGATGATAATGGCTTTTCGCATGTTTTATTTAACATATATTATAACATTTAATTAGTTTACTATTATAACTTTTAAATAAAAATAAAACTATCATATTTAATAAGGGCAATTGTGACTTTAGCCACCCACTAACTTTAAAAATGTACTAATTACCCTTTAAAAGCTCGATATTAAAAAGCCATCACCATTCTAGTACTTTACACTATAGTATGCAACTTTTTCACACTACGCGATTTAATCCTTTTTGTTAAATCGAACACACAAACAATTAAATTTTTCTACGAAACTTTCACACACATAAATTCATTTATAATAAACACGAAATATAATATTAAAGTATTTCTTGGACTCGAATTCGTGGTCCCGAAACCACCGTTCCGATTAGGGTCAAATTCGGTCTGTTACAACTCTCCCCCTTAAGAATTTTCGTCCCCGAAAATCTTACCGTTAAACAAATTTGGATATTGTTGCCTCATTGAATCCTCAGGCTCCCACGTAGCCTCTTCAACTCTGTGTCTATTCCATAATACTTTCACTAATGGAATCCCCTTATTTCTTAACTCTTTCATTTCCCGAGCTAAGATACGGATCGGTTCTTCATCATATGTCAAATCGGATCGGATTTCAATCTCAGATGGTGTGATCACATGAGACGGATCTGATCTGTACTTACGAAGCATTGAAACGTGAAATACGTCATGTATCCTTTCTAACTCAGAGGGCAACTTCAATCTATAAGTGTAATATCCCGGATTTAGGGGTTATGCGTTCGTGCATAATTCGAGTGATAGTAGCCTTGGAGTATGTTTGGGCATGTTTTAAGGGTTTCGGGAACTTTAAATTATAAGGGAATGCCTTGGAAAAAATTTGGGTTTAAGTGTAAAAAAAAGGTAAACTGGGCAAGAAGGCCTTAAAAGAATTTTGTGGAGTTTAGGACACAAGAAATGAGTTGGAAAAGTGGCTTGGGCGCTATGTGCAAAGGGAGTGCCAAGGGGGAAGGGGTTCGAGTAGCATGGGAAGCAGTTGGGCTTTTATTTTTTTAGCGTCAGAAAGGGGGTTGGGCTAGGAAGGCTTTATAGGAATTTTTGTAGGCATTCTTAGCATAAGGAAGGCGTTGGTAAAGTGGCTCCATGCGCTGCTTAAAGGCTTGGTGGGGACACTAATGAGGGCCTGGGTTCGAATCCAGGCGGCAGCAAGGGTGTTTTATTTTTTTTTTATTTTCATTTTTCAGCAGATTGGAAGGTGTTGGACGGCACATGGGACCTTCACTTGGGATAAAGATTAAGTTAACTTTGTTTTAAATTCGGCTGGATGAGGGAATAATCATTAAATTATCTTTTTATTTTTTTTATTAATCTCTATTAAGTGGCAAGGAGGGAAAATAGGCATTTGAGTGTTCAAATTATTTTGAATAATTTTAAATTAGTGGCCAAGAGAATTTTAGGTAGTGGTCGAATTCTATAAATAGGGGGGAGTCAAGTGCCGAATTTTTTTCTTTTTAATGGGCAGCCTTCTTCATGTTTTCTTTTAGACCCTTTGCCGAATCCTTCGACTTTCTCCCCTTATCCATCTTTTCTTTTCTTTCTCCCAACCCCAAGTCTATACTTTCTTCTTGTATAGCCGAATATTTCACCCCTATTTGGAAGCCATAGCCGAACCACTATAGCATTCACCTATTCTTCTCGTGACTTGTTTAAAAACCGAAAGTGGTAAGTGCTTCTTTTCTTTTTTTTCTATTTGCTTGCTAAAGCCGAAATATTCCTTTTGATCCCCATTACCGAACCTTTCAGTCTTTCATCCTCTCCATTATTTTTTCAAGTCATTGAAGCCAAACCTCAATTCTAGTGTGGGCCGAATCCTTGTTAGCCGAAGGGATCTATTGTTAAGCCAGCGTGAGGGAGCACTTGGGGGCTGTTTGAATTTGGCTACTCATTAAGGTAAGGTGGTGGTAAGTATTCGGCCAAGGGGGGCTATACTCATATATTTTTTTTAGTAGTAGCCGATTCTAATAGTTGTATAACAGGGGTTACGACAGTTCAGGAGCAAGTGCAGCTTCCGGGATTTCGGTAAGTAAGGTAAAGGGACTTGTGATATTCGGCCACAAGGCCGTATTGGGTATATATTTGATAGCCGTTTCGGACCATGACCATTTAAGAGTTTTGGCAGTGATTAAGGAGCTTCCGGGATTTCAAGACTTTTTTGGTAAGTAGGTTAAGTGTTAGATATTTGGTTCAAGATTTCGTATATTGATAATTAACGAAGTGTTCTGATTAAGTGCCGTCGATGGATGCGAATACCAGTCAAGGAGGGCAAGGGAAAGTCCCTATCCCGAAGTTCAAGAAAAGAGCTGTCTCGGCGGTTCGAGATTGGCCACCGGGGTGTGGGCCAGCGTCTGAGCAGCAGGTTAGGCAGATAGCCGTAGTCTCGCTAAACGATAGCGTCGGGATCGAGGGTCTAGAGCTTCAGGTTATAAGGTGTGTAGCTAGCCTACTGTTTCCGGGATTTATATTTGCATGTGTGATGTGATTACTAATAAGTGCAGTAATAAGTGTGATATTGATACCTTTCAAGGGTATGGTGATGACCAGGTCAGTAACAAAGCTGTTGAAATGTGATCATTGATTTGTATATGTGAGTATGCCGATGATTATGAGTAAACATGTGCATGCATTATCATGACTGTATTTTATGTTGCATGTGCATGGGTGGGCTATGAGAGAAGGTACGGGTGTACTTCGAGTACGTGGTTGATGTGTAGTTGTGTGCCTCATCGTGATTGATATCAGCTACGTGCCATATCGTGGATTGATGAGTGACTATGTGTCCCATCGTGATTTTGGTGTTAGCTACGGCTACATCGTGGATTGGCGCTGATTGAGGTCGCGTTGTGGATTTTGTGTGCGTAATTGCACGTGGATGGCATTGAATGCCTTTGTGGAGTTAAAAGGAGAGGGTGATTTAAATCCCCTGGTATGTGGTAGGCTAGATAAGGGGGTGTGTAGAGGATGGACCTTAGGCTTGGGTCGGGATTCATTATTGCATAATTGTGGTATGTGAATACATGTGTTTGTGGACTTGAAAAAGAAATGGGCTAAGCCCAGTATGTGGAGAGTATGTGGCTAATTACCTGGTTACTTGATAAATGTTATGAGTATGGGCCAAGCCCAGAATGTGATATGATCTGAACATGATATATGATATCTGATGCATGGGTTATTATGTGGTTAGCATGTGGGTGGAATTCAGTGGTTAATTACACACTGAGTCTGTGTGACTCACCCAATTTTTTTTAAACATCCCAGGTGATTCGTGATTTTGGACCGGGTTGGAGGGGATACGAAGGTGGCCATGCAGAAGAAGATTTTCATGCAGAAGTTGTTTTTCTTTATTTAATAGAATTTATCATTTTCAGTATTTTAGGTATTTGAATAAGTTTTTATTGTAATAAGGCCCAATTAAATTATTTGAGTATTTATATTATGTTAAAGCAGAATGACGATTAAATTATTATTTTGAAATCAATTTATTTTCGACGAACTAAAACTTAAAACATAAATTAGTGTTTTAATTCGGATATTTTATATCAAACTTATATTATTCAATAATTTTTATACGGACATGGTTTTTGAATAAGTGCAAAATTTTTAAGTTCCACCACAAGTAAGAATATTTTTAAACGTTTTTCCACAGTGACATACCGGATCCGGTCAGGACTTGTGGGCCGGGTTTGGGGATGTTACAGTTTGGTATCAGAGCCCCGGTTCAAAACTCGGCTTTGAGGGTTTTGGGCCCAAAAATATTTTCAAAACGGGCTTTTCGAAATATGGGTTTTTAAGAAACTTTTCAGGTTATTCTGGCATGGCACCTGTACCTCCGGCCCAAAGTCCACCAGGTAAGTACTTCGGACTTTTAAAGTGATTTGTTTGTGTGATTTATGATGGGTTTAGTTTGGGCTCGTAGATTAGAATATTAAGGTTATTGGACCTTAGGATTAGTCTACTCAAACAGATGCATAAGATTTAAGGACTATTAAACAAACCTGTGAAGTAAGTCGCCGAGTTAAGGTGTGGTAACCACTGTACGCATGTCTAGGAGTGGCATTCAGTAAGAGCCTGGTATTTAAGCAATCCTAGCGACTCACCTCCTCTTTACTCGAATCCTACCTGGTGCGTAGTTACGATTCACCTAAACCAAGAGGACTTGTTCATAGGCTAAACCGATCTTTAAAACCCGAAAGGGATCAGCCCTACTGTTTTAAACCCCTTAGTTTTAAAATTCTCAAATTTACCCCTTTGGTTTATAAACCCTAAATCTGATTTTGAAAGACGTTTAACTCGATTTACAAAATTACAAAAATGCCCCTGTAGTGTAAAATTACCCTGTTACCCTCAACCTTTATTAAAATGATTGTACTTTGTAAAATACCAAAATCTCGAGTTTCAAAATATTAAGATACCCTGATTTGGGGAAAATTTACGAAAATACCCCCTGTGTTGAAAATTACTAGAATGCCCTGGCTTTCAAAATTTCCGGGTTAACCCTAATTTTAATAAAGTTTCCCTACTTTGCAAAAAAAAAAAATATTCAAAAATTCTATTTTGCGAAAATCCAAGATACCCTGATCTGGAAAATTTACAAAAATTACCCCTAATGAACACTAACCCTGAATTCCAAAAAATTTTTTTTTTCATACCTTTGATTTGGGTAAAAATGTCCAAAAATACCCTGGGAATAGTGAATGTGTATGGTAGATACCACTGAATGAATGTGTCTCTGTTTATGAACATGAATGTGACTCCCCGAATTAGAATAGCGAACTTGAACTGAAACCTTGTGTGATCGAAAGAGCCACTTCTAGAAATTCTTTTCATAAAATTGTTCGCGATTAAACAGTGGAACAAATACTAATGCATAAAACCTTCTAATCAGAGTAAATCGTGACGATAGAGATGAGTTCTAGGGGACGCGATAGAGGTAGAATGGCAGCATCGGAACCGGTAGGGTCTGGCCATGGGTCAGAAAGTGAAGTGTCACCGCCAGCAGTGGGCACGGAGGAGCAAGATCAGATAGGAGAAGATGACGCAGTATCGCGGGCCATGTTACGAGTGCTAGAACGTGTGGCAGGAGCTAGTGCGGGAAATGGAACTCGAAAGTCAGTGTCGGAAAGGCTTAAATCGAACGGAGCTGAGATCTTTAGAGGAGTGTCAGGGGTAGCTCCGGATGTAGCGGAATATTGGCTGGAAGCAGTCGAAAGAATCATGGACGATTTGGATTGTACCAATGAAGAAAAGATGAAGGGTGCTGTTTCGTTCCTTCGCGATGAAGCTTATCGTTGGTGGCTCACTGTCAAACAAGGTGTACCGGCAGATCGACTGGATTGGGATTACTTTAAGGCCAAGTTTGAAGGAAAGTACGTAGGAGCTAGTTATTTGGACTCGCAAAGGAAAGCGTTTCTAAATCTAGTACAAGGGAATAAGTCGGTAGCGGAATATGAAGCTGAGTTTGTGCGACTAAGTCAGTACGCCAAAGGAATCGTGGCTACTGATTATGAAAGGTGTGTTCGATTCGAAGATGGGCTGCGAGATGAGTTGCGGGAGTTGATCGCTCCGCAGAGAGAAAGGGACTTCGCCATTCTGGTGGAGAAAGCTCGGATCACTGAAGAGGTTAAGAAGACTATAAGAGAAAACCGAGAAAAGAATAGGAACGAGAATAAGAGAAGTTTTGGACCGTTAGCATTGTAACACCCCAAACCCGGCCCAATACATTACGACCGAATTTGGTATGCCACAGAGAAAAACTCTTTTGAAATTCCCTTAAACCGATTTAAAATTTTATAAAAGATGTTGTCTTGTTTTTAAACAGTTGAGGAGAAAACATTAAATAGGGTTGTTTGAAAATATATTAGTCAAGTTGTTACAGATTCAAGTGTACCCGATGGCACAATAAAACATTTTACGTATTAATTTTTATAAAACATGTGTAACCATTTTTCAAGTCATTAAGTTGTTAAACAATTTATCCAAAACAGATAAAATAACCAAAATATAATTCTAGTAGGCCTTATTACAACTTAAATAAATATAAAACCAAATTTAATAAAGTAAAGTTCTCAAACCAAAGTTCACGTAGAACCCAAATTTATTGCATGGCCTCCTCGAGTTCATCTGGCTCCATTTCCGCGATCTCACGAATCATCTGAAAATATAAGGGAGAAGGTGAGTCACCAAGACTCAGTGCATATTCCCTCTCCCGGGTAAATGCCACATTCTTACACAAATTATAACAAAGTACATATATGCATAATGCACCCAACCTAGCCATCCATAACTCCTTTTCTACCCCGTGTGGTACCAAACCACTGGTGGTGCCAAACCACTGGTGTCCAAAGACACAATTGTGTTACCAAAACACTGGTGACCAAAGTCACAAATCAAGTGATGGGGCCAACCCATGGTGGTGCTAAGCCACAGGGACGAGACGCTATGAGGTGCCAAACCTCTGGAGGTACCAAACCTCTGGTGACCGTAGTCACAATGTGTTACCAAAACACTGGTGTCCGTCGACACGAATATCAATCTTCCCCCTCCTCTCATATTGCCCATACCAATGCAATAGATAACCAAATCATGTTAATACACTTTGATATAAATCATATAATAAATAGATCATGATTTCAATCCACGTATAATAACATCATATATCGAAACAGACTTACCTGTATCCTCATTCATACCATCATGGTATCATATCCAAAACTCATCGTTTTTCCCACTTTCATAATATGATTAGTAATAACACACATATACATACATATATAAACCAAGTTATAAAGTGTGTAAGATACACACCTTTCACCAACGCAAAACTAACTTCTGGAGATCCGATCTATCGCACTAGATCCTTGTCCACTTGGCTTACCAACTCCGATTCGATAAAGGAATGACTTAAATCGATTGCTTCCGAAATCCCAAAGAGCCTAAGAGAATAATCGAATCCTAAAATGGTTAGAACCTTGCAACAAATGCCCATAGGTTCGGCCTTTGTCCACAAGAAAATAACATAGATAGGAGAAAAGAAATAATAGGAAAATCGGCCAAGAATACTTACTCTTTTCCAAAATCTATTGAAGAAACCAAATAGAGTCTACCCTTGAATATTCGGCCAAACTAAAACTAATAAGGAAGTAGAAAATTCGGCTATGGTGAAGTGAAAAAGAAAAGGGAATAGAATGGTAATGGATCTTTTAACTTTGAACAAATGAAAAAGAAATGGTATGAGAAAAAGAAAGATTCGGCCAAGAGAGGATAAAAGAGAATGTGATTAATCAAAAATCAAAAGAAGAAAAGAAAAGAGAAATATGGAAGAAATAAGGTTCGGCCAACACCAATTTTGCCTAAAAGAAAAGTGCACAAAAATCCAATGTAATGAAAGGAAGAGAATAGTACTTTTGGTTCAACAAAATGAAGGCTAAAACACAAACATATTTTGCACAAAAGTGCACAATAACATTCGGCCAAAAGAAAGAGTTTTTGGAGAGGAAAAGCAAAATGCAAAAAGATGCACAAAAGAGGAATTGACCAAATATTCCCCCTCTAAACCACCTAACAAAATTCGGCCACCCACCTAGACACCCATGCCGTCCACATACATGCACTAAAGCCTAGGATTACTTTCCAAAACATCCTCCCTATTCCATGCCTTTGTCCCCTCATCATGCCATAAGTTCAAGATTCTTATCCCCTAAATTAAGCTTTCCTTAAACAAAAATTCAACTTACCAAAAGAAATAGTCCAACCTATCATAAACATAGGTTGACCGTCCATCAATGCTAGAATACAAAAATAAACCTTCAAAATGCTAAACATACCACTCGAACCTCTAACCTCAAGCTACCTTTCAAGCTCCTTAACCAACTTGCCACTTACTCCTCTTGTGCTATAAATGAACACTTAAATTAACTTAAGTGCTAAGCTCACCTAATCCACTTCATTAAATAAGCCATACTAAAATTTATTCTAACTTCCTAATTAAAATCTAGCCTTTACAAGACTATGCTAACACACAAAATTCATACCCGAGCTAACACAAGAATAAATAATATTCTAATTTTTTTCCTAAAGCTCAAGGCCCAATCCTACTAGGCCCAATTTTGGGATGTTATAATTCTACCCTCCTTAAAGAAATTTCGTCCTCGAAATTTCCAACTAACTAACCGACGTACATCCTATCTCGCCACACTATGCTCTTGCTGCGCACTCTGATCTTAATAAAACCACAATGTACTTTTAACAAAATCTTGAATCCTTAATCCCACAACCAAACATCTAATTCAAACTAGCAAACCTGTTATTTAACACTTACACTTATACCAACAATTTTCCTACATTCAGCCATCACTTCTAACCAAAACATACCTGACTTGAGAGTGAGGAAACAATCCCGAGCCTTATGCTCCTTAGACCCGCATCTCAAACATGCTTCAACCCTCCTCCAATATTCTCCCGGATGACACCTTCCACAGTAATCGCAAGCCAATAAGTTCGATCATACCGTGATTTTACAGAATGAAATTGTGACCCTAGAGAACCGTGATTTCTATACTTCTTACAGTCTACAGACCAAACTCAAAATGCTTCACCGATTCCTATAACTATCTGAGTCAGCTCATCAATCCGAATTCGATCATGATACTCCGTCACAGCACTAGCGATGCTAACGCCTGCATTTCGAAAATATGCCTCGGTGCCGAAGATCTAGCCCTAACACAATCAGCCTTTACCATGTCCATGACGACCACGATCTCGAGAGCTCATTCTAACTATCGCGCTTTAATCAGATTAGGAGATTTTTATGGATTAGTACATGTTTCACTTGGTTATCCGCGAAGAAATTTTATGAAGAATTTAATAGAGATTCTTTCGATCAAACAAAGTTTTAAGTCTTCTATCCTAGTTACACAGAAAAATACATCCAATCCCTAATACCTTTCATAGCTATGCACTCTTCGGGCATTTCTGTCCGTTTCTAACCTAGGGGTATTTTCGTCATTTTCCTATAGGGTATTTTTGTAATAAACCAAAGAAATTTGAAAACTTTAATAAATCGAGATATTTTGAAATTTCTAAAAATGAGGAGTATTTTTGAGAGTTTCTCAATTTGAAGATATGACAAAATTTTGAAAACCAGGGGTATTTTGGTAATTTTGTCAATCAGGGGTAATTTTGTAAATTTCCAAAGTCAGGGTATTATTTTGAAATACAAAATTTTCGATTACTTATGTGAAATAAAAAAAATTTGATCAAAATCGGGGTAATACGGTAATTTTAGAAACCAAGGGTATTTTCGAAATTTTGCCACTAGGGGCATTTTGGTAATTTTGGTAAACCGGGATTATTTGAAAATTTTCGAAAATAAATTTTTCCTACTATCTAAAAAAGATAATTTAGTGATTTTAAAACCGAAGTTTTCCTTAAAACATGACTAGTCCCTTTTGGGTTTTATTTAGGGTTTTGCCTATGACCGAGTACTCTTGGTTAGGGTGAACCGAAGCTACGCACCAGGTAGGAATCCCGCGAAGAGGATGTGAGTCACGAGGACTGCTTAAGTACCAAGCTCTTCCGGATCCAATCCTAGACATGCGCACCAAGGTTACCACACCCTAACTCGGCGACTTGGTCACAGGTTGGTTTTAATTAGGCCATTAGAATCTTATGAGTTTTGTTGGGGTAGACTAATCCTAAAGTTCAACACCTATCATACTAACTACGTTCCCTACCTACCCTTCTACAATAATAATCCACACAAAAAGTTAGAGGTACTTACCTGGGCGGATTGGTGTCGGAGACTCGGTGCCATGCTTATTCAAAACCAAAATATTTCAAAAAGGCCTACCAAAAATATTTTTGGGCCTTGGGCCCCCACAGCCGAGCTTTGAACTTGGCTCTGATACCAATTTTGTAACACCCCAAACCCGGCCCAATACATTACGACCGAATTTGGTATGCCACAGAGAAAAACTCTTTTGAAATTCCCTTAAACCGATTTAAAATTTTATAAAAGATGTTGTCTTGTTTTTAAACAGTTGAGGAGAAAACATTAAATAGGGTTGTTTGAAAATATATTAGTCAAGTTGTTACAGATTCAAGTGTACCCGATGGCACAATAAAACATTTTACGTATTAATTTTTATAAAACATGTGTAACCATTTTTCAAGTCATTAAGTTGTTAAACAATTTATCCAAAACAGATAAAATAACCAAAATATAATTCTAGTAGGCCTTATTACAACTTAAATAAATATAAAACCAAATTTAATAAAGTAAAGTTCTCAAACCAAAGTTCACGTAGAACCCAAATTTATTGCATGGCCTCCTCGAGTTCATCCGGCTCCATTTTCGCGATCTCACGAATCATCTGAAAATATAAGGGAGAAGGTGAGTCACCAAGACTCAGTGCATATTCCCTCTCCCGGGTAAATGCCACATTCTTACACAAATTATAACAAAGTACATATATGCATAATGCACCCAGCCTAGCCATCCATAACTCCTTTTCTACCCCGTGTGGTACCAAACCACTGGTGGTGCCAAACCACTGGTGTCCAAAGACACAATTGTGTTACCAAAACACTGGTGACCGAAGTCACAAATCAAGTGATGGGGCCAACCCATCGTGTGGTACCAAATCACTGGCAGACGATCCCATATCTCAAAGTGGGGCCAACCCACGGTGGTGTTAACCACAGGGACAAGTCGCTATGAGGTGCCAAACCTCTGGTGTCCGAAGACACGAATGTGATACCAAATCACTGGTGGTTCCAAACCACTGGTGCCCGAAGACACAAATCGAATGATGGGGCCAACCCATCGTGTGATACCAAATCACTGGCGTCAATCCCGTATCTCAAAGTGGGGCCAACCCACGGTGGTGCTAAGCCACAGGGACGAGACGCTATGAGGTGCCAAACCTCTGGAGGTACCAAACCTCTGGTGACCGTAGTCACAATGTGTTACCAAAACACTGGTGTCCGTCGACACGAATATCAATCTTCCCCCTCCTCTCATATTGCCCATACCAATGCAATAGATAACCAAATCATGTTAATACACTTTGATATAAATCATATAATAAATAGATCATGATTTCAATCCACGTATAATAACATCATATATCGAAACAGACTTACCTGTATCCTCATTCATACCATCATGGTATCGTATCCAAAACTCATCGTTTTTCCCACTTTCATAATATGATTAGTAATAACACACATATACATACATATATAAACCAAGTTATAAAGTGTGTAAGATACATACCTTTCACCAACGCAAAACTAACTTCTGGAGATCCGATCTATCGCACTAGATCCTTGTCCACTTGACTTACCAACTCCGATTCGATAAAGGAATGACTTAAATCGATTGCTTCCGAAATCCCAAAGAGCCTAAGAGGATACTCGAATCCTAAAATGGTTAGAACCTTGCAACAAATGCCCATAGGTTCGGCCTTTGTCCACAAGAAAATAACATAGAGAGGAGAAAAGAAATAATAGGAAAATCGGCCAAGAATACTTACTCTTTTCCAAAATCGATTGAAGAAACAAAATAGAGTCTACCCTTGAATATTCGGCCAAACTAAAACTAATAAGGAAGTAGAAAATTCGGCTATGGTGAAGTGAAAAAGAAAAGGGAATAGAATGGTAATGGATCTTTTAACTTTGAACAAATGAAAAAGAAATGGTATGAGAAAAAGAAAGATTCGGCCAAGAGAGGATAAAAGAGAATGTGATTAATCAAAAATCAAAAGAAGAAAAGAAAAGAGAAATATGGAAGAAATAAGGTTCGGCCAACACCAATTTTGCCTAAAAGAAAGTGCACAAAAATCCAATGTAATGAAAGGAAGAGAATAGTACTTTTGGCTCAACAAAATGAAGGCTAAAACACAAACATATTTTGCACAAAAGTGCACAATAACATTCGGCCAAAAGAAAGAGTTTTTGGAGAGGAAAAGCAAAATGCAAAAAGATGCACAAAAGAGGAATTGACCAAATATTCCCCCTCTAAACCACCTAACAAAATTCGGCCACCCACCTAGACACCCATGCCATCCACATACATGCACTAAAGCCTAGGATTACTTTCCAAAACATCCTCCCTATTCCATGCCTTTGTCCCCTCATCATGCCATAAGTTCAAGATTCTTATCCCCTAAATTAAGCTTTCCTTAAACAAAAATTCAACTTACCAAAAGAAATAGTCCAACCTATCATAAACATAGGTTGACCGTCCATCAATGCTAGAATACAAAAATAAACCTTCAAAATGCTAAACATACCACTCGAACCTCTAACCTCAAGCTACCTTTCAAGCTCCTTAACCAACTTGCCACTTACTCCTCTTGTGCTATAAATGAACACTTAAATTAACTTAAGTGCTAAGCTCACTTAATCCACTTCATTAAATAAGCCATACTAAAATTTATTCTAACTTCCTAATTAAAATCTAGCCTTTACAAGACTATGCTAACACACAAAATTCATACCCGAGCTAACACAAGAATAAATAATATTCTAATTTTTTTCCTAAAGCTCAAGGCCCAATCCTACTAGGCCCAATTTTGGGATGTTACAAGCATTATTTGGTAATGCCCAGAAAAGACCAAGGATCGAGAATCCTGTACGTGCACCAGTTGATGGGAGTCGGAGTCATTCATGTGTTAAGTGTGGGAGAACTCATTCAGGAGAATGCTGGGGAAATAGTAAGAAATGTTTCCGGTGTGGGTCGAAGGCCCATTTGGTTAAGAATTGTCCTCAGACAACGAGAGGTCGAGGTTCGAGCCATGGAGGAATTGGTACCGGCAGAGGTGCTAAAGGATCGGATGCGAGTCAGCCAAGGACTTGATATCAGGTACGTTCTTTATTTTAGGGCACCATTTATTGTCTTGTTGATGTGAAGTTAGCTCATGCTTGTGTGGCTAGTGAAGTGTAGGAACTTTGGATGTGAACCTTAAGACTGTGTCTAGAAGGCAGGATAGATTTGTTAAGATCAGAATGCGCAGCAGAGGTGTAGAGTAGTGAGTTAGGATGTACGGATGATCGTTAGTAAGTAATTTCGAGGACGAATTTTTTTTAGGAGGGTAGAATTGTAATATCCCGGATTTAGGCGTTATGCGTTCGTGCATAATTCGAGTGATAGTAGGCTTGGAGTATGTTTGGGCATGTTTTAAGGGTTTCGGGAACTTTAAATTATAAGGGAATGCTTTGGAAAAAAATTTGGGTTTAAGTGTAAAAAAAAGGGAAACTGGGCAAGAAGGCCTTAAAAGAATTTTGTGGAGTTTAGGACACAAGAAATGAGTTGGCAAAGTGGCTTGGGCGCTATGTGCAAAGAGAGTGCCAAGGGGGAAGGGGTTCGAGTAGCATGGGAAGCAGTTGGGCTTTTATTTTTTTAGTGTCAGAAAGGGGGTTGGGCTAGGAAGGCTTTAGAGGAATTTTTGTAGGCATTCTTAGCATAAGGAAGGCATTGGTAAAGTGGCTCCATGCGCTGCTTAAAGGCTTGGTGGTGACGCTAATGAGGGCCTGGGTTCGAATCCAGGCAGCAGCAAGGGTGTTTTATTTTTTTTATTTTCATTTTTCAGCAGATTGGAAGGTGTTGGACGGCACATGGGACCTTCACTTGGGATAAAGATTAAGTTAACTTTGTTTTAAATTCGGCTGGATGAGGGAATAATCATTAAATTATCTTTTTATTTTTTTTATTAATCTCTATTAAGTGGCAAGGAGGAAAAATAGGCATTTGAGTGTTCAAATTATTTTGAATAATTTTAAATTAGTGGCCAAGAGAATTTTAGGTAGTGGCCGAATTCTATAAATAGGGGGGAGTCAAGTGCCGAATTTTTTTCTTTTTAATGGGCAGCCTTCTTCATGTTTTCTTTTAGACCCTTTGTCGAATCCTTCTACTTTCTCCCCTTATCCATCTTTTCTTTTCTTTCTCCCAACCCCAAGTCTATACTTTCTTCTTGTATAGCTGAATATTTCACCCCTATTTGGAAGCCATAGCCGAACCACTATAGCATTCACCTATTCTTCTCGTGACTTGTTTAAAAACCGAAAGTGGTAAGTGCTTCTTTTCTTTTTTTTTCTATTTGCTTGCTAAAGCCGAAATATTCCTTTTGATCCCCATTACCGAACCTTTCAGTCTTTCATCCTTTCCATTATTTTTTCAAGTCATTGAAGCCAAACCTCAATTCTAGTGTGGGCCGAATCCTTGTTAGCCGAAGGGATCTATTGTTAAGCTAGCGTGAGGGAGCACTTGGGGGCTGTTTGAATTCGGCTACTCATCAAGGTAAGGTGGTGGTAAGTATTCGGCCAAGGGGGGCTATACTCATATATTTTTTTTAGTAGTAGTCGATTCTAATAGTTGTATAACAGGGGTTACGACAGTTCAGGAGCAAGTGCAGCTTTCGGGATTTCGGTAAGTAAGGTAAAGGGACTTGTGATATTCGGCCACAAGGCCATATTGGGTATATATTTGATAGCCGTTTGGGACCGTGACCATTTAAGAGTTTTGGCAGTGATTAAGGAGCTTCCGAGATTTCAAGACTTTTTCGGTAAGTGGGTTAAGTGTTAGATATTTGGTTCAAGATTTCGTATATTGATAATTAACGAAGTGTTCTGATTAAGTGCCGTCGATGGATGCGAATACCAGTCAAGGAGGGCAAGGGAAAGTCCCTATCCTGAAGTTCAAGAAAAGAGCTGTCTCAGCGGTTCGAGATTGGCCACCGGGGTGTGGGCCAGCGTCTGAGCAGCAGGTTAGGCAGATAGCCGTAGTCTCGCTAAACGATAGCGTCGGGATCGAAGGTCTAGAGCTTCAGGTTATAAGGTGTGTAGCTAGCCTACTGTTTCCGGGATTTATATTTGCATGCGTGATGTGATTACTAATAAGTGCAGTAATAAGTGTGATATTGATACCTTTCAAGGGTATGGCGATGACCAGGTCAGTAACAAAGCTGTTGAAATGTGATCATTGATTTGTATATGTGAGTATGCCGATGATTATGAGTAAACATGTGCATGCATTATCATGACTGTATTTTATGTTGCATGTGCATGGGTGGGCTATGAGAGAAGGTACGGGTTTACTTCGAGTACGTGGTCGATGAGTAGCTGTGTGCCTCATCGTGATTGATATCGGCTACGTGCCATATCGTGGATTGATGAGTGACTATGTGTCCCATCGTGATTTTGGTGTTAGCTACGGCTACATCGTGGATTGGCGCTGACTGAGGTCGCGTTGTGGATTTTGTGTGCTTAATTGCACGAGGATGGCATTGAATGCCTTTGTGGAGTTAAAAGGAGAGGGTGATTTAAATCCTCTGGTATGTGGTAGGCTAGATAAGGGGGTGTGTAGAGGATGGACCTTAGGCTTGGGTCGGGATTCATTATTGCATAATTGTGGTATGTGAATACATGTGTTTGTGGACTTGAAAAATAAATGGGCTAAGCCCAGTATGTGGAGGGTATGTGGATAATTACCCGGTTACTTGATAAATGTTATGAGTATGGACCAAGCCCAGAATGTGATATGATCTGAACATGATATATGATATCTGATGCATGGGTTATTATGTGGTTAGCATGTGGGTGGAATTCAGTGGTTAATTACACACTGAGTCTGTGAGACTCACCCAATTTTTTTTAAACATCCGAGGTGATTCGTGATTTTGGACCGGGTTGGAGGGGATACGAAGGTGGCCATGCAGAAGAAGATTTTCATGCAGAAGTTGTTTTTCTTTATTTAATAGAATTTATCATTTTCAGTATTTTAGGTATTTGAATAAGTTTTTATTGTAATAAGGCCCAATTAAATTATTTGAGTATTTATATTATGTTAAAGCAGAATGACGATTAAATTATTATTTTGAAATCAGTTTATTTTCGACGAACTAAAACTTAAAACATAAATTAGTGTTTTAATTCGGATATTTTATATCAAACTTATATTATTCAATAATTTTTATACGGACATGGTTTTTGAATAAGTGCAAAATTTTCAAGTTCCACCACAAGTAAAAATATTTTTAAACGTTTTTTCGCAGTGACATACCGGATCCGGTCAGGACTTGTGGGCCGGGTTTGGGGATGTTACAATAAGCAACAGGCCTAATACGTTCAGTGATTTCATAAGGTCCGATGAATCTCGGACTAAGCTTGCCCTTCTGACCGAATCGGAGTACTTTCTTCCACGGAGAAACTTTCAAGAACACTCGATCTCCGACTTGATATTCAACATCTTTACATTTTAAATCAGCATAAGACTTTTGTCGGTCTGAGGCAGCTTTCAAAGTATCTCTGATCACAGCCACTTTTTGTTCAGTTTCTTTGATCAAATCAACCCCGTGTATTTTGTTTTCACTGAGCTCAGTCCAATACAACGGTGTTCGACATTTACGACTGTACAAAGCTTCATAGGGCGCCATTTTGATACTAGATTGAAAGCTATTATTGTAAGCAAATTCAATAAAAGGTAGGTATCGTTCCCACGTACCTTCAAACTCGAGAACGCAACATCTCAACATGTCCTCAAGTATCTGAATAGTTCGCTCAGACTGACCGTCTGTCTGCGGATGAAAGGCTGTACTAAAATGAAGTTTAGTACCTAAATCATCTTGTAACTTCTTCCAAAACCGCGATGTGAATCTCGGGTCTCTGTCTGAAACAATGGAACTCGGTACACCATGCAATCTCACAATCTGTGATATGTACAATTCAGCAAGTTTATCGAGTGAATAGTCTGTACGAACTGGCACAAAATGAGCTGATTTAGTCAGTCTATCAACTATAACCCAGACAGCATCTTTCTTACTCGGTGTCATAGGGAGACCGGATACAAAATCCATTGTAATTCTATCCCATTTCCATTCAGGTATCATGATTGGCTGAAGTAGTCCGGATGGCACTTGATGCTCAGCTTTTACTTGCTGACAAACTAAGCATTTCGAAACAAATTCAGATATATCCCGTTTCATGCCCGGCCACCAATAGAACTGTTTCAAATCATTATACATCTTTGTGCTACCCGGATGTATCGACATTTGACTATTATGAGCTTCATCCAATACCATCTGAATCAAGTCAGCATTTCTCGGTACACACAATCGGCCTTTATAGTTCAAACAGCCATTTTTATCAATTCGAAATTCTCACTCTGTGTCATTTTCACACTGTGCTCGTCTAGAAGTCATATCTTTGTCAACTTTCTGTGCATCACTAATTTGCTGAATAAACAACGGTCTAGCCTTCATCTCAGCTATGATCGAAACATCACCAGCCATAACTATATGTGCGTTCAACACACGAAGAGTAAACAATGATTTTCTACTTAGTGCATCTGCAACAACGTTAGCTTTTCCCGGATGATAGTCAATTACCAATTCGTAATCTTTTAGCAATTCCAACCATCTGCGCTGTCTTAAGTTCAGGTCTTTCTGAGTCATCAAGCACTTCAAACTTTTGTGATCCGAGTAAACGTGACATTTCTCGCCGAATAAGTAATGACGCCAAATCTTCAGTGCGAACACAATGGCTGCAAGCTCTAAATCATGCGTCGGGTAATTTCTTTCATGCAGCTTCAATTGTCTCGAAGCGTAGGCTACTACTTTGCCTTCCTGCATCAATACGCAGCCCAAACCACTTAAGGAAGCATCAGAATACACAACAAATTCTTTACCTGATTCAGGCTGAGCTAACACTGGAGCTTCCGTCAAAAGGGCTTTCAACTGATCAAAACTTTTCTTATAATTTTTCGACCACTCGAACTTGACATCTTTCTGTAATAGCTTTGTCAATGGTGTAGCTATCACAGAAAAACCTTTCACAAACCGTCTGTAGTAGCCCGCAAGTCCCAGAAAACTTCGAATCTTAGAAACATTTTTTGGTGGCTTCCAATCAAGTATAGCTGAGATTTTGTTTGGATCCACTCAAATACCTGATGCTGAAACCACATGTCCCAAAAAGCTGACCTCTTTCATCCAGAAATCACACTTACTAAACTTCGCATACAACTGCTGATCTCGCAAAGTTTGTAGCACTAATCTCAAATGCTCAGCATGCTCGGTTTCATCTTTGGAGTAGATCAGTATATCATCAATTAAACACTACTACAAATCGATCCAAAAACTGTCTGAAAACCCTATTCATCAAATCCATAAAAACAGCTGGTGCATTAGTAAGCCCAAAAGACATAACCAAAAACTCAAAATGTCCGTACCTCGTTCGAAATGCAGTCTTAGGCACATCAGAATCTCTAACTCGCAGTTGATAATAACCCGATCTCAGATCAATCTTTGAAAACACTGAAGCCCCTTTCAACTGATCAAACAAGTCATCAATCTGAGGTAACGGGTATTTATTCTTTATTGTCACTTTATTTAACTGGCGATAATCAATACACATTCGCATAGTCCCATCTTTCTTTTTCACAAATAAAACAGGTGCACCCCAAGGAGAGAAACTCGGTCGTGCAAAGCCCCTATCTGTCAACTCTTGCAACTGTGCTTTCAACTCTTTCAACTCGGTAGGTGCCATCCGATACGGAGCTATCGAAATCGGAGTCGTCCACGGTACTAGTTCAATACCAAACTCAATCTCTCGTACTGGTGGTAAACCCAGTAATTCTTCAAGAAACACATCTGGGTATTCACACACAACTGATACAGATTCAATTTGTTTTTCAGACACTTTATTATCCAATACATA
This sequence comes from Gossypium australe, assembly GCA_005393395.2. Classification (NCBI taxonomy): domain Eukaryota; kingdom Viridiplantae; phylum Streptophyta; class Magnoliopsida; order Malvales; family Malvaceae; genus Gossypium; species Gossypium australe. Next base: position 131,271,218 of record CM016623.1, read on the forward strand.
GGCCAAATAAGCTTCATACCCTTTTCTCACATATTTTCAGGCTAACATCAAGGATATTACTGTAGGCAACCCATCCAAATTATTGGATTCAACCCGGATGATCTCACCGTTTTGGCATCTCAAATCAATGATCTTTCTTTTACAATTCACCACTGCATCATACAAAGTTAGCCAATCCATTCCCAGAATTATATCAAACTCGTCGAAGGGCAACAACATTAACTCAGCTGGGAAACAAGAATCTCGAATCATCAACGGGCAACTTTTACACACTTTATCAACAAGTACACAGCGACCCAAAGGGTTGGACACACGGATCACAAACTCAGTAGACTCAGCAGGTAGAGTCTTACTGGATACTAAAGTTTCACACACATATGAATGAGTCGAACCAGGATCAATCAATGCAATCACAGTAATATCATAAAGTGTGAAAGTACCAGTAATAACATCTGGGGACGAAGCATCCTCTCTAGCCCGTACAGCATAAGCTCTAGCTGGTGCTCTAGCCTCGGATCGAACTGCAGTGTTCTTTGTTCTTCTCTGACTACCACCTACATTGCCTGAATGTCTGGGTGGCCTGCCTCGCGCTGACGTGTTGCTCGACTTAATGTTCTGAACTGTATTCTGCTCAACTAACATCGGACATTCCCTAATAAAATGATCTGACGATCCACATTTAAAGCAAGACCGATCATGGAATCTACAACTCCCGGAATGCCATTTCCCACAGTGCTTGCATTCAACTTGATTCTGTGGAGCGTTACCAACACTGGCCATCGAGGTAGCTCGGGAGCCCACTGGAGGTCGATCACGTCTAGGTAAATCTGAAGTAGCTTTATGTTGGCTGAAGTCATCTCTGAACTTCTTAGATGTGGAATGGAAAGTCTTACCCGAAGATCTCTTACGAGTGTCTCTAGCTTCTGTCTCAGCCTTTCTTTTCTCCTTCCCGAGCTCTTCAGCTTTGCAAGCTCGCTCGACTAGTGTCACAAACTCTTTGATTTCAAGAATGCCCACAAGCAACTTTATATCTTCATTCAAACCGTCTTCGAACCTTTTGCACATAATGGCTTCAGTTGATACACACTCTCGGGCATATCGGCTCAATCTGACAAATTTTCGCTCATATTCAGTCACGGTCATTTGCCCCTATTTTAGTTCAAGAGATTCTTTACGTTTCTGGTCGATGAACCTCTGGCTGATATATTTCTTGCGGAATTCATTCTGGAAGAAATCCCACGTCACTTTTTCTTTCGGAACCACTGATGCTAGTGTATTCCACCAGTGATATGCAGTGTCCCGAAGTAAAGATATAGCACACTTCAGGCATTCGTCTGGAGTACAAGATAGCTCATCAAGTACCCGAATAGTGTTATCAAGCCACATTTTGGCTCGCTCTGCGTCATCATCATCATTGGCCCTGAATTCTTCGGCCCCAAATTTCCTGATTTTATCAACTGGAGGCCTACTAGATCTCATCGGATCTATCATCGGGGGTGCTGAAGGTATCTGAGTTGGATTATTCGGGGGTGGAGGTTGGTGTACAGCTGGGTTAGTCTGAATAAACTGGGTAAACCACTCGTTCATCATCTGATAGAAGGCTTGTTTAGCCTCCCCCTCGTGGCTACCCGAAACTAGTCGAGAGTCTACCGGCACTGATCCGCGTGCACGGTCAGGCGCTACACTCTCTACATCATCCGCTACGGCTCTTTCAGGACCAGTGTCCATTTACTATATAAAACACAGTTCAGAATGTCAGAAGTCACCACACTATCAAATATACAATAAAGGCATGTATAGCTAGACCCTCACGCGCTACAGTAGTCCTAGAATCGACTAAACCGTAAGCTCTGATACTAATCAAATGTAACACCCTAACCCGTATCCGACGTCAGATTAGGGTTACAGGCATTACAGACCCAACTTAGATCATTATAGTCATGTATCACCAAATATCAAATGTAATTAATATGACCATGCTCAAACGTGACAAGCTAGCACTAGTACCATAATCAATTTTACCATTTGGCACATACCAAAAATCGCATTCCTTGCATGATTCAATATTTCTTACCCAACCTAAATACAATAATCAATATGCATTGACCTAGCAACTATACTGCTCAATGATGCCGTAGACACCAACACAAATTTATACCTTTTATAATTACACATAGCATAAGGGCTGAATACATATACATGCGTATGATATACCATGCAAAACCTTTTTCTTTTTCTTACACTCATTTAACCAACTACATTGAATATCTACGGTCACAAGGATCATCCTTAGCTCACCGAATATATGAACTACTATATATACTGAAATGCATGCATACCATAAACCCTTCACACATACTCAGATCTCAAATAAATACTTCACACTTTCGTGCATAACATTTCGCATACATCACCGAATCGCAAATAAACATTTTCTATTTACAAGTCTTGCTATATAAATACTCAACTAAACTTTAAACCATCAAAAACACTTAACTTAGTTTATACTTTCTCAAATCATTATCTTAGACCACAAAACTATAATATACTTATCATAAGTATAAGTACCATAGCCGAGTATAAACTAACCTAAAATCCATACCACCAATTGCGTCCAAAAACGACATATAAATACACTCCAATTAGTCATTAACCAAGCATACATTAATACCATATTGACAAGGAATATAAGCCATATTCGTATGGCTATAATACATATATTGTCCAAGTATTCAACTCAAACAAAGACATTAAACACCCTATACATGCCTTTATCAAAATAAAACCAAGCTATTGTTGTCCCAAAAGGTTGATAGTGCGGTAGACTTGCTGATGGATTATTTCCCCGAGCTAGTAGCTTGATCCAAAATCTAGAAAAATAGAACATCAAACACACTCAATGTAAGCTTGTTAGCTTAGTAAGTCTTAAGCAATGATTTAATACAGTTCATAACTGAAAGCATTTATGTCTTACACATAAACTCAATATAACAATTTCTCATACTTAAATTACTTGTAACTTTAACTTCTATACCTAGGATATCAATTGCCGATTACATACATAGATGATTACATAAAATAATTGAATGAATATACTTGCAAGAACCCATCTTAATCTTACACAAGCTTTCGCATTTCCAAGCATCCATATGGCAAATTACTTTGCATATACATACCAATGTCACAACCAAGTACATGTAATATTTACCTTCCATTAATTCATTTGCTCACTATCATAGTACACATACATGAATTTCATACCTCATTGCCGATTTACAATTTTCCCTTTCAAGCACCAAATTTACTAAATTCATTTCATGATCTCATTACTTTATACATGAAATTCAAAGTTTAACACTCACCGGTATATCACCTACTAAGCCTTAGCTGAACTTCACATACTGGCCCTAGGCCTACGAAACACAAGTCCGTAACTTAAAACACCGGCATTAAGCCTGCTAGGCAATAAGCCCGAATATGTCACCGGCACGAGGCCTGCTAGGCAATAAGCCCGAATATGTTTATCAAATCAATTCATTAACTTACATTTCTTAACACATACATCATTATCGATTCATATTCATAAAACCAATTCACTTGTCAAGCCAAATATACTAATTCATATTGTCTTGCAAAACATAATCATCCCAAAATAGAATATACACATTCGGCTAACACCTATATCTTTCTCAATTTAATCAAATAATTTCATTTCACATTTTCATAATTATTCGTTTAATGAACTTTAACTTAAGAACTTACCTCGACTGTCGATAGACCGTGTAAATCGGCTATTCGAGAACCTTCGTCTTTCCCCGATCCAATTCCGTTTTTCTTTGCTCTTGATCTAAACACATTAAATTCAGCTCATTCAAGTGCATTTCACTTCAATTTAGTCCCAAAACACATAAATATGCAATTTACCATTTTACCCCCAATATTTCACACTTTTACCATTTAGTCCTATTTGCATAAAACTCAAAATACACAAAATTTCACAATAACACTTAAGGGCCGAATACTCCTAGGGAATATACAAGTCCATTTCTTTCATTTATCTTGCAAATAAGTCCCTCTAAAATTTTATTTCTACAAATTAGCCCTAAATATTCAATTTCATCAAAACTTCCAATACAAAACATACTAATCTTTAACATATCTTTAATTTAAAATCATCAACCACCAAAAATCACATGAACACTACAATGGCCGAACCTCATATACACATTAATCTCAAAAATTCTAACATGGGTCGGGTAATATACAAAGCAACGATCTCAAAAACGTAAAAATTATCAAAAACCGATTAAAAACTAACCTTAAATCAAAGCTTGAAGTAGCCTAAATTTAAACAAGGTTTTCTCCTTTTTCTTTAACACATTCGGCCATGAAAGGAAATAAGATGATAATGGCTTTTCTCATGTTTTATTTAACATATATTATAACATTTAATTAGTTTACTATTATAACCTTTAAATAAAAATAAAACTATCATATTTAATAAGGGAAATTGTGACTTTAGCCACCCACTAACTTTAAAAATGGACTAATTACCCTTTAAAAGCTCCATATTAAAAAGCCATCACCATTCTAGTACTTTACACTATAGTATGCAACTTTTTCACACTACGCGATTTAATCCTTTTTGTTAAATCGAACACACAAACAATTAAATTTTTCTATGAAACTTTCACACACATAAATTCATTTATAATAAACACGAAATATAATATTAAAATATTTCTCAGACTCGGATTCGTGGTCCCGAAACCACCGTTCTGATTAGGGTCAAATTCAGTCTGTTACAAAACTCATGTGTTCATCAATGGCACATTTCAAAATATTCATCAATTCACAAAATTGAAGTATGGGTTTCAAAGTACTCGAAGCAACGATTACGAAAACGTAGAAATTATCAAAAAACTAAAGCAAAACACATACCCGATTATGCTTAAACCATGGACGAATAAAACAAGCTTAAACTCTTTCTTTTTCTTCTCTATTTTCAGTGCAACAAAGATAATATTCATCTATTTCCATGTTTGTTTTATTATTAATCATAACGATTATCGATTTCCATTATTACCCTTAATGAAAACTTAATGAAAAACACTTGAATTGTGGACATAAGTGTCCACTAACCTTTAAATGGAATAATAACCATCTAAGGACTTCACATAATAAAAACAATAACAAATAAATTCCTTTACATAAAGCATGCTAATTTTGCATCTTTCACAATTAAATCCTTTTATCAAATTAAGCACCCAAACAGATAAATTAAGACATAGAAATTTCACACATTCAAATTCAAATACTGTAGGTACAGAATATAATATAAAAATATTTTTTTGGATCAGATTTGTAGTCCTGAAACCACTATTCCGACTAGGGTCTAAACCGAACTGTTACAATATGTAACTGATCTGCTCTAGATCTAAACTAAAATTATTTCTATATCAAATCAAATCTCTGAATTTGAAACTATTTTTAAGTGAGAATTAATTGAATAAAATTCTTTTACGCACTGAGTTCACAACTCATCTTGTTATTGACTGGATTTCAGATGGTTCTCAGTCTTGAACAGGTCGACACAGCGAGAGCTCGATCAAGCGGTTGTCATTCTTTAAGTAATACATTAGAATTTTTGGTAAATTATAACATTATGACTTTTGAAGATTATATACTTAATTAGTTTTGTGATAAATGTGATGTGTAGCATGATTTAGCTTTATTGTGTTGTTGTGTGGTAATTGATAATCGATGACGTAACTCTGTAAACTTGGTCTGGAACTCTAGGCAGGGTTTAGGGTGTTACATTTAGTGGTATTAGAGCCAGGTTAAGAGGAATTCAGGTCTCTCTGCTTCTGGTTAGCGTTCCAAGAAGCAGCTGAGATTTGATATGTCCCTTAGGGCCGATGCACCAGCTGTAGTGACTGAGATTCAACTATGCGGTGATTGTGGGAAGCGCTATCTGGGTGAGTGCTGAAAGAAGTTAGGAGCATGTCTCCATTGCGGGACGATGGAGCATCGAGTTAGGGATTGCCCCCGTCAACCAAATTCAGTGCCAATTGTGGCATAGGCTCCGGCTCTAATTTTTTTCAGCCTCCGAGAGAGGTTTAGCAATCTTTCAGAGGTTGTGGTACTGGTAGGGGTGGTAATGGATCTGGGAGAGGATAGCGAACACCAAGTAGAGGTGCAGGTCAAGCTGAGGCTCATCAGCCAGTACTGGTTTATGGGGCGAGACGCTGCGAGGAGAGCGATGATGTTGATGTCATTGCAGATACCTTCTTTATTCATTTTGTTTCGTATTATGCTCTGCATAGCTAGTGTTGTTTCTGTAAACCTGGGTTTAACCGCTGAGAATACTGTTAAGGAGTTTTCTGTGATTAGTCTTTTAGGTCAGTCAATTCGAGTTGATAAAGTATACAGGCGGGTACCCCTAGAGCTTCTGGGTATGGTGTTTCCTTTTGATTTAATGGAATTACCCTTTAATGAGTTTGATTTAATTCTAGGAATGGATTGGCTCATTGAGTATCGGGCCAGTCTAGACTGTGCAACCAAGAAAGTTACTCTGAGATCGAATGAGAATGTTGGGGTGGTCATGGTTGGTGAGCATCGAGATTACCTCTCTAAGGCAATCTTCGCCCTGGTAGCAGATAAGTTAGTCCGAAAGGGGTGTGAGGAATACCTTACTTACGTATCCGGTTATTTTTCCGCAAAACTTTCAATGGGAGATATTTGCACCGTGAGGGAATTTCCAGACGTCTTTTTTGAAGAATTGCCCGAAGTACCTCCGAATAGAGAGGTAGAGTTTGAAATTGATCTGTTACCAAGTACTGCTCTGTATCTGATCGCTGCAATCAGAGCTTTAAAAAATTTATAAAAGAATGATCAAACTTGGAGACTAACTCTGACAACGATTAAAGGCAAGTGTACCTATCGAACAGTAGTATAGCTTTGGCAACACTGGATTATCGAACCCAAAGGAACTAAAAGTACTAATACTCACTTTCTTTCTATTATTTAGCCTTAAGAATAGAGTGAAGATTGTTTTAAACTATATTGTCGAAGACTTAAACTAAGGACACAAAGACAAGAAGAATGAATTGGAAAATAACTTGAAGAGAAACTCAGTTGATTGCGACGATACCCTTAGGAAGAATCCACCTAGACTTCACTTGTTATCTAACCTTTAATTATACGATTTCTTTACTTAGCTTGATCCGTAGGACTCCCTAACCTATATTAAACCCTCTCTCGAGGCGAATAACGTCTAACCCTAAGTTAATTAGTGGAACTCTCGTTCGCTTATAATAACCTCCTAGGATAGCAGTAAATCGATCAATGGACTCCCATATTACGTTTCACCCTAATCCGGCAAAATCTCGTAACCCTATCTCTAAGCGTTCGATCAACTCCGCTTAATTATGTTAGATCTTCTCTTAGGTAGGGTCTATTCCTCCCCCACCTAAGCACATCAGATTTGGATTAAGCAACATAATTAAGAACAAACTAAGTAATTATCATATAACTTAGAAATCAAATAACAAAATCCATCTAGGTTTCATCCCCTTCAGGTATCTGAGGGGTTTAGTTCATAATGAATAAAAAGAACATCTCAAGAGAAAAGATAAAACAAAACATAAGAAATCCCTAAAACCCCCTGAAGGAATTGAAGGAGAATTTCGCCGTCTTGAGTATAACTCCGGCTTCTTGGGATGGATCAACTGGCTATCCTCGCGTTATTCCCTAACTCTGACCTTCTCGGCTAGGCTCCTTGGCCTCGCTTTCGATCCCCCTCAAAGTGGTACTTGGGGGATATATATAGGCTCTTGGAATGCGATTCTTTCTCCCTAAGTATCCTTTTCCGACTGAAATTGCTCTTTCCAGCGACAGAAGCATGCCATGGCACACGCCCGTGTGTATCAAGACTAGACCGTGTTCGGATTTCTAATTTGAGGCATGACCGTGTGAGGTATAGTTGAGGTTGTGCTCTAGGTGTTCGTCGAGGCACGGCCGTGCGGGCTTTGGGCCAGGCCATGTCAATTTCATGCTAAGGCCCATTTACTCCGTTTTAGGCCTGTTTTCTGTTCTTTTCATCCTGGGGTGCTTTCCTGGGTATAAGACATGAAAAGAAATGACTAAAAGCACTTTTTTATATAAATCAAGGAATAAATCATCAAAAAGCATCATAATTGTGGGATTAAAATATGTTACTTTTACGTTTTATCGAATACACCCACACTTAAGCTTTTGCTTGTCCCCAAGCAAAATTCTCAACTTACAATTAAAACGAACTTTCCATGATTCATAATTCCTATCAACAATGCCTTATCACAATTCATAGATAATTCATACATGGACAATTCAATTCAAAGAGTCCTAAAGATTCAAATGAGATAAGTCATGATTTTGTACCTTGAAAACATAGGTGTCTCCCCTCTTTTAAATAACTACCTTTTTAATTCAAAACTGACAAGAATAGATATCCTCACTAAAGCTTCACTCAAATCACTCTAAAGTGTTTAAGGTTTAGGAAAAGATCGCTCCTAAGTCGAACCTAAAAAGTTAATCCCATAGGCTTGCCTGAAAATCAAATCTCCACCACTGTAATATGAGATGACAAACAAATCAAAAGGTCTTTGTTAGGGTTGTAACGGGTTTAGGTTAAAAGGTGTGGTTACAGGCTGAAATTAGAAGGTTAGAATCAAGATTGAATTGACAAGTACCTCCTTAAACATACTAAAATATCATCAACTGAGTTTTTACTACTACGAGCTTTTCTTTCGAGAATAAACTTTGATTGTGTAAGATCTCTTTTCAAACTACTAAAATTGAATACTTTGGAAATTTTTTTTAAGAACAACCTAAATAATATAAGATAAATTTAAATATCAGAATAATAAACTTCGATAACTTATCAAATCAAGTCTCAATTAAGGGGTAGTCAAAAGAAAAGGTGATAACAAATATAAAGGACTTTGGGTTAATATTAGTAGGTGAGTCAATAAAAAGGGTTTGTTAAGATCAACGGGGTTCACTAGGGGTTAATTGTAAAGGTAGGCTATTTAGTGAAGTGAGTGGGTTAAAACCTAGGTGCCTTTATCATCTCTGTATATCAAATCATAACTATGGTCTCAACATGTATAAACGAAGCAAGTTCTAGAATAACAGTTCAAAGTTGACACACTTATAATGAATAAAGTGAGCATAAAAAAGAATATATGCTCTATAAGGCTCAAAATCTCACAAAAATTATGGGTGTTTTGACATCATCCTTAGGAATTTTAAATTTCAAGGTAATATTCAAATTTAGGTTAACAACCTAGCAAAATTTTAATTCTTGAAAAATAGACTTATCATGCTTGATTCTCTGGTATTCTTCAAACTTACTCATCAATGTACAATTAACTATGACTTATTCTAAAACATGTCAATAATCATCACGAATCATTAGAAATTTCATCCTAATTAGTAATATGACAACTTTGCATAAAAACAAGACTAAATCAGGGATTTGAGAATAATGAAAAAAGTTAGGCATTTTTAACCCCCCACACTTAAGATTTACATTGTCCTCAATGTATAAAGATTGATAATGACTCTATTTTTATAGAAATCAAAAGTGGGGGTGATAGGTACTCCCTGAATTCTTTGGTGGGTTCCGTGGAGGATGAGGAAAATATGGCGAAGGCATCGGTATGGTGGTGGTGTTGGTTCCCTAGCTCTGCGGTAGATGAAGAAATTGGGGAACTCATGAAGGATTAGCAAGGGGTTATTGAAACATAATACAAATAAACTAAAGATAAAATTAAAGAAAATCAAGCTAAAGTGAAGGAGACTAAGAAGAAAACTGAAATGAAAAGGAAATTCTAATGGACTACGAAGTCCTTATTGAAGGATGGTTCGCAAGGTGGGAATTAGTGCTAAGGTTGGGGATGTGATGGCAGTGGCGGAAGTGAAGGGGTTCTCGTGGTGGTCGGCGTGATTCTCAAGTAGCCTGGTGAACCTGACACTAAGAAACTAAAAGAAAATTAAACGAAAATAGCAGATGAGAAGTTTAGATAATGAAAATAAAGGAGAAGAGAAGGAAATTGAAGCAAAAGAGAAAGAAGAAATAAAAACTAATTGGTCCCAAAGACTCTTGGCTTGGTGTTGAGACGAAGCTGCAGGCATGAACTCATGTTGGTCGTTCTTTTAGGAACCTATGCTTAGCTTCTTCCGCTTCTTCGGCATGGTGTTGGCTTGCTCAAGGATCTAAAGTCTTAGTAAGTGGAGAATCTGAGATGGAGGAGAGTGAAAATCAAAGAAAATAATGAAGAAATCAGACGGAAGGAAGGGGAAGAGGTGAGGGGTTTAAATAGAGGTTCAAATTTGGTGTTGCTCCACGGCCGTGGTCCTAGGGTGTGTCGATTTACACGGCCACCTCGCACGGCCGTGTTGTGGAGTGTGTTTGTCACCCCATGCTCGTGCTTCGGATCTGCACGGCCATGTTCATCAAGTCAGTAGCTTCGCATGGTTTAGAGGCACGGGCGTGTTCTGCCCGTGGTTTGGAAGTCAGTAGCTTCACACGGTCGATGGCACAACCGTGCCTTATCTGTTGGTGCCCGTGGGGAGGGTGGTTGGGTCCGTGACGTTGGGGGTTGGTTGGACTGAGTTGCACGGCCTCTGCCCTGTCAGTGTGGCGGTTCATGTGGTCCACACGGCCACGAACACGGCCGTGTGTAAGGCCATGTGACCTGGGAAACCTGTACTGTTTGTTAGTTTAAAAAGGAAAATAAAAAGGAAAATAGAAAGAAAAAAAAATGTAAAAAGAAGTAGTGTTAGTACTTAGGTTGCCTCCCGAGAAGCACTTGTTTATAGTCTTAAGCTTCATATTTGTAAATTTTAGGGAGGTTTAAATGTTTGAATATCTTCCCTCATGCTTACAATTCTGTTTCTTTGACAAAGTTAAAGTCGAGAAGTGTTTACCTTAAATGTGCCGAATATTGGATTACTTACCTCGACTATTCCGTGTGGAAAGATATCGTGTACCTTGAGAATTATTTCACCCTTTGCCCTCGATTCTGTTGAAGCGTTGTGCGGATCGACTTTGTCTAGCAGTACCTGATCTCCTATCCTGAAGTGGTTTGATGTTCCTACGAGCTCTTATGGTGGTTCCTCTGGTTTTTACTTCGTGTGGATCTGGCTCTTCTTTGACGTGTGTCTGTTGCTCTTCTAATTTGTCGACCCTAAGGCTTTGTTCCTGGTGTAATTCCTTTTTGTCGATTTTGGTTCTATGAATCGGCCCAGGTTTTTGGCCTTGTGATGTTTCCTGCGATGAAGATTGAACAATTTGATTATCTATTGAAGTGACTTTCTTACCTTCATTGACTGTTGTCCTGGCTGAGTTAAGAGCTTGAAGATTGATCGATTCATCTCCTACACGAAGTATGAGTTCGCCTGTGAAATAATCAATTTTTGTTTTGACAGTTGCTAGAAAAGGCCTTCCTAAAATTAAGGGGATTGAATTATTCTCATCCATGTCTAAGACAACAAAGTCTACTGGGAAAACAAATTTACCGATTTTTACAAGAACATCTTCAATAATGCCCCTAGGAATTCTAACAGTTTTATCAGATAACTGAATACTCATCCTAGTTTGTTTGGGCTTCCCTAGACCTAGTCGTTTAAACAGTAAATAAGGCATGACATTTATGCTTGCCCCTAGATTAGCTAACACATTATCAATATTTAGACTACCAATTAAACATGGAACTGTAAAACTCCCTGGATCTTTTAGTTTCTGAGGTAGTCTATTCTGTAGCATTGTCGAACATGTTGCGTTTAGTTCCAGGTGGTGCTCTTCATCTATTTTGCGTTTGTTGGTCAAGAGTTGTTTTAAAACTTTCCTCGAGTCTGGCATCTAAAAAGAGCTTCAAGAAGAGGTAAGTTAATATGTAATTTCTTTAGAAGTTTAAGAAACTTACCGAACTATTCCTCTGAATCGTCTCTTTTTATTGCTTCGGGATAAGGTATGCGAGGTTGGTACTATTTAATTACCGATTTTGGCTTTTCCTATGTTACCTCTACTTTACCTTCGTCTACCTTATTTTCTGGAGTTGGATTGGGTTCATCTAACCCCTCACTGTCCTGGGCTGTGATGGCTTGAATTTGCTCCTTAGGGTTAATCTCGATATTACTTGGTAGATGTCCTTGCGATCATTCTGACATCAGCTTTGCGAGCTGTTCTACTGCGTTAGTCACTTCCTTGACCGACTTAGCAATTTCATCGATTCAGCTCTCGTTGCTTTGAATTGCTCTATCAGTTTCTTGGATACGTTTCTCTGTGCCTACCAAGAATTTTGCCATCATCTCCTCGAGAGTTGGTTTCTTCTCTTGTGGATATGGCTGATTTTGGAAATTTTGAGAAGGTTGCTGCCTTCGATTTCCTTGATTGCCTTGACCTCCCCACGAAAAATTTGGGTGGTTTCTCCAACCTGGATTGTAAGTATTACTAAAAAGATTATTGGATCGGAAATTATTACCTATATAGTTCATCTGTTCGTCCTCTGCTCCTGGTTGGTAAGGTGGGTACTCAGGGTTCGCCACGTTTCCACCTGTGTCGCACTGCATGACTGGATGTGCCTGTGAAAAACATAAACTGTCAAGCTTTTTGTTCATCATCTCGATCTACATTGATAGCATGGTCATGGCATCGACGTTGAAAACTCCTGCTGATTTCGTTGGTTTAGTCCTTGAAGCCTGCCATTGGTAATTATTTAGTGACACCTCCTCGATGAACTCGTAGGCTACTTCAGGAGTTTTGTTGTTTAGAGTTCCACCGGCGGCTGAATCCATTAGTTGTCTCGTTGAGGGATTTACACCGTTATAGAAGGTTTGGACTTGTAGCCACAAGGGTAAGCCATGGTATGGGCACCTCCTCAAGAGATCCTTGAATCTCTCCCATGCATCATATAGTGTTTCTAAATCCATCTGCACAAAGGAAGAGATATCTGTAATTTGGCCATTTTGGCCAGTGGAAAATATTTCATTAAAAACTTTTCGGTCATCTGATCCCATGTAGTGATTGACCCTCGTTGTAACGAGTTTAACCACTATGTAGCTTTATTTCTTAATGAAAAGGGAAATAACGAAAGACGTATGGCATCATCAGAAACGCCATTTATTTTGAAGGTATCACAAAACTCTAAAAAGTTAGCTATATGCGTGTTTGGATCTTCGTCCTGCAAACCATCAAATTGAACAAACTGTTGAATCATTTGTATAGTGTTAGGCTTTAATTCAAAATTGTTAGCGGCTATAGTAGGCCTAACAATACTCGATTCTGCTCCTGTCAAATGTGGTTTTGCATAACCAAACATTGTTCATGAAGCATTGTTTTCCCCCACATCGCGTGGTTTTGGGTTGTTTTCATCCATCCCTTCATAGGATTGGATCTATCTTCTTCCTCTCTCTCTGTGTAATCTAGGGCTCGCCTGGTTTCCCTGCGATTCCTACGAGCGGTTGCTTCGATTTCGCAATCGAATATCAAAGGTCCTCTCAGGTTCCTTCTAGTCATAAACTAGAGGTACCTGCTGGAAAAGAAAGAAAGAAAATTTCAGCAAAAAGAAAAACAAAAATAGAAACGAAAAGAAAAATAAATTACGAAAAATAAAAATTAGGGCTAAAGTAATAAAAATAGAGTTTTCTTAATATTTTAGTTCCCCGGCAACGGCGCCAAAAACTTGATCGCTGCAATCACAGCTTTAAAAAATTTATAAAAGAATGATCAAACCTGGAGACTAACTCTGACAACGATTAAAGGCAAGTGTACCTATCGAACAGTTGTATAGCTTAGATAACACCGGATTATCGAACCCAAAGGAACTAAAAGTACTAATACTCATTTTCTTTCTATTATTTAGCCTTAAGAATAGAGTGAAGATTGTTTTAAACTATATTGTCAAAGACTTAAACTAAGGACACAAAGACAAGAAGAATGAATTGGAAAATAACTTGAAGAAAAACTCAGTTGATTGCGACGATACCCTCAGGAAGAATCCAACTAGACTTCACTTGTTATCTAACCCTTAATTATACGATTTCTTTACTTAGCTTGATCCATAGGACTCCCTAACCTATATTAAACCCTCTCTCGAGGCGAATAACGTCTAACCCTAAGTTAATTAGTGGAACTCTCGTTCGCTTATAATAACCCCCTAGGATAGCAGTAAATCGATCAATGGACTCCCATATTAGGTTTCACCCTAATCCGACAAAATCTCGTAACCCTATCTCTAGGCGTTGGATCAACTCCGCTTAATTATGTTATATCTTCTCTTAGGCAGGGTCTATTCCTCCTCCACCTAAGCACATCAGATTTGGATTCAGCAACATAATTAAGAATAAGCTAAGTAATTATCATATAACTTAGAAATCAAATAACAAAATCCATCTAGGTTTCATCCCCTTCAGGTATTTGAGGGGTTTAGTTCATATTGAATAAAAAGAACATCTCAAGAGAAAAGATAAAACAAAACATAATAAATCCCTAAAACCCCCTAAAGGAATTGAAGGAGAATTCCGCCGTCTTGAGTATAACTCCAGCTTCTGGGGTTGGATCAACTGGCTATCCTTGCGTTATTCCCTAACTCTGACCTTTTCGGCTAGGCTCCTTGGCCTTGCTTTCGATCCCCTTCAAAGGTGGTACTTGGGGATATATATAGGCTCTTGGAATGCGATTCTTTCTCCCTAAGTATCCTTTTCCGACTGAAATTGCTTTTTCCAGCGACAGAGGTACGGCTATGGCACACGCCCTTGTGTATCGAGACCAGACCGTGTTCGGATTTCTAATTTGAGGCACGGCCGTGTGAGACGGAGTTGAGGCTGTGCTCTAGGTGTTCGTCGAGGCACGGCCGTGCGGGCCAGGCCGTGTCAATTTCATGCTAAGGCCCATTTATTCCGTTTTAGGCCTGTTTTGTGTTCTTTTCATCCTCGGGTGCTTTCCTGGGTATAAGACATGAAAAGAAAGGATTAAAAGCACCTTTTTTATATAAATCAAGGAATAAATCATCAAAAAGCATCATAAATGTGGGATTAAAATATGTTACTTTTACAGTTTATCAGTGTCTGTTGCACCCTACTGCACGACACCGAAGAGTTGGCCGAGCTAAAAGCGTAGCTTCAGGAACTCCTTGATGGGGGATTTATTCAACCAAGTGTGTCTCAATGGGGCACTAGTGTTGTTTGTTAAGAAGAAAGACGGGTCCATGAGGATGTGTATAGATTACGGACAGTTAAGCAAGTTGACAATCAAGTATAAGTACCCATTACCAAGGATTGACGACTTATTCGACCAGTTTCTAGGAGCATCCATTTTCTCCAAAATCGATTTTCTCTCCAATTACCATCATGATAAACCGTAATAGTAACATATTTTAATCCCACATTTAGTATGCTTTTGGATGATTTAAACCTTGAATTATATAAAAAGGTGCTCTTAATCCTTTCTTTTCATGTCTTATACCCAGGAAAGCACCCGAGGATGAAAAGAATGAGAAATGGGCCCGAAACGGAGTAAATGGGTCATATCACAAAACTGACACAACTTGGGCCCAAAACCACACGGCCGTGCCATGTCAATCATCTAGAACACGGCCTTACCCTCGATTTACACGGTCGTGCTGATAAATCGTAATAGTAACATATTTTAATCCCATATTTAGTATTCTTTTGGATGATTTAAGCCTTGATTCATATAAAAAGGTGCTCTTAATCCTTTCTTTTCATGTCTTATACCCAAGAAAGCACCCAAGGATGAAAAGAACATAAAACGGCCCCAAAGCGGAGTAAATGGGCCATATCACGAAATCGACACGGCCTAGACTTAAGCCCACATGGTCGTGCCTCATTAATCATCTAGAACACGGCCTGACCCCCGATTTACACGGCTGTGCCTCATTAAAGAAGTCCGAGCACGGCCTGGCCATGATTCACACGGGCGTGTGCCATGGCCGTGTCCTTGTCACTGGAAAGAGCAATTTCATTCGGATTTGGATACTTTGAGGCAAAGAAACACATTCCAAAGCCTATTCAAACACCCTAGTAGGAATTCCACTCAGATTTGGATACTTAGGGACCAAGTAAGGCATCACAAAGTCTATATAAACACCCAAGGGGGCAACTTGAGAGGGGAGTTCGGCAGAAGCCAGAACGCGTCAAAGCGAGGCCAAAGAGCCAAGCTAGGAAGGTCAGAGTTGAGGGAATCACTCGAAGATAGCCAGTTGAACCATCCCAAGAAGCCAGAGTTATACTCAAGACGGCAGATTTCTCTTTCAATTCCTTCAGGGAGTTTTAGGGATTTCTTATGTTTTGTTTTATCTTTTCTCTTGAGATGTTTTCTTCATTTGTTATGAACTAAACCCTTCAGATACCTGAAGGGGATGAAACTTAGATGAATCTTGTTATTTGATTTTTGAATTATATGATAATTACTTAGTTTGTTCTTAATTATGTTGCTTAATCCAAATCTGATGTGCTTAGGTGGAGGAGGAATAGACCCTGCCTAAGAGTAGATCTAGCATAATTAAGCAGAGTTGATCGAACGCTTAGAGATAGGGTTATGAGATTTTTTCGAATTAGGGTGAAACCTAATATGGGAGTCCATAGATTGATTTACTACTATTCTAGGGGCTTATTATAAGCGAACGAGAGTTCCACTAATTAACCTAGGGTTAGACGTTATTCGCCTCGAGAGAGGGTTTAATATACGTTAGGGAGTCTTACGGATCAAGCTAAGTAAAGAAATCATATGGTTTAATGATAGGTAACAAGAGAAGTCTAGGTGGATTCTTCCTGAGTGTATTGTCGTAATCAACTGAGTTTTCCTTCAAGTTATTTTCCAATTCGTTCTTTTTGTCTTTGCATCTTTAGCTTAGTAGTCATTAATTTAGATTAAAGCAACTTCACTTTATTTTTAAGGCTAAATAATAAGAAGAAAGCTAGTATTAGTACTTTTAGTTCCTTTAGGTTCGACAATCCAGTCTTGCCTAAGCTATACTATTGTTCGATAGATACACTTGCCTTTTATTGTTGTCAGAGTTAGTTTCCAAGTTCGATCACACCCATTATAAATTTTTAAAACTCTGATTTCAGCGATCACGTGCCTCATTAAAGAAGTTCGAACAGGGCTTGAAAACTAGTCACACGGGCGTGTGACATGGCCGTGTCCCTGTCATGGAAAAGAGCAATTTCATTCGGATTTGGATACTTTGGGGCGAAGAAACACATTCCAAGAGCCTCTATAAACCCCCTAAGTTTTACCTGAAAGGGCGCATCGAAACTAGGCTAAGGAGCCAAGTAGAAAAGGTCAGGTTGTGGGAATCACTCGAAGATAGCCAGTTGATCCATCTCAAGAATCCGGAATTCTACTCAAGACGGCGGATCTCTCCTTCAATTCCTTCAAGGGGTTTTAGGGATTTCTTATGTTTTGTTTTATTTTTTCTTCTGAGATGTTTTCTTTATTTATTATGAACTAAACCCTTCAGATACCTGAAGGGGATGAAACCCAGATGAATCTTGTTATTGTTTTCTGAACTATAAGATAAATACTTGATTTGTTCTTAATTATGTGGACTTAATTCTTGTGTTAATGTTTCTGGGATATTAATTCAGGTTAGATGTTCTTAGGTGGAGGAGCAAAAGTCCCTGCTTAAGAATAGATCTAGCATAATTAAACCGGAGTCGTTCGCGTGCCGAGAGATAGGGTGATGAGATTTTGCCGGATTAGGGTGAAACCTAATATGGTAGTCCATAGATCGATTTACTGCTATTCTAGGGGGTTATTAATGAGAAGGAGATTTCAATTAATTAACCTAGGGTTAGACGTTATTCGCCTCGAGAGAGGGTTTAATATACATTAGGGAATCCTACGGATCAAGTCTAGTGAATAAATCGTATGGTTCAGGGTTAAATAACAAGTGAAGTCTAGGTGGATTCTTCCTGAGGGTATTGTCTTGATCAACTGAGTTTTTCTTCAAGTTATTTCCCAATTCACTCTTTTTGTTTTTGTGTCTTTAACTTAGTAGTAGATTAAAACAACTTCGCTTATTTTAGGCTAAATAATAAAAAGAAAGTTAGTATTAGTACCTTTAGTTCCTTTGGGTTCGATAATCCAGTCTTGCCTAAGCTATACTACTGTTCGATAGGTACACTTGCCTTTAATCGTTGTCAGAGTTAGTTTCCAGGTTCGATCATTCTCATTATAAATTTAAGACTCTAATTTTAGCGGTCAAGTTTTTGGCGCCGTTGCCGGGGAACTAAAATATTAAGAAAGCTCTATTTTTATTACTTTAGCTATTATTTTTTATTTTTCACAATTTACTTTTATTTTTTAGGTTAAATTTTGATTTTGCTAAATTCTCTTTCTTTCTTTTCCAGCAGGTACCTCTAGTTTATGACTAGAAGGAACCCGAGAGGACCTTTAGTATACGACAGCGATATTAAAGCTACCGCTTGAAGGAATTGCAGAGAAATCAGGTGAGCCCTAAATTACACAGAGGAAAATCAAGAAGGCAGATCCAATCCTACTGAAGGGATGGACGAGAATAATCCACAACCACATGATGTGGGAGAAAACAATGCTCCACGTACTATGTTTGATTATGCTAAACCGCATTTAACAGGAGCAAAATTGAGTATTGTTAGCCCACTATAACTGCTAATAATTTTGAATTAAAGCCTAACACAATACAAATGATTCAACAATTTGTTCAATTTGATGGTTTACAGGACGAAGACCCAAATACTCATATAGCTAATTTCTTAGAGTTCTGTGATACCTTCAAAATAAATGGCATTTCTGATGATGACATACGTCTTCGGTTATTTCCCTTTTAATTTAGAAATAAAGCCAAACAGTGGTTAAACTCGTTACCACGAGGATCAATCACTACATGGGAACAAATGACCAAAAAATTTTATTAAATATTTCCCACCGGCCAAAAGCCAAATTACGGAATGATATCTCTTCTTTTGTGCAGATAGATTTAGAAACATTATACGATGCATGGAAGAGATACAAGGATCTCTTGAGAAGGTGTCCACACCACGGTTTACCCTTATGGCTACAAGTCCAAACCTTCTATAATGGTGTAAACCCCTCAATGAGGCAACTAATTGGTTCAGCCACCAGTGGAACCCTGAGCAACAGAACGCCTGAAGCAGCCTACGAGTTCATTGAAGAGATGTCACTAAATAACTATCAGTGGCAAGTTACAAGGACTAAACCGACAAAATCAATCGGAGTTTACAACCTCGATGCAGTGACCACACTATCAACACAGTTAGAGATGATAAATAAAAAGCTCGATAGTTTATGTTCTTCGCAGGTACACCTAGTCATGCAATGTGACGCAAGTGGAACTGTGGTGAATCCTGAGTACCCACCCTACCAACCAGGCGCAGAGAGCGAACAGGTGAACTATATAGGTAATAATTTCAGATCCAATAATAATCCTTATAGTAATACTTACAATCTAGGTTGGAGGAACCACCCAAATTTTTCATGGAGAGGTTAAGGAAATCAAGGAAATCAAAGACAACAACCTTCTCAAAATTTCCAAAATCAGCCATATTTGCAAGAGAAGAAGCCAAAACTTGAAGAGATGCTGACAAAATTCATGGCAGCCACAGAGAATCGTCTCTAAGATACTGAGAAAACACTTAAAAGTCAACAAACATCGGCTGAAGAGACCAAGAATCGAGTCGAGGAACTTACTAAGTCAGTAGGGGAAGTCACTAAAGCAGTCGAACAACTTGCAAAGTTAATGTCCGAACGACCGTAAGGACGTCTACCAAGTAACACGGAGGTTAACCCAAAGGAGCAAATCCAAGCCATCACAGCTCATGATAGTAAAGGGTTAGATGAACCCAACTCAATACAAGAAAACGAGGTAGAAGAAGGTAAAGTAGAGGTAACACGGGAAAAGCCAAAACCGGTAATCAAATAGTACCAACCTTGCATACCTTATCCCGAAGTAATGAAAAGAGATGATACAGAAGAATAGTTCGGTAAGTTTCTTAAACTTTTGAAGAAATTACATATCAACTTACCTATTCTTGAAGCTCTTTTTCAGATGGCAAATGCAAGGAAATTTTTAAAACAACTGTTGACAAACAAGCACAAATTAGACGATGAGCCACATGTGGAATTAAACGCAGCATGCTCAGCAATGCTACAGAATAGACTACCACGGAAGTTAAAAGATCCAGGGAGTTTTACAATTCCATGTTTAATTGGCAGTTTAACTGTTGATAATGCGTTAGCCAATTTAGGGGCAAGTATAAATGTCATGCCGTATACATTGTTTAAACGACTAGGTCTAGGGAAGCCCAAACAAACTAGGATGAGTATTCAATTAGCTGATAAAACTATTAGAATTCCTAGGGGCATTACCGAAGATGTTCTTGTAAAAATCGATAAATTCGTTTTCCCAGTAGATTTTGTTGTTTTAGACATGGATGAGGATAATTCGATCCCCTTAATTTTAGGAAGATCCTTTCTAGCAACTGCCAAGACTTAAATCGATGTTGCCACAGGAGAACTCATACTTTGTGTAGGTGACGAATCAATCAGTCTTCAAGCTCTTGACTCGGCCAGGACAACAAACGATGAAGGCAAGATAGTCAATCCAGTTAATAATCAATTTATGCAACCTTCATCGCAGGAAATGCCATAAGATTACAAACCTGAGCCGAAGCATGACCCTCATGTCAACACAGAAGAATTACATAAGGAACAAAGCCTTAGGGTCAATAAACTAAAAGAGCAGGAAACACAAATCAAAGAGGAACAGGAAATGAACGAAGTAAAACCTACGGAGCCCCCAGAAGAGCTCAAGGGAAAATCAAACCACTTCAAAATAGGAGACCAGGTATTGTGAGACAAAGCAGATCCTCACATCACCGCATTAGAGCTGAAAACAAATGAAAAAATTCCTCTTAAGGTACACAATATCTTCCCACACGGAGCAACAAGGTAAGAAATCCTATCTTCAGCATTGTTAAGGTAAACGCTTCTCAACTTAATCTTTATAGTGAGAATAGCACTAATAGCAAAAGGGAACATATTCAACCCTTTAAACCTCCCTGATTTTTGTGAGAAAAGTTTAGCTAAAGAATATAAACGAACGTTTCTAGGGAGGCAACCCGAGCACTAACACAATTTACTTTTACATTTTTATTCTTTTCTTTCCTTTCTGAATATTTAGCTGTAAACTAACCAAGGGTGCAGATTTCCAGGCCACATGGCCTTGCACACGACAGTGGCCATGGCCGTGTGTATATCAAGAATCTTTGTACCAATATGGCAGAGGCGCTACAAGTCAGGCTCAATTGATTTTTGAAGTTCACGGACCCAACCACTCCAACACAGGTACCGACAAAAAGCCCATGACCGTGAGAGGCGGCCGTGGACAACACTGACTACTCAGAAACGGGCGTGGCTGGCTAAAAAATGGGCATAGAGAATCAACACGCCTAGACACACAGCGTGTGCATCGATAAGCCCTCGGCCCACGGGCGTGGGCAAGTACCAAAATTAAGCCTCTATTTAAACCTAACCTCCCTTCCCCATTCTTTCCACCCACTGTCCAATTCTTTTCTTCCTTTTTCTCCCCTCTCCATAACAAAGTCTCCAAACTCTTGAGCGACAAAGATCAACGTCGAAGAAGTGGAAGAAAGAAAGCGTAGTCTCCTTAGGGAGACTGACATTCATAAGCTCATGCCGGCCACTTCATTCCAATAACAATCCAAGGGTCTTTGAGACCATTTAGTTTTTATTTTTCTTTTCTCTTTTGCTTCAATTTCCTTCTTTTTAACAATTTAATGTTTATTATAGTTTAATTTGTTTTAGTTTCTTAGTATCAGGTTCAAAAGGCTACTAGGGAATCACGCCACTTCCGCCACTGCCAGCACCTCAGCAGCCCTAGAGGTCACACCCACCTCGCTAACCATCCATCAATAAGGACCTTTCGGTCCATCCACCTTTTCTTTTAACTTTATTTTATTTTTTATTTTCCTTCTCTTTAGTTTTCTTGTCCTTGATTATATAGTTAGTTTATTTTAAATGTGTCTTAATAAATCCTTGCTAATTCTCTACGAGCTCCCCAATTTCTTCATCTAACGTAGAGCTCAGCAGCAGCCACCACCCCTATCGACTTCCAACTCCGGGAAACCATCCAAATTCAGGAAGTTTCACCTCTCCCACTCTCTTAAATTTTATATCTATCTTTGTACATTGAGGGCAATGTACATCTCAAGTGCGGGGAAGTGAATGTTTATTTGAAGAAAGGGCCTAACTTTTTGCATTATTCTCAAATTCGGCCTAACTTTTTTCATTATTCTCAAATCCCTGAATTTAGTCTTGTTTTTTAATCATTTTTCTCAAGTAATTAGGATGAAATTTATGATGGTTTATGATTTTTATTGATATGTCTTAGATTAAGTCATTGATAATTGTGCATTGATGATTAAATTAGAAGAATATTAGAGAATCAAGCACGATAAGTCTATTTTTCAGAATTAAAATCTTTGCTAGGTTGTTGAGCTGAATCTGAATATTATCTTGAAGTTTGAAATTTACATGGTTGATGTCAAAACACCTATAATTTTTGTGAGATTTTGAGCCTATTAGAGCATATATTCTTTTCCATCCTCACTTTATTGATTATGAGTGTGTCAACTTTGAACTATTATTCTAGAACTTGCCTTGATTATACATGTTGAGAGCACACCTATGATTTGATATACCGAGATGATAAAGGCACCTAGGTTTTAACCCACTCACTCCACTAAATAACCTACCTCCATAATTAACCCCTAGTGAACCATGTTGATCCTAACAACCCTTTTTATTGACTCACCCACTAATAACCCAAAAACCCTTTGTATTTGTTATCACCATTCTCTTTGACTACCCTTACATCGAGATTTGATTTTATTTGTTGCCTAGCTATTATCTTTATTTTAAGTAATAAATTCATCCCTTATTATGTAATAATTGATTTGTTCTTAAAAAAAATGAAGTATATTCGGTATTAGTTCTACTAATTGAGCTTACATGTTGAAATTCCACATCTTGAGGAAAAAGCTCGTATTATTAGTTTTCAATTAATGTAATTATTTAGGATTAGTTCATTTTTCTAAGTTAGGTAATTTGTCAATTCAATCTCGTTTCTAACCTTCTAATTCAACCTATATCCATACCATTAACCGAAGCCCCGTTACAACCCTAATAAAGACCCTTTGATTTGTGTATCATTTCATATTACAGTGGTGGAGATTTGATTTTCAGGCAAGCCTATGGGATTAACTTTTCAGGTTCGACTTTTGAGTGCTTAATTTTGAACCTTAAACACCTCGAGTGATTTGAGTGAACCTTTAGTGAGAATGTCATTCCTTGTCAATTTTGAATCAAAGGTAATTATTTAGATAAGGGGAGATACCTACGTTTTTATGCTACAAATGTATGAATTTGATTGTTTGAATCTTTAGGACTCTTCGAGTTAGATCATCTATGTATAAATTATCAATGAATTATGATGAGACATTGTTGATAGGAATTATCAATCATGGAAAGTTTATTTTAATTGTAAGTTGAGAATTTTGCTTGAGGACAAGCAAAAGCTTAAGTGTAGGGGTATTTGATAAACCGTAATAGTAAAATATTTTAATCCCATATTTAGTATGCTTTTGGATGATTTAAGCCTCGATTTATATAAAAAGGTGGTCTTAATCTTTTCTTTTCATGTCTTATACCCAGGAAAGCACCCGAGGATGAAAAGAACGAGAAACGGGCCCAAAACAGAGTAAATGGGCCATATCACAAAATCGACACGGCCTGGGCCCAAGACCACACGGTCGTGCCATGTTAATCATCTAGAACACGACCTTACCCTTGATTTACACGGCCGTGCCTCATTAAAGAAGTCCGAACACGTCTTGAAGACTAGTCATACGGGCGTGTGACATGGCCATGTCCCTGTCGTGGTAAAGAGCAATTTCATACAGATTTGGATACTTTGGGGCGAGGAAACACATTCCAAGAGCCTATATAAACCCCCTAAGTATTACCTGAAAGGGTGCGTCGAAGCTAGGCCAAGGAGCCAAGTAGAAAAGGTCAGAGTTGTGGGAATCACTCGAAGATAGCCAGTTGATCCATCTCAAGAAGCCGGAATTCTGCTCAAGACGGCGGATCTCTCCTCAATTCCTTCAGGGGTTTTAGGGATTTCTTATGTTTTGTTTTATCTTTTCTTCTGAGATGTTTTCTTTATTTATTATGAACTAAACCCTTCAGATAAGGGGATGAAACCTAGATGAATCTTGTTATTGTTTTTTGAACTATAAGATAAATACTTGATTTGTTCTTAATTATGTGCACTTAATTCTTGTGTTAATGTTTTCGGGATATTGATTCAAGTCAGATGTTCTTAGGTGGAGGAGCAAAAGTCCCTGCTTAAGAATAGATCTAGCATAATTAAAGCGGAGTCATTCGCGTGCCTAAAGATAAGGTGATGAGATTTTGGCAGATTAGGGTGAAACCTAATATAGGAGTCCATAGATCGATTACTGCTATTCTAGGGGGTTATTAATGAGAAAGAGATTTCAATTAATTAACCGAGGTTAGACGTTATTCGCCTCGAGATTGGGTTTAATATACATTAGGAAATCCTACGGATCAAGTCAAGTGAATAAATTGTATGGTTCAGGGTTAAATAACAAGTGAAGTCTAAGTGGATTATTCCTGAGGGTATCGTCTTGATCAACTGAGTTTTTCTTCAAGTTATTTCCCAATTCACTCTTTTTGTCTTTGCGTCTTTAGCTTAGTAGTAGATTAAAACAACTTCACTTATTTTAGGCTAAATAATAAAAAGAAAGTTAGTATTAGTATTTTTAGTTCCTTTGGGTTCGATAATCCGGTCTTTTCTAAGCTATACTACTGTTTGATAGGTACACTTGCCTTTAATCGTAGTCAGAGTTGGATTCCAGGTTCGATCATTCTCATTATAAATTTAAGACTCTGATTTTAGTGATAACATCACCTCAAAGTCAAGGAGAATGATGTG
Organism: Gossypium australe; assembly: GCA_005393395.2. Classification (NCBI taxonomy): domain Eukaryota; kingdom Viridiplantae; phylum Streptophyta; class Magnoliopsida; order Malvales; family Malvaceae; genus Gossypium; species Gossypium australe. Next base: position 131,296,327 of record CM016623.1, read on the forward strand.
TACAAAACCGCCTTCAGGACTCATTATAGACATTACGAGTTTCTAGTGATGCCTTTCAGGTTAACAAATGCCCCGACGATGTTTATGGATTTAATGAATCGGGTGTTCCAACCATACTTGGATCAATTTGTAGTGGTTTTTATCAATGATATATTGACCTACTCTAAAACTGAAATTGAGCATGATGATCATCTTCGCATTGTACTTCAAATACTCCGAGAAAAATAGCTGTATGCTAAGTTTAGTAAGTGTGAGTTTTGGTTGCAGGAAGTAGCTTTTCTAGGTTATTTGGTGACGGTGGAAGGGATATGAGTGGATCCCAAGAAAATAGAAGCTATTGTTGAATGGAAACAGCCGAAAAATGTATCTGAGCTTCATAACTTCCTGGGTTTAGCAGGTTACTACTGAAGGTTCGTCGAAGAATTTTCTCTGATTGCGTCACCTATAACGAAACTACTGCGTAAGATTGCTCCATTCATGTGGTCTGAGGCACAACAGTCTAGTTTTGATAAGCTTAAGTCTGTTCTAACACAAGCTCCTATCTTAGTTCAACCAAAATTGGGTCAGAAGTTTGTGGTATACAGTGATGCTTCACCTGTCGGGTTAGGATGTGTGCTCATACAAAACGGTAAGGTGATCGCTTACATGTCATGACAGCTTAACACACACGAGGGTAACTACCTTATGCATGATCTTGAACTAGCTGCGATTGTGTTTGATCTAAAAATATGGAGACATTATCTGTATGGTGAAAGGTGTATTATTTACACCGATCATAAGAGTCTTAAATATTTGTTAACCCAAAAAGAGTTAAATCTTTGGCAGCATCGTTGGGTTGAGTTACTTAAAGATTACAATTGCACAATAGGATACCATCCGGGTAAGGCTAATGTGGTAGCTGATGCCCTTTGCCGTAGAGCGATGACTGGTCTGATAGAAATGTTAGCTAGTCTAAGTTTGGTTGAGGATGGGGGACTATTGGCAGAATTGCAGGTTAAATTTATTTGGGTGGAGAAGATTCGAGCTAAGCAATTGAGCGATGAGTCCTTAGTTCAGTGATTGTAACATGTTGGTTTGGACGAGACTTTTGATTTTAACTTGAATAGGATAATGTGCTATGCTTCAAAGGTAGGATTTGTGTACCCAATGAAAATGAGTTAAGGCATTCGATCCTGCAGGAGGCACATAATAGCCCCTATGCTATGCATCCTGGTATAAATAAAATGTACCAGGATCTCTGACAACTCTATTGGTGGCCTGGACTAAAACGAGAGGTAGTCACTTTTGTATCCCATTGTCTGACATGTCAAAAGGTTAAGGCCGAACATCAATTGCCCTCCGGACTGCTTCAACCAGTTAAGATTCCACAGTGGAAATGGGAGGGGTAAAAATGGATTTTTGTTACAGGTTTGCCTTTAACCCCCACTAAGAAAGATTCAGTTTGGGTCATTATTGATCGGTTGACCTGTAACACCCCTCACTCGTATTCAATGCCAGAATAGGGTTACGAAGCATTACCGAACTTACAAAACATTTAAAACATACTTTTCACACAGGTTTAAATAAATTCATACAATCATCATTTAATTTCAATCAATATGTCCCTAATACGAGCCTACGAGACCCTAAACATACTTTAGGAGTGGTTTGGGACTAAATCAATAATTCAAGTAACTTTCATGAAACTTTGGAAATTTTTCTCAAAACAGGGGACACATGGCCGTGTGTCTCACACGGCCACTAGACACGCCTGTGTCACAGGCCATGTGGACATTCGAAATGGGAGAATGTGGCCCCAACTCGTGTTTGACCCCGTGTAACTCTCTGACTTGGGTCACACGGCCAACACACAAGCCCGTGTGCCGTAAAAATGGCCATACACGCCTGTGTGCTAGGCCGTGTACTAGGCCGCGCCAATCCTATAGGGTATACAAACTTGTGCCACACAGCCAGGTCATACGCCCGTGTGTGAGGCCGTGTGGAGCATATTGCCTTGATTCTAAATTCAACACCAGGGGACACACGACCGTGTAAAATGACCGTGTGTCATACACGGCTGAGACATACGCCCGTGTCTCTGCCCATGTGGACAAAAATAGGCTATTTACCAAGCCATTTTGCCACCCCATTTGGTATACATCTTCACCTACACAAATGGTATCAAACCATAGCATAATATGCAATCCAAAACAACCAAACCAAGCCTAAATCCTACCATTTCATTACTACCAAACAATAGCATAATATGTAATCCAAAACAAACAAACCAAACCTAAATCCTACTATTTCATTACTAACCAATTCAAGGCACATAAGTACCACAATATGCTATCTCAATTCACACCAATCCTTGTCTTCTCACATCATCAAAATGACCATTATCAAATATGCATTATTTTGCCTAACTTCACAAGCATACCAAAAACCACAACATTAATTTAACACTTATAATACCTATTATCATAAATCATTTCACAACCATCAACCAACTAAATTCACAAGACATAATCATATATATATATATATATGTACACGATTCAAACATACCAAATATGTAACGGCCCGATTTAGACCTTAGTCAGAACAGTGGTTTTGAAACCACAAATTCGAGGTCAGAGAAATAATTTAATATTATTTTTGATGTTTATGGCATGTGATAAGGTATGTGTGAAAGTTCTGTGTGAAAATTTTATCGTTTGTGTGCCGATTTGTGAAAAAGGGCCTAATCACAGAAAATACAAAAGTAGCCTTCTAATTAGTTATGCTAAATTGACATTGCTTATTAATGTGGGGTCCTTATGTTGTGAATGGACCATTGGTTTAATGAATGGACATAGTTGGACATGAGTTAGTGGATTTTAAATGAAATCATTAACGTTAAATATGGCATTTGATAATTAAAGTTAATATTAATGAAACAAAAACATTTTGATGGCCATTATCATCTTCTTGGCACCAAATTTTGAAGGAAAAAGAAATAAATTTATCTAGTTAGGGTTTGACACTCATTTTTCTCAATCAAGGTATGTTTTGAGCTCAGTTTTTAGTGATTTTTATGTTTTTGTGATTGTTTCTTAGCATTCTATCAAGCCCATGCCTCAATTTTAGAATTTGATGATAATTTTGAGTTATGACATTGTTGATTTTGTGAGCTTTGTGATGTTTGATGATGAAAACTAAGTGTTTGATGATTGATATACATATTTTCTAAAGTGATTTTGAGTAAAAATGCATTTTTGGGATTTAATTGAGAAATGTGAAAACTTTGTGTTGAAACGTGAAATAAATGTGAAATATGGGATGCTAGGGGCACTATGGTAATTTAGCTAAGTATGGATTAAATTAGATTTTTTGAATTTAATGTATTTGTGTAATAAGGACTAAAATGCTAAAGTGTGAAATTATAAGGGCTAAAGTGCAAAATGCCCTAATTGTGTGTTTGTGAATTGAATTGAGTAAAGATGAGATTGAATGAGTTGAATTTGATATTATATAGATCAAGAAAAGAGAAATCCGGGCTTAGATCGAGGCAAGAACAAAGTGCTCGATTGATCGACTAGTATCGTTGTTTTTACATCCGAGGTAAGTTCGTGTATAATACGTATTTTTTAAACAATGTTCATATGTGATGAAATGAATGGAAATGTGATTGTGGAGTTTGGTAATCTGAATTGTGAGTTCGAAGATATGTGGCACTAAGTGTGCGTAAATAGAATCATTACAGTGATGAATAGCACTAAGTGTGCGAGATAAAGAAAGTATTGGCTGATATATTTGGCACTACGTGTGCAATACTGAGAGAAATTCGATTTAATGTGATGGCACTAAGTGTGCGATATTATTATAGCTTCGGCTAATTAATTGGCACTAAGTGTGCGAGTTCATCGAACGTTTAAAGAGGATCGAATGAATTATGGCATCGAGCATTAAAGTGGTAAATGTGATAGATAAATACATGATGGTACAGGTATCAGGTATGTACAAAACCTATGTGGTTGATGATATTATGTATGAGATCGATGGAAGATTATGTGAATGAATGATGAAAAGAGTTGGATTGAGTAGCATTATAAATGCTTGTATATGAACCTATAGATATGGTATGAAAGTGAGTAATAGCCATGGATGAGATTGAGTAGTGTTGTGAATTGAACTAAGTGTTTTTTAATTTTGCAGATTGAATTTTAATTGTTGAGTTAATTGAGTTATATTACGAACTTACTAAGCTTTAAAGCTTACTGTGTGAAGTCTTTCTCTATTTTACAGTGGTATTTAAAGTTAGCTCGGATCCGGGGATCGTCAGCGTCTCAATCACACTATCTGATATCTATTTTGGTACCTTTTGAAAGTTGTATTTATGGTATATGGCATGTATAGGCTAGTGAGGTTGTGGAATGTTTTGAGATGTATAAATCTTTCTATGTGATATGGATTGATAATGGATGAGACTTTGGATTGATTTTGGTATATGTTTTGCTATGTGAAAATGGTGTATGTGATGTGTATATATGGTCTTGTGTGAATGACCAAAAGAAATGGTCAATTTTGGTAAGTTTTATGGTTGATTTGGGAAATTGATATGATGAGAAATGCTGTTATTTGAAATGGATTAATGTGATGTATGAATCACATGTTTTTTATGTGAAATTGGTACTTTGATTTGGTATGTTTGAGTTGGATTTGTATGTGGAAATGAATGATGTTGTTACGGGTCAAATTGTGCATGATTTGGTAGGGCGTTAAACATTAATTGGGCATCAATTGAGTATAGAGTGATGATTTTAGGTGTGACCCAATTTTGGGTGGCAAATTGGCTTTGCTAATGGCCTATAATTGCCCACATGGTTGAGCACACGGGCCTGTGTCTCGACCGTGTCTCTCAAGGTTGCAATTTAAAGTAAGTCAGACTTGCACACGGGCCAGACACACGGGCGTGTGACAGGCTGTATGATTCAAGTTAGCGTTGTACACGGGCTAGTCACACGGGCGTGTGACAGGCCGTGTGATTCAAGTTAGTGTTGCACACGGGGTAAGACATGGTCTAAGGCATGGCCGTGTGAGGCACGCGGCCTAGCCACACGAGTGTGTTGTAACATCCTAAAAATATGAGTATCGATATGTTGCATTTTTTTGGTGCTTAGCTTGTGAATGATTAAATTTATGTGCTTAATATAATCTTGAGAAGGCACGGGATTATTCGGAATTAGAATAAATTTTAGAAATGAGTACTTTATTGAAGTGGACCAAGTGACCTTGATGGTTAAGGAAATTTAGTGTCAAAAACTAGCATAAGATGAGCTAGTAGTAAAGTGGAGTTTGCGCCATAAGTGTTGCTTGAGGGGAGAGGTTCGAATCCCATTGAATGCATTTTGGTGACTTTTATTTTTGCACCTTTATAGCATGTGTCGGTCAAGCCTTATTTATGGTAAGGTTGGACTATTTTACTTATGGCAAGGTGGCTAATAGTTAAGGTAAGCATGGAACTTAAGGAAAAGAATCTTATGAAAAAGGAATTAAGGGTGGACATAAGGCTTAATGTAAGGTGAATGTTTTGGAAAGTTTTGTGTGGCAAAAACTTTGACTTTGTGTCCATGTACTTGGACGGTTTTTGGGGTTAGGGGGTGGCCGAAATTTTGAAGGCATTTGGATGAATTAGGAGCTAGTTGTGCACATCTCTCTTTTAGTCATTTTGTGTTTTCTCAAAGCATTTCTCTCTAATTTTCCCCCTCTTAGCCGAATGTAACCATTTTCTTTTCTTTTGGTCATTTGAGTTTTGACATTTCGGTTTTGAGTTGTTCTTTCTCCCCAAATTATTTCTTCTTTCTCTCCTCTTTGTGACCAAAAATACCAAAACATCAAAGACCATTTCTTCTCTTTTTCTCTCATTGCCGAATGTACATTGACTCAAAGTTCTCCTTTGAATCATCTTTTATCCTTGAGAACCGAAATCCAAACCTTCATTTCTATTCTCTTTTCTTCTTTACTTCTCTTAAAAGACTCTCAAACATCATTCTCTCCCTAATTCTTCACCATGGCCGAATGTTGATGGTAAAATCTTTAGCCGAATCTTTCTCTTTATTTATAATCTTTTCTCTTTCCAACAAATCCTTCTTTCTTGGTAGTGATATAGCGGAGTGCCGATTATTTCTACATCGATTAGTCGACCTTAGCCATAATAAGATTATGTGGAAAAGAAGTTCATCATTCAAGGTGAGGGATTAATTTCGAAAAGAGGTTTTATATTATTCTTTTAATTGATTAAGGATTTTTTTTGATTTATCGATTCTGTCATAGGGACTTTATTAATCGACTTTCACTCTTTGAACGAAAGAATCCTGTGGTAAGCCTATTACGCCTTTAAAATCAATTGGTTGTAATAAGGGAATATTAGTTGGACTAACATTTAATTGTCAGTGGAGGCAATCAAAATAGGGTCGAAAAGGGTTGTTAATAGCATTTGGAAGAGGGGAGGTTCCGCTATTCCCCCTAAATTCAAACGAAGGGCTGTTTCGGGAATCTGAGACTTTCCATCGGGTTGTGGACTCTCATCCGAGGAGATTCGAAGTCGTGCGTACTCCGGAGCCATTGACTGTTCGTGGTTCTTCAACAGGTTATGAACCATCAATCGGGAAGAAACCACAAATAATTGTTGTTCGAAATTACGAGGGTAATGATCTAGATCGTTTATCTTAACATAGAATTATATTAAGTATTAGTGTTTAATCAAGCGTGTCACGTATTTAGGTATCGACGAGCGGGAAAGTATAGTTCTCACCGTAATCAGGTGTGTAACTTCACACTTACCTCATTGATTATGTAACAGCCCAAATTTAGGTCTAGTCGGAACAGTATTTTCGAGACCACAAATTCGACGAGTAAAATTCTATTTTTATTATATTTTTATGGTCTACAATTTTACGGAAAGATTTCGTAAAAATTTTGTTCAAAAATTTTGACGGTTGAGCACTCAATTTAGTCAAAAGGACTAAATTGTAAAAAGTGCAAAAGTTGAGTTCTACATATTAGAGGTGTCAAATTGCTATGAGTTTTAAATTGGAGGCCCTTAAAAGGTAATTAGACCATTGAATAACTTGATGGACAAAAATGGGCATGAATAGGACAAAAGTGAAAGAAAAGTCTTAAGGGTATTTTAGTCATTTAGTGTTTTAAATGAATAAAAAGACAAAATACAAGAAACAAAAGTGAAAGAAAAGTCCTAAAGTATGTAATTGCTGGAATTTATTCTGAATTTTTATCTGTTTGCAATTGGAATAATATCAGATTAGTAATGATAGAATTAGATAGTGCAATCATGATCGAGATGTTTTCTTTTCAGCCGGGACATTATCTACTAAAGTAATTGAGAAGTTAGTCTTTTTATGGCATTATGATTTTTAAGATGTATGAGTATTGTGGCATCAGTATAGTTAAGTGGTTCGATGAGTAACAGTTGAAGTAAATTCTACTATATGTTTAATCTTTCTCTAGATTTGAGAAGAAATTGAAGTTGGTAAAGTGTGAATGATAGGAAGTTCAACTTAAACCTGTGTATTGGTTTTCACTTTTCATATGATCTTTATATATATATATATATATATATATATATATATATATCAGCGAGTTAAAGACAGAATGTATGATGTCTAGCACAATGATAATTATTTGTTTATTTGAGAAGTACAGAGATGGATGATACTCCGAGGCAGTTACACTAGTAAGAGTATGAAATGTTATGTACTGGACTTTGAACCTGATGTTTAAATTTTTAATGGGTAAGAGTATTGAACTTAGATGAGTGTCAAGTGCTTCTGAAAGTATTTCATTAACAGAGAATTTTTCATCTGGATAAGTGGTAGTAAGTTCATATAGCTGAAATTTAATGATTAAATGTTAATTTTATGAATTATATCATGTATGATGAGATATAATTGTTGATGAATTGAGAATAAAATGACAATGCGAAAAGTGATTAAATGATCAAATTGAGCGGAACGTCAGATTTGAGTACTTCTAATCAGTGACAAGTGATAAGTAGTAGCTTCAGCTACACTTATCTGATCAGTGACAAATGAAAAGTGATAAGTGGTAACTTTAGTTACACTTATCTGATCAGTGACAAGTGATAAGTGGTAGCTTTAGCTACACTTATCTGATCAGTGATAAGTGACAAGTGATAAATGTGATCCGTGTAAGACCGTGGCAGGGCTATGGCTTCGGAAAGTGATAAGTGATCATACGTAAGACCATAGTTATACTATGGCAAAGTGGAAGTGAAGTACTCAATTTTCCGTAACCGTTCCCTAATTTGATTAAGGATGGTAAGTGAAAAAAAAAAGGCCCAAAAGAGTTAAAGTAAATGTTTTGGGCATATGAATATGAACCTGGTACTTCTGACTCTGTATTCAGATGTTGATATGTCGACAGAATTAAGTTGAATGTTAAGTGTATTCAGGATTCACGATATCAGTGATAATATTAAAATCATAATAAGGCAGGACTATTGTGAATTTCGTATCAAGTTTCCCTCAATCTTCAGATCAAGAGATATGCTAGTGGGTTGTTTTCGAACGTTTGACGGAATTAGTATAATAATTTCAATATGTATCGATTCTTTATTTGACAGAATTGACTGAGTTATATTGGGATTTAGATCGATGACAGAGTGTTTCTAAAAGTATCGTCTTAAAAAGGGTTATTTAATGATGTTGGAAATCGTGAGAAAGATATTAAACTTCATTCCGGTAAGATTTTCGGGGACGAAAATCCTAAAAGGGGGAGAGTTGTAACAGCCCAAATTTGGGTCTAGTCGGAACAGTATTTTCGAGACCACAAATTCGACGAGTAAAATTCTATTTTTATTATATTTTTATGGTCTACAATTTTACGGAAAGATTTCGTAAAAATTTTGTTCAAAAATTTTGACGTTTGAGCACTCAATTTAGTCAAAAGGACTAAATTGTAAAAAGTGCAAAAGTTGAGTTCTATATATTAGAGGTGTCAAATTGCTATGAGTTTTAAATTGGAGGCCCTTAAAAGGTAATTAGACCATTGAATAACTTGATGGACAAAAATGGGCATGAATAGGACAAAAGTGAAATAAAAGTCTTAAGGGTATTTTAGTCATTTAGTGTTTTAAATGAATAAAAAGACAAAATACAAGAAAAAAATCTGCTCATCTTCTTCATGTTGCTGCTGAAAATTTCTAGACTCCATGGCTAAGGGTTTCAAGCTTTTCAAGCTTCATAGTAAGTGTTTTTGAGCCCCGTTTTTAATGTTCATCGTATTTTTGAAATCCCGGTAACTTAGTCTAGCTATTTCTACCATTATTTTGAGCTAGATTTTAATTTTAAAAATTGACTCGTGTTGAATAATTGTGAATTTTGATGAATTATGGTAGATTATGCATGTCTATGATTAGAGAAACGAGTTTTATTAGATGATTTTCGATGAAATCGTATAAAAGGGGTTAAATTGTAAAAGTTATAAATTGGTCATAAGTGTGTGAACTAGCTAGAATTTGATGTTTCCATAGAAGAGAAAAATGATCAGCATGTTATAAAACATAAGAATAAGGGCTGAAGTTTAATTTTCGAGTATTGGGGCAAAAGTGCAAATATGTAAAAGTTTAGGGGCAAATTTGTAATTTTGAAAAAGTTGAGTTAAGGATTGTTTTAAACAGTACATTAATTAAATAAGTGAAATGTGATGTTTTAGACTCCGAAAAATGAGATTTGGACCTAGAACGGGAGGAAAATTAAAAATCGAGAAAGTTGGTAAAATGGCCGTTTTGATATCGAGGTAAGTTCATATGTTTAATAAGCATTTAATGATGCAAGTTTGAATGTTAGATTGAAATTTTAGTTATTAATACTTTAGTATTGATTTTCCAATATAATTATAATGTTCGATATTGACTCGACATTTTAATGAAAATTGGTATAAATTACATGTAAGATCAAATTAGAAAGATGGCTTTGTGTAATATCAAGAAAGTATTGAATAGAATAATTTGGGGAGGATAAGTTAAATTGATGATGTGATGAGATTGAGAATGTAATTATGTAAGTTATGTGTAAATAATAGTGATAAATTTTTATATAAATGGTGAATTAATATTAAATGTGGAAGAAAAATTGTTCATGAATTATTCAAGTGCTAAAGTGTTTAAAATAAGTGTTAAGAGTAAATTCCCGGTTGAACATAGGAATAGAAGTGGATACTGGAGACCAGTGTTACAGTGTTACAGTGAGTCCCGGGTGCTGGGTGATCTAGCATGTGTTGCAGACACCTGACAGCTTGTGTGAGCAGGCCCGTGGACATTTCCAGTGTTATCGACCAGTGAAAAGTGGTAGCTCTGGCTACCTGATCAGTGAAAAGTGGTAGCTTCGACTACCTGATCAGTGAATAGTGGTAGCTTCAGCTACATTACAGTGGTAGCTTCGGGTACATATCAGTGGTAGCTTTGGCTACATTATAGTTGTAGCTTCGGCTACATTACAGTGGTAGCTTCGGCTACATATCAGTGTGGCACTTATGTGCTAATTCTCTACGTATCCGTGTATATTCCGAGTGTTCAACGGGAAAATCGATTAAGTGAAATTATGTGTGACTTTGTAGTGATAAGTGTAGTTATATACCTGTGTAACGTATGAGCAATATGCCCTATCTGTAATTGGAAATTAGAAAGATTGATATAAGTAAGTAATGAATACAACTAAAGGGAGAAAGAGAGAGAGAGAGCAAAAATTTACAATAAAACTGTTTTAGATAGCAGCAGTGACGTGAATTCGAAAAATCACCAAAAAATAGTAGAAATTGAATAATAAGTTGGATGAGCTATTGATTTAAAGATTATTGCGTCTATTTTCATATAAAAGAAACAGAGCAAATAAAGGATTTTTATATTTTGAGATACTTAAATTCTTGTGAGATTAGTTCAGAATGATTATGTGATCCCCTGTTCTACCTTGGAAAAATCATTTCAAATTGTACAAAAATAATTATGGGCTATATTTTATATGCTTGAAATCCTTAATGAGTATAGTTTTAATTGAAACAAATTATAACATCATTTGAATTCTGTACAAGGAGAAAATTGATTCGTAGTGAAAAGTGGTCAGAATAGTCAAACAGTGAAATAGGGGAAATTTTAATGAATAAACTGTACTAATTGGCTAAGCCAAAAATTCTGGAAATTTTATGGTATGAATATATGTGAGTCTAGTTTTAGGGAAAATTAAAGGATCTTAATTTTGAGTTTTTTAGCTCGATACATAAATAATTTAGTGACTATGACTCAAGTAGACAGCTTAAGATGAACATGAGAAAATGGTGGAACTATGTATAATTATGATTGCATTATCTTGAGAACTTGTTGTGAGGATTTGTCATGTTGAGGCTTTGATAAGGCTACAAATAAGTTGGGAAAGTAAGAACTTAGCATTATTTATGCAAGTTATGACAGCTTAGTAGTAAGCTAAATTCAGTGCTAATGCTTATTATTATTACATGTGAACTTACTAAGCTTTATAAGCTTACCCCCTTTTCTTTCCCATGTTACAGAGTCCTACTAAACAAGCTCGGGTTTGAGGTCGTCGGAGATCGCTTCACACTATCAAGCTATCTATGGGTATCTTTATTTTTAAATGATTTAAGTTATGGCATGTATAGGGGCTTGACTAAGTCATTTTGTATATGTGTTAATTAATTTGACCAAATGTATTGTTAAGTCTGGTAATGCCTCGCACTTGGTTCCGGCATAGGATACGTGTAAGGGGTGTTGCTGATTATATTAAACCGTAAGCATTTGAAAAAAAATTGTAAAGTCGGTAAAATTGGAAAATAGGGTATATTAGAACTTTTTGTGTGAATGCATGAAATGGGTATTAAAGTTGTAGAAAATTACAGATTTGCCCTTAATGGGCTATATTATTAAAAAGTGATATTTAGGGCCATATGAATTATTTTGATAAATTGGCCAAGTGTGAAATTTGTGAAAAAGGGCCTCATGTGATTAAAGGGCCAAAATTTTGCTAGATCAATTAATGGGCCAAATTTGCTAGATCGATTAATGGATCAAATTTGCTAGATTGCTTAATGGGCCAACTCGTGTTATGGGCCTTATGTTGAAATTATCTTATGAATATTGTTATGCTTGTTATATGCATACATGATTGCGTGGGTTGGGATGAATTGAAGAGAAGTTTTGGTGGCTCTGCCACAATCTAGTTCGGTGGCTCTGCCACAATCTAGTTCAATGGCTCCGCCACAATCTAGTTCGGTGGCTCTGCCACAAACATTTTAAATGGCTTAAAGCTTGCGATTGGTGTGTTGGCGGGGTGGGTTGACTTGATCCCCACAGGTGTGCTGGTTGGTACGGGTGGTGTGTAGCGGATGGAAATTTAGGCTTGGTTGGGAATTTCCTATCACATGCATTTTATATTTGATATATATTGTACATTTGTAAATGGGCTCAAGCCCAATTAAATGCTTATATGATTTTGGCCCAGTGGACTCGGTAAGTGGGTTACACATTGAGTTCTAAGTAACTCACCCTATTTTCTTACCCTTTTCAGGTAATGATAATTGATGGAGGCTTAGGCCGAGGATGACTTCGTGGAGGCCATACTTCAAATGATGGTTTTTATGAACTTTAAACTACTCTTTAGTATTTTTACTTAATTATTATTTTGGCGATGTAATAAGGCCTCTAGTATTATTTTAAGGACTTTATCTCGTGGATGGATTTTAATATGTTTTAGATACTTAAATGTGACTTTTTCTAATTTTTATAAAAGTTTTCTTAAACTTGCGTATAAAAACGGGTTTTTCTTAAAAATCACTAACTCGTAAGAATTTCTGTAAAAACTCTTTTATGAATTCCATTTTCAAATTCCTTTTGAATTCTTTTAAACTTCTTTTAAAATTTAATCAAATATTTCTCTGAAAATCAAATTATAAACTCTTATGTTTTAAAATCATGAATTTTCAAATTAACCTCGATTTTTTATAAACTCCATCTCAAAAATCGTTTTGAAGATCTGTTTTAATTAAATCATTAGATGACTAAATGTATGATCGATTTGTGTGACATACCAAATCTGGTCTTAACGCATAAACCGGGTTTGGGGTGTTACATTTTATGGTATCAGAGCTAGTTTCAAAACTCGACTGTTGTTTGGGTTCAACAATAACTTTCGTTTGAAATTATTTTGAATATATAGAATTGATGTTTTAAAGGTAGTATGGCACCACAAGCATCCGGCACCAAGTCAAGTAAGTACTCATGTACTGAATGATTATTATTGTGGTATGATCATAGGAACACTCTAGAACTTCTAGTTTTAGGTGTTGAAAATCGTAGAGATCGAGACTATATGATGTGTTTGTGAAAACAACTCTATTTTTATAACTCATAAAATATCATTAATAAACACTGAAATAGTATTCTGATTCATAAAACTTGTAATCAGATTAAACCGAACTAGTCATTATGAGTACTAGAGGACGTGGACGTGGACGCGGTAGACGTGGCCGTGGTAGAGGACGAGGTGCTAGGGGTGCAATTGAAACGCCGGGTCATATGCCGGAAATGGATGGACCTGCGTCACCCGGGAGTGAGACTGGATCACATAACCATATGAGAGAGGATAATGCTTTGACACAAGCAATGTTGCGAGTCCTAGAAAGGGTTGCTAGGACTAGAACTGGGCCTGTAGCTCGTGGATCAATATCGGAATGACTCAAATCAAGTGGTGCCGAAGTTTTTAGAGGTGTCTCCGGTGTAGCTCCGAATGTTACAGAATATTGGCTCGAGGCAGTGGAACGAATCATTGATGATTTGGAATGCACCACTGAGCAGAAGCTAAGAGGAGCCGTGTCCTTGTTAAGGGACGAGGCTTATCAATGGTGGCTTACTGTTCGAGAAAGCACTGAGGTTGCATTGGTTACTTGGGATTTCTTCAAAACTACTTTCCAAGAGAAGTATGTCGGGACAAGTTATGTGGATGCCCGGAGGAAGGAATTCCTGAATTTGGTTCAAGGAAATAAGACGGTGGCAGCCTACGAGGCAGAATTTCTTCGCTTGAGCCGTTATGCTCGCACTATAGTACCGACTGATTATGAACGCTGTGTACGCTTTGAAGATGGGCTGAATGATGAGTTGCGGGTACTGATAGCCCTACAACAAGTACGAAATTTTGCCTCACTTGTAGAGAAAGCCAAGATAGCCGAAGAGGCTATGAACTCAGAACGCCAGAACCAGGAAAGAGTCAGAGGCAAGATGGATTTTAAGTACACAGGTTCTGTTAAAAGGTTCCAGAAGAGGCCTCGAAACGATGAGCCAGTTCAAGCTAGAGCACCTGTGATTACCAATCAGAGTAGAGACAGTGCTGACTGTGGGAAACGACACCCCGAGGAATGCTGGAGGAAAACTGGTGCCTGCTATAAATGTGGTTCCAAGGATCATCAGTATAAGAATTGCCCTCACCGGACTGATACGACTCAGGAAGCTCGTAACCCTGATGCTCAGCAGCCACCGAGAGGTCGTGGATCGGGTCGCGGTGGTAATGGTAACGGACGTGGTCAAGGTGCACCGGGTCGAGGTAATGGCTTTAGAGGTAACGGGAAGGTAAGATAGCCGAGATTGGTCTATGCGGTCAGCGTCGGGAAGATGGCGATGCACCTGATGTGATAACTGGTACGTTCTTCATCTTTGATGTACCTGTTACTGCTTTGATAGATATCGGGTCTACCCACTCGTATGTTGCTAGTGCCATAACTGGAAACATGAATATTAGATCTGAGATTACTGATAGAGAGATGACGGTAATTAGTCCTTTAGGACAGTCAGTAATTTTGAATAAATTGTTTAGAGACGTGCCGTTGGAAATTCAAAGAGAAATATTTTTAGCAGATTTGATGGAATTGCCTTTCGGCGAGTTTGATCTTATTTTGGGCATGGATTGATTGGTGAAGCACCGGGCGCAATTGGATTGTGCTGAAAAGCAGATGTCAATAAGGATTGTGGATGATGAGGAGGTAGTAATGATAGGCGAGCGAAGAAACTTTTTGGCAAATGTGGTATCTGCTTTGAAGGTAGAAAATTGGTGCGAAAAGGGTATGGAGCATTCTTAGCCTTCATTAGTGCTTTGGATGCCAAGGAATTATCGGTGGAAGGTGTGAGAATGGTGAAAGAATTTCCAGATGTCTTTCCTGAAAAACTTCCGAGTCTACCTCCAGATCAGGAAGTAGAATTTGGCATTGAGCTTTTACCTGGAACGGCTCCGGTGTCCATTGCTCCTTATAGAATGGCGCCGAAGGAGTTAGCAGAGCTTAAAGCTCAAATTCAAGAATTGTTAGATCGAGGATTGATTCGACCGAGTGTGTCTCCGTGGGGAGCACTAGTTTTGTTCGTTAAGAAGAAGGATGGGTCGATGCGTATGTGCATTGATTATACGCAGTTGAATAAATTGACGATCAAGAATAGGTATCCATTGCCGAGAATCGATGACCTGTTTGATCAATTGAGAGGAGCTTCAGTTTTCTCCAAGATTGATTTGAGATCGGGTTATCATCAACTCAAGGTGAAGGAGGCATATATTCATAAGACGGCATTCCGAACTCGTTATGGACATTATGAGTTTTTGGTGATGCCGTTTGGTTTGACCAATGCACCAGCTGCATTTATGGACATGATGAACCGAGTCTTTCAACCCTATCTAGACCGGTTCGTAGCGGTCTTCATAGATGATATCTTTGTATATTCGAGGAATGAAGAAGAACATGACTCACATTTGCACATTGTGTTGCAAATTTTGCGAGATAAGCAACTTTATGCCAAATTCAGTAAATGCAAATTTTGGTTGAAGGAAGTGACTTTCTTGGGTCATGTGGTGTCAGCCGAAGGAATAAGAGTTGATCCTCGAAAGGTAGAGGCGGTGTTAGATTGGAAGCCACCAAAGTCAGTGGTTGAAATTTCGAGTTTCTTGGGTTTGGCTGGTTACTATAGACACTTTGTTGAGGGGTTTTCGTTGATTGCTGCACCCCTAACTAAGCTGTTGCGAAAGGGAGTACCGTATGTGTGGAGCGATAAACAACAAGAGAGTTTTGAGAAACTGAAGAAGATTTTGATGGAAGCGCCAGTACTAATTCAACCTGAGGCTGGAAAAGAGTTTATCGTTTACTGTGATGCGTCACACACGGGTTTAGGATGTGTACTGATGCAAAGTGGAAAACTGGTGGCTTATGCTTCTCGTCAGTTGAGACCGCATGAAGTCAACTATCCTACACATGACTTGGAGTTGGCTGTGGTGGTGTTTGCTTTAAAGATTTGGAGGCATTATCTTTATAGTGAGAAGTCGATCATTTATACGGACCATAAGAGTCTTAAGTACCTCCTTACCCAAAAAGAGTTGAACTTGAGACAATGGAGATGGGTGGAGTTGTTAAAGGATTATGACTTCTCAATCGAGTGCCATCCTGGAAAGGCTAACGTTGTGGCAGACGCTTTGAGTCGTAAGGTAGTATCGGAGTTAAGAGCAATGTTTGATCATCTCAGTTTGTATGAGGATGGCAGTTTGCTAGCGGAACTTCAGGTGAAGCCATTGTGGTTAGAGCAGATCAATGAAAAGCAGCTGTCAGATGAAAAGTTGGGTCTTTTAATGCAACAAGTTGAAAGTGGTATAATAGAGGACTTTGGATTGAACAAGGATGGCGTGCTGTGTTTTCGTGGAAGAGTTTGTATGCCCATGGATTCGGATTTGAGACAAATGATTCTACGAGAGGCGCATAGTAGCCCTTATGCTATGCACCCCGGAGGAAATAAGATGTATCGGGATCTCCGTGAGCAGTATTGGTGGCCAAGGTTAAAGCGGGAAGTTATTGATTTTGTGGGTAAGTGCTTGACTTGTCAACAAGTGAAGGCGGAACATCAATTACCATCGGGTTTATTGCAACCAGTAAAGATTCCTCTATGGAAATGGGAGCAGATAACGATGGATTTTGTTAGTGGGTTACCCTTAACACCTGCTAAGAAAGATTCTATTTGGGTGGTAGTTGATCGATTGACGAAGACTGCTCATTTTCTACATGTTTGTACGGATTACTCGCTGCAGAAGTTGGCTAAGCTGTATGTATCTGAGATCGTGAGGTTGCATGGGGTACCAGTGTCTATCATATCGGACAGGGATCCCAAGTTTACATCACGGTTTTGGAAAGCTTTACATGAGGCTTTGGGAACAAAGTTAAACTTCAATACGGCTTTTCATCCTCAGCCAGATGGTCAGTCAGAAAGAGTAATTCAGATTTTGGAAGACATGTTAAGAAGTTGCGTGATTGACTTCAGAGGTAGTTGGGAGGATTTCCTACCGTTGGCAGAGTTCGCGTATAATAACAGTTACCAATCCAGTACCCAAATGGCGCCCTATGAAGCGTTATATGGTCGTAGGTGTCGCACCCCTACTTGTTGGACCGAATTGGGGGAACGACAGTTGTTGGGTCTTGAGTTGATATCTGAGATGGAAGAAAAGGTAAAGGTGATTCGAGCGCGGTTAAAGGAAGCTTCGGATAGACAAAAATCATATGCAGATCTGAAGCATAAGGATATTGAGTTTGCGGTGGGAGATCAGGTCTTTCTGAAAGTCTCACCTTGGAAGAAGATTTTCAGATTTAGAAGGAAGGGCAAGTTGAGCCCTAGGTTTATTGGACCGTACCGTGTGTTGAAGCGTGTAGGACCAGTGGCCTATCAGCTTGAATTACCTCCGGAGTTGAGTCAGATTCATAGTGTCTTCCATGTTTCTATGCTGAGGCGTTATAGATCGGATCCATCTCACATAGTATCGGTAGAAGAAGTGGAGTTAAGGCCAGACTTGTCTTTCGAGGAGGAACTAGTGAAAATCGTAGACCGTGATGTTAAGGTGCTAAGAAAGAAGACTGTGCCGTTAGTTAAGGTTCTATGGCATAATCACAGAGCGGAGGAAGCTACGTGGGAGCCTGAGGACGCAATTCGGCAACAATATCCTCACCTCTTTTAACCAGGTAAATTTCGAGGACGAAATTTTCTTTAAGGAGGGTAGAATTGTAACATCCTAAAAATATGAGTATCGATATGTTGCATGTTTTTGGTGCTTAGCTTGTGAAGGATTAAATTTGTGTGCTTAATATAGTCTTGAGAAGGCACAGGATTATTCGGAATTAGAATAAATTTTAGAAATGAGTACTTTATTGAAGTGGACCAAGTGACCTTGATGGTTAAGGAAATTTAGTGTCAAAAACTAGCATAAGATGAGCTAGTAGTAAAGTGGAGTTGGAACCATAAGTGTTGCTTGAGGGGAGAGGTTCGAATCCCATGGAATGCATTTTGGTGACTTTTATTTTTGCACCTTTATAGCATGTGTCGGTCAAGCCTTATTTATGTTAAGGTTGGACTATTTTACTTATGGCAAGGTGGCTAATAGTTAAGGTAAGCATGGAACTTAAGGAAAAGAATCTTATGAAAAAGGCATTAAGGGTGGACACAAGGCTTAATGTAAGGTGAATGTTTTGGAAAGTTTTGTGTGGCAAAAACTTTGACTTTGTGTCCATGTACTTGGATGATTTTTGGGGTTAAGGGGTGGCCGAAATTTTGAAGGCATTTGGATGAATTAGGAGCTAGTTGTGCACCTCTCTTTTAGTCATTTTGTGTTTTCTCAAAGCATTTCTCTCTAATTTTTCCCCTCTTAGCCAAATGTATAATGGACAAAAGGTAAACCATTTTCTTTTCTTTTGGTCATTTGAGTTTTGACAATTCGGTTTTGAGTTGTTCTTTCTCCCCAAATTATTTCTTCTTTCTCTCCTCTTTGTGACCGAAAATACCAAAACATCAAAGACCATTTCTTCTCTTTTTCTCTCATTGCCGAATGTACATTGACTCAAAGTTCTCCTTTGAATCATCTTTTATCCTTGAGAACCGAAATCCAAACCTTCATTTCTATTCTCTTTTCTTCTTTACTTCTCTTAAAAGACTCTCAAACATCATTCTCTCCCTAATTCTTCACCATGGCCGAATGTTGATGGTAAAATCTTAGCCGAATCTTTCTCTTTATTTATAATCTTTTCTCTTTCCAACAAATCCTTCTTTCTTGGTAGTGATATTTCGGAGTGCCGATTATTTCTACATCGATTAGTCGACCTTAGCCATAATAAGATCGTGTGGAAAAGAAGTTCATCATTCAAGGTGAGGGATCAATTTTGAAAAGGGGGTTTATATTATTCTTTTAATTGATTAAGGATTTTTTTTTGATTTATTGATTCTGTCATAGGGACTTTATTAATCGACTTTCACTCTTTGAACGAAAGAATCCTGTGGTAAGCTTATTACGCCTTTAAAATCAATTGGTTGTAATAAGGGAATATTAGTTGGACTAACATTTAATTGTCAGTGGAGGCAATCAAAATAGGGTCGAAAAGGGTTGTTAATAGCGTTTGGAAGAGGGGTGGTTCCGCTATTCCCCCTAAATTCAAACGAAGTGCTGTTTCGGGAATCCGAGACTTTCCATCGGGTTGTGGACTCTCATCCGAGGAGAATCGATTATTCGAAGTCGTGTGTACTCCGGAGCCATTGACTGTTTGTGGTTCTTCAACGGGTTATGAACCATCAATCGGGAAGAAACCACAAATAATTATTGTTTGAAATTCCGAGGGTAAAGATCTAGATCGTTTATCTTAACATAGAATTATATTAAGTATTAGCGTTTAATCAAATATGTCACGTATTTAGGTATCGACGAGTGGGAAAGTATAGTTCCCACCGTAATCAGGTGTGTAACTTCACACTTACCTCATGGATTATATTATACCGTAAGCATTTGAATAAAAATTGTAAAGTCGGTAAAATTGGAAAATAGGGTATATTAGCACTTTTTGTGTAAATGCATGAAATCGGTATTAAAGTTATGGAAAATTACAGATTTGTCCTTAATGGGCTATATTATTAAAAAGTGATATTTAGGGCCATATGAATTATTTTGATAAATTGGCCAAGTGTGAAATTTGTGAAAAGGGGCCTCATGTGATTAATGGGCCAAAATTTTGCTATACCGATTAATGGGCCAAATTTGCTAGATCGATTAATGGATCAAATTTGCTAGATTGCTTAATGGGCCAACTTGTGTTATGGGCCTTATGTCGAAATTATCTTATGAATATTGTTATGCTTGTTATATGCATACATGATTGCATGGGTTGGGATGAATTGAAGAGAAGTTTTGGTGGCTCTGCCACAATCTAGTTCAATAGCTCCGCCACAATCTAGTTCGGTGGCTCTGCCACAAACATTTTAAATGGCTTAAAGCTTGCGATTGGTGTGTTGGCGGGGTGGGTTGACTTGATCCCCACAGGTGTGCTGGTTGGTACGGGTGGTGTGTAGCGGATGGAAATTTAGGCTTGGTTGGGAATTTCATATCACATGCATTTTATATTTGATATATATATTGTACATTTGTAAATGGGCTCAAGCCCAATTAAATGCTAATATGGTTTTGGCCCAGTAGACTCGGTAAGTGGGTTACACATTGAGTTCTAAGTAACTCACCCTATTTTCTTACCCTTTTCAGGTAATGATAATTGATGGAGGCTTGGGCTGAGGATGACTTCGTGAAGGCCATACTTCAAATGATGGTTTTTATGAACTTTAAACTACTCTTTAGTATTTTTACTTAATTATTATTTTGGCGATGTAATAAGGCCTCTAGTATTGTTTTAAGGACTTTATCTCGTGGATGGATTTTAATATGTTTTAGATACTTAAATGTGATTTTTTCTAAGTTTTATAAAAGTTTTCTTAAACTTGCGTATAAAAAGGGGTTTTTTCTTAAAAATCACTAACTCGTAAGAATTTCTGTAAAAACTCTTTTATGAATTCCGTTTTCAAATTCCTTTTGAATTCTTTTAAACTTCTTTTAAAATTTAATCAAATATTTCTCTGAAAATCAAATTATAAACTCTTATGTTTTAAAATCATGAATTTTCAAATTAACCTCGGTTTTTGATAAACTCCATCTCAAAAATCGTTTTGAAGATCTGTTTTAATTAAATCATTAGATGACTAAATGTATGATCGATTTGTGTGACATACCAAATCTGGTCTTAACGCATAGACCGGGTTTGGGGTGTTACACGTGTGCCCTATTTTGAAGAATTTTTTTTAAGTTTCGTAAAAGTTTTAAATGTGATCAGTTCATTCCCGAACCACTTATAAAGCATGTTTGAGGTCTCGTAGACCTTCTAAAGGGACTTTATGTTATTCATTAACTATGATATGCTGATGTGGAAGTAATGGTTGTTTAAATGTTATGATTCGACCGATAATACCTCGTAACCCTAGTCCGGTGATGAATATGAGTTAGGGGTGTTACAAAATAAACCAACATAAGCCATCACACATGGCTATATATGCATGCCAAAATATAAACATTTATAAACCAATTCAAATGGCCAATATCATTAGCAAAACATAGCCAAAATGACTCAAAATCCTTATACATGCCATATACTTAATATACCAAAATTCAAAAGAACCAAGTGATAGGTAGATAGTGTGACGATGTCTCTGACGATCCCCGAATCTGAGTTAGCTTTAAATTCACTATAAAACATAGAAAAATAAACAATGTAAGCTTTAAAGCTTAGTAAGCTTGTATGAAATAGACTCAATACAATCTCATAAATATAATTCAATAAATTGAATAAAACAACAATAAGCTTACTAACTAACAAACCTTTCATATACTCATTCACAAGCTAAATAATTTCACCTTCATTTTTTCGATTGAATGTTAAAATAGTTTATACACATACCTATACCATCCCATACAAATCTCATACACATTCTCGTCTTACATTTACCCGTTGAACCATTCGAAATAGAAGTCGGATACTCAAGGATCTCACAGGATAAGTACCTATACCATGGCCTGTAGCCAAATCAAGGTAACTTATCTTCGAAGTTCTGATATCATGGCCCGAAGCCAAAATCAGTCGATATGCCTAGCCCAAAGCCAAATCGGTATATCTCGCACCCGAAGTGCTATATCATGGCCCGAAGCCAACTCAATGTATCCCCTAATGACATGTCACTAGCATCCTAAACTCTTCCTAAGGTTCACCCGAGATTTCGGATGTCGAATCGTCATCGAATTACTATCGTTCATATCCACAGTCTCGTATTTTTTTTCAATTTATGTAATATCAAAGCATATCAAATACATTTTTATAGAAATTTATCACATACGAATTTACCTCAGATGTGTAAACGACAAAATGAGGTGATTAATCAATAACTTTATCTTTTCCCCGATCCAAGTCCGTATTTCTCCTATCTTGATCTAAATATAATCAAAATTAACTTATTTAATCATCTCTCTATTCAATTTAGTCCAAAACACACTTTAAAACACATTTACACTTTTGCCCCTAATATTTCACATTTTTCACAATTTAGTCCTTATTTCATAAAATCACAAATTAATGAAATTCAAAATAAACCCATGCTAGCTGAATTACCATAATGCCCCTAGCAGCTCATATTTTTCATTTATTACACATTTCAACCACAAAATTTTAACACTCTCAATTTAATCCCTATTTTGCATTTTCACTAAAAATCACTTTACAAAACTTGCATAATTCATAATAAAGTATCTATCATCAAAAATCAAAACTCATACATATTCATCAATGGCAACTTTCACAATCTCTAACATTTTTGCAAAATAGTCCTGGGCTAGCTAGACTTAGCTGGAACGATCTTAAAAACGTAGAAATCATTAAAAACGGGACAAAAATCATACCTTAATTGAGAAAAATTGCCTTAGCTGAATGATAGCCCTAAAATGATGTTTCTTCTCTTCCAAAAATTGGTGGAGAAGATAATACCAACAATTAATTTGGTTTTGTTTTATTTATTTTAAGTTAAATTACCAAATTACAATTATAACCTTAATAAAACCATTTAAAACACCTTAATATGTGTCCATATATGTTTGCTCACAAATAAAATGCTCTATTTACAACATAAGGACCTTAAATTTAAGGTTCGATAACTATTTGACACCTTTAGCTAATAGAACAACAATTTTACATTTTACGCGATTTAGTCCTTTTTTATCAAATTAAGCAACCAATTGTTAAAATTTCTTAATGAAAATTTCACACCATCATATATTCATGTTGTAAACATTTAAATAATAATAAAATAAATATTTCAACCTCATATTTGTGGTTTTGAAACCACTGTTCTAATTTGACTAAAAACAGGCTGTTACATGACCAAATCAGCCCACTTCATTCATATCCGGATAGATTACTCCTTACAGAAGTTAGCTAAACTGTATATCGCTAAAATTGTAAGGCTACACAGAATTCCAGTCTCAATCATCTCTGACAGAGATCCGCGATTTACATCTCAGTTCTGTAAGAAACTCCATAAGGCTTTAGGCACTCGACTTAATTTCAGCACTTCGTACCACCCTCAGAATGATGGACAGTCAAAGCTAGTTATCCAAATCCTAGAAGATATGCTTCGGTGTTGTGTGATAGACTTCAGGGGTAGTTGGGAGGAATACTTATCGTTGGAGGAGTTTGCATACAATAACAACTTTCAGTCTAGTATTCAGATGGCACCCTACGAAGCCTTGTTTGGTCGTAAGTGCCGTACTCTGTTATATTGGAAAAAATTAAGTGAACACCGGATATTGGGTCCTAAGCTGGTTTCTGAAACTGAGAGCACTGTGAAAGTTATTTGTGATCGTTTGAAAGTAGCCTTTGATTGACAGAAGTCTTATGCAGATTTAAAAAGAAAGGATATTGAGTTTTCGATAGGTGATCAGGTGTTCCTAAAAGTATCACCTTGGAAAATGGTTCTCCAATTTGGACACAAGGGTAAGCTGAGTCTGAGGTTTATTGGACCTTACCGTATTCTGAAGCGTGTCGGACTTGTTGCGTATTAGTTGGAGTTAAAGTCAGAATTAGAACAAATTCATGATGTATTTCATGTCTCGATGCTGACAAGGTGTCGATCGGATCTGTCGCATATTTTTATTATCGACGAGATCGAATTGCGACCGGACTTAACATTCGAATAAGAGCCTGTCTAGATCTTAGAGCTTGATGTTAAGGTACTGAGGAAGAAAACTGTTCTTCTAGTAAATTTTCTATCGTTGAACCACAGTACTGAGAAAGTCACGTGGGAACATGAGGAATCAGTCCGCTGGCTGTATCCGTATATGTTTGACTCAGGTAAAATTTTGAAGCCGAAGTTTTTTTAAGGGGAGAGAGTTGTAATGCCCCAAAATTTTAAGAATTTAATTGTGAGAATCTACAGTAATTTAAAATTCTGTATCTACAGTTATATGCTCTGCTTTTGTGTTTAAGGTCTAAAGTTCAAGTTGCATCGTTAAAAGTTTTATTGTTTTCAAAATTAACCCATAAGCAATCGTTACCCGGTTAAGTTCAATTCAGTGTGAAATTGTGCCAAGAATGAACCTGCAGGTTCACTGGTTATGTATCTATCTGTATTCTGTTAGGTCCCGTCTTCGAGCCCTGAAGGTTTCCAATAAGGAAAATATTTTTTGTCAAATGCTAGAAATATGCTTGGAAGTTAGGCTACTAATTAACGATAATTCCTTCTTCTTCATTTTTTTTCTTTCTTTCTTCTTTTTCATTTCTATCTTCCTTTTCGTTTTAATTATTTTGTTAATCGGAGTAGTGGGGGAATACGGGTGATAAACCATAAAAGTAACATATTTTAATCCCACATTTAGTATGCTTTTGGATGATTTAAGCCTTGATTCATATAAAAAGGTGCTCTTAATCCTTTCTTTTCATGTTTTGTACTCAGAAAAGTACCTAAGGATGAAAAGAACGAGAAACGGGCTTAAAACGGACCAAATTGGGCCAAGAGAGAAATCGACACGGCCTGGCCCAAAGCTAACACGGCTGTGCCTTATTAAAAGTCTGAGCACGGCTTGGCCACAATCCACACGGGCATATGTCATGGCCGTGTCACTGTCGCTGGAAAGAGCAATTTCATTCAGGAAAGGATACTTGGAGGCAAATAAACACATTCCAAAGCCTATTCAAACACCCTATTAGGAATTCTACTTAAATTAGGATACTTAGGGGCCAAGTAAGGCATCACAAAGTCTATATAAACACTTTAGGGGGCAACTTGAGAGGGGAGTTCGGCAGAAGCCAGAACAGGCATCAAAGCTAGGCCAATGAGCCAAGCCAAGAAGGTCAGAATTAGGAAATAACGCGAGGATAGCCAGTTGATCCATCCCAAGAAGCCGGAGTTATACTCAAGACGGCAAAATTCTCCTTCAATTCCTTCAGGGGGTTTTAGGAATTTCTTATGTTTTGTTTTATCTTTTCTCTTGCGATGTTTTCTTTATTCATTATGAACTAAACCCCTCAGATACCTGAAGAGGATAAAACCTAGACGAATCTTGTTATGTGATTTTTAAGTTATATGATCAATTACTTAGGTTGTTCTTAATTATGTTGCTTAATCCAAATCTAATGTGCTTAGGTGGAGGAGGAATAGACCCTACCTAAGAGAAGATCTAATGTAATTAAGTGGAGTTGATCGAACGCCTAGAGATAGGGTTACGAGATTTTTCCGGATTAGGGTGAAACCTAATATGGGAGTCGATTGATCGATTTACTGCTATCCTAGGGGGTTATTATAAGCGAACAAGAGTTCCACTAATTAACCTAGGGTTAGACGTTATTCACCTTGAGAGAGGGTTTAATATAGGTTAGGGAGTCCTACGGATCAAGCTAAGTAAAGAAATTGTATAATTAAGGGTTGGATAACAAGTGAAGTCTAGGTGGATTCTCCCTGAGGGTATCGTCGTGATCAATTGAGTTTTCTTCAAGTTATTTTCCAAATCGTCCTTTTTGCCTTTGTGTCCTTAGTTTAGTTCTTTTCAATTTAGTTTTAAAGCACTTCACTCCGTTTTTAAGGCTAAATAATAAAAAGAAGGTTAGTATTAGTACTTTTAGTTCCTTTGGGTTCGATAAGCCGGTCTTGCCTAAGCTATACTACTATTCGACAGGTACACTTGCCTTTAATCATTGTCAGAGTTAGTCTCCAGGTTTGATCATTTTTTTAAAAATTTTTAAAGCTCTGATTGCGGCTGCAAGTTTTTGGCGCCGTTACCGGGGAACTAAAATATTAAGAAAGCTTAATTTTTATTACTTTAGCCATTTTTTATTATTGCAATTTTTTTATTTGTTTTATTTTTACTTTGCTAATTTTTCTTTGCCTTGACAGATAATTTTAGTTTAGAGGAGATAGCACTAAATAACTATCAGTGGCAAGTTATGAGGACAACGTCAACAAAAGCCGCCAGTGTCTCCAACCTCGACATGGTTACCAGGTTATCTAACCAGCTAGAGATGATGAATAAAAAGATTGGTGGTTTGTATAGTTCCTCACAGGTACACTTAGTAATGCAATATGACTCGAATCTAGGAGAGTGGCGAATCCTGAGTACCCACCCTATAGATATGGCATGGAAAACGAGCAAGCTCACTATACGGGTAACTATTTTAGAACACAAAATATTTTTTATAATGACACTTATAACGCAGGTTGGAGTTACCATCCCAATTTTTCGTGGGATGATCAAAATAGCCAAAGACTGAAACTTCCTCCAAACTTTCAACAACCACCTCACCAACAGGAAGAGGAGTCGCACCTTGAAGAGATGCTGACAATATTTTCGGCAGACACAGAGAAACGTATCCAAGAAACTGAGAGAACAATCAAAAGCAATGAGAGTCGAATCGTGGAAATTACTAAGTCAGTCAAGGAAGTCACTAAAGCAATCGAACAACTTGCAAAGCTGATGTCAGAACGACCGCAAGGGCTTTTACCTAATAACATGGAGATTAACCCTAAGGAGCAAAATCAAGCTATCACCGCTCAGGACAGTAAAGGGTTAGATGAACCCAATGCAATACCAGAAAACAAGGTAGACGAAGGTAAAACAGAGGTAACACAAGAAAAGCCAAAACCAGTAATCAAAGAGTACCAACCTCGCATACCTTATCCCGAAGCAATGAAAAGAGGTGATTCAGAAGAATAATTCGGTAAGTTTCTTAAACTTTTAAAGAAATTACATATTAACTTACCTCTTCTTGAAGCTCTTTTTCAGACTCCAGACTCAAGGAAATTTTTAAGACAGCTCTTGACAAACAAACGCAAATTAGACGAGGAGCGCCACGTGGAATTAAACGCAACATGCTCAGCAATGTTACAGAACAGACTATCGTAGAAGTAAAAAGACATAGGGAGTTTTACAATTACATGTTTAATTGGTAGTTTATCTATTGATAATGCTTTAGCTAATTTAGGGGCAAGCATCAATGTTATGCCTTATAAAATGTTTAAACAACTAGGTTTAGGGAAACCCAGACAAACTAGGATGAGCATTTACCTAACTGATAAAACTATCAGAATTCCTAGGGGTATAATAGAAAATGTTCTAATCAAAATTGATAAATTCATATTCCCAGTAGATTTTGTTGTCTTAGACATGAATGAGGACAATTCGATTCCTTTAATTTTAGGAAAACCCTTTCTAGCAACTGCTGGGACTAAAATTGATGTTGGTACAGGAGAACTCATTCTTCGTGTAGGTGATGAATCAATCAGTCTACAAGCTTTTGACTCGGCCAGGACATCAAGTGATGAATGTGAGAAAGTAAATTCAGTTGATAATCAAATTGTTCAACTTTCACCACAGGAAACACCACAAGGCTACAAACCTGAGCTGAATCATGGGCCTCAAGCCGTACAAGCTCATAACAGTGAATTGTTAGTGGAATCTGACCTAAGGCAAGAACCTGTGGTAAGTGAAGGTAAGGTTGAGGTAAGCCGTGATTTACCAAACCCGATAAATACAGAGTACCAATCTCATGTGCCATATTCCGATGAAATAAAGAAAGACCACACAGAGGAAGAATTCGGTGAACTCACACTTCGTGTAGATGACGAATCAATCAGTCTTCAAGCTCTTGACTCAGCTAGGACATCGAGTAATAAAGGTGCGAACATTAATTCTATTGATAATCATTTGGTTCAACCTTCTTTACAGGAAGCATCACGAAATCACTTAGCTGAGCTAGATCTTAGACCTCGTGCCAACAAAGAAGAAACACATAAGGAACAAAACCTTAGGGTTGACAAACTAAAAGAGAAGGAAACACAAATCAGAGAGGAACAGGAACCACACGAAGTGAAACCGAAGGAAACCCCAGATGAGCTGATAAGAACAACAAATCCCATCAAAACAGAGGATCAGGTATTGTTAAATAAGGAAGACCCACGAATCGCCAATTCAGACCTCAAGACAAACGAAGAAATCACTTTTGAGGTACTTAATGTCTTCCTATACGGCAGAGTCGAGG
The DNA here is from genome assembly GCA_005393395.2 of Gossypium australe. NCBI lineage: Eukaryota > Viridiplantae > Streptophyta > Magnoliopsida > Malvales > Malvaceae > Gossypium > Gossypium australe. The sequence goes on from CM016623.1 coordinate 131,324,779, forward strand.
TAAGCAATCCTAAATTCAACACTTTTGAGGTAAACATTACTCGACTTAAACTATATATCCATAACCGAAGTGATCGCATGAGAAAGGATTTTCACCTCCTCAAACCACCATGACCATACGAATGAGAGGTAAAGTCTAGCTTAAGACTATAAACGAGCGCTTCTCGGGAGGCAACCCGAGCACTAACCCTATTTTTACATTTTTTATTTTTATTTTTTTCTTTTCTTTTTCCTTTTAGCACCTAATCATAAACTAACCAAAGAGCAAATTTCTAGGCCACACGGCCCTACACACGAGCGTGCCCGTGGCCGTGTGGAAGCCAGGGGATGCACCATGGGCATGCCAGTAGCCGTGCACGACATAGAAAAATTTCTTTTCCCAACACGGGTGACGATAATAGTCCACACCTGTGCCGATGCCCGTGCAAGGTTATTGACTTGTTAAGCACGGGTTAAACACGGCCGTGCCTTCCAACCGTGCCAAAATTCTGACTTATCGAACATGGGAGGAGCACGCCCGTATTAAATGACCGTGTGAAGAAAGACAGGGGCGTGCCACTACACCCACGGCCGTGCCCGAACACCCTGAACGTGCCCAAAATTCAAAATCCCAAAACATAGGCTACATCTCTACTTAAACCTCATTCTCCCTTTTTCTAGTTGTCTTTCATTTTTCATTATTTATTTTTATTTTTATTTTTATTTCCATTTTATTATTATTATTTTTTCTTCTTCTTCTTATTCTTTATGATATTTAGATTTAGCTTAGGATACAATAAAATCAGACCGGCTGCTTCGAGGATTCAATTTCAAACAGTTCGAGACGCTTCCCTACGTTCACCACCAATCCTATCCGGATTCTTTTCATTGACTTCATCCAAAATTCAAGAAGTTTCACTTCTTTCTCCATCTTATGATTTTATGATTATTTGATATTATCTATCTTTGTACATTGAGGGCAATGTACAAGTTAAGTGTGGGGGGTTAACTACAGTATTATTTGAAAATCCTTGAATTATGCCTTGTTTAAAAGTAAAGTTTCTCATACTATGATTAGAATGAAATTTCCCTGATTTATGATTTTTATTGATATGTTTTGGATTAAGTCATTGATAATTGTGCATTGATGATTAAATTTGAAGGATACTAGAGAATCAAGCTTGATAAGTCTATTTTTCAGAAATTTAAAATTTTTAGGTTGTCTACCTGAATCTAAATGTTACCTTGAAGTTTGAAATTTACAAGGTTGACATCAAAAACCCATAATTTTTGTGAGATCTTGAGCCTTATAGAGCATACATTTTTTCTTGCTCACTTTATTGACTGTGAGTGTGTTAACATTGATTTGTTATTCTAGAACTTGCATTGATTATACTTGTCGAGACCACACCTATGATTTGATATACCGAGATGATAAAGGCACCTAGGTTTTAACCCACTTACTCCACTAAAAGCCTACCTTCATAATTAACCCCTAGTGAACCCCATTGATCCTAACAACCCTTTTTATTGACTCACCTATTAATAACCCAAAAACCCCTTTGTATTTTTACCACCCTTTCTTTTGACTACCCTTTAATCGAGATATAATTTGATTGGTTACCGAATTATATTATGCTATGAGCTGAATTCATTCAGTATTAGTTAGTTTGTTCTAAATAAATAAATAAAAATCGAAGTATATTCAGTATTAGTGGTGAGCTTATACAGTTAAAGTTTATTTTTCAAAAAAAAAAAGAGAGAAAGAAAAGCTCGTATTATTAGGATTATTATCAATTGATGTAAATTTTATTTCAGTATTCTTAGGTAGGTACTTGTCAATTCAATCTCAATTCTAACCTTCTAATTTCAGCCTTTATCCACACCTTAACCCTAGCCCCGTTACAACCCTAACAAAGACCTTTTAATCTGTTTATAATATCATATTTTAGTGGTGGAGAGTTGATTTTCATGCAAGCCTATGGGATTAACTTTTCATTTTTGACTTTTGAGAGCTTAACTTTGAACCTTAAACACCTCGAGTGATTTGAGTGAATCTTTAGTGAGGATGTCAATCCTTGTCGATTTTGAATTAAAGGTAATTATTTAGATAAGGGGAGACACCTACATTTTTGTGCTACAAATGTATGACTTTGATTGTTTGAATCTTTAGGACTCTTTGAGTTGAGTTATCCATGTATGAATTATCTTTGAATTATGATGAAACATTATTGATGAATACTATGAATCGAGGAAGTCCGTTTTAATTATGAGTTGAGAATTTTGCTTGAGGACAAGCAAAAGCTAAAGTGTGAGGGTATTTGATAAACCGTAAAAGTAACATCTTTTAATCCCACATTTAGTATGCTTTTGGATGATTTAAGCCTTGATTCATATAAAAAGATGCTCTTAATCCTTTCTTTTCATGTTTTAGACTCAGGAAAGTACCCAAGGATGAAAAGAACGAGAAACGGGCTTAAAACGGACCAAATTGGGCCAAGAGAGAAATCGACACGGCCTGACCCAAAGCTAACACGGCCGTGCCTCATTAAAAGTCTGAGCACGGCTTGGCCACAATCCACACGGACGTGTGTCATGGCCGTGTCGCTGGAAAGAGCAATTTCATTCGGGAAAGGATACTTGGAGGCAAAGAAACACATTCCAAAGCCTATTCAAACACCCTATTAGGAATTCTACTTAAATTAGGATACTTAGGGGCCAATTAAGGCATCACAAAGTCTATATAAACACTTTAGGGGGCAACTTAAGAGGGGAGTTCGGCAGAAGCCGGAACAGGCGTCAAAGTTAGGCCAATGAGCCAAGCTGAGAAGGCCAGAATTAGGAAATAATGCGAGGATAGCCAGTTGATCCATCCCAAGAAGCCGGAGTTATACTCAAGACGGAAGAATTCTCCTTCAATTCCTTCAGGGGGTTTTAGGAATTTCATATGTTTTGTTTTATCTTTTCTCTTGCGATGTTTTCTTTATTCATTATGAACTAAACCCCTTAAATACCTGAAGGGGATGAAACCTAGACGAATCTTGTTATGTGATTTTTAAGTTATATGATGAGTTACTTAGGTTGTTCTTAATTATGTTGCTTAATCCAAATCTAATGTGCTTAGGTGGAGGAGGAATAGACCCTACCTAAGAGAAGATCTAATATAATTAAGCGGAGTTGATCGAACGCCTAGAGATAGGGTTACGAGATTTTGCCGGATCAGGGTGAAACCTAATATGGGAGTCCATTGATCAATTTACTGCTATACTAGGGGGTTATTATAAGTGAACAAGAGTTCCACTAATTAACCTAGGGTTAGACGTTTTTCTCCTCGAGAGAGGGTTTAATATAGGTTAGGGAGTCCTACGGATCAAGCTAAGTAAAGAAATTGTATAATTAATGGTTAGATAACAAGTGAAGTCTAGGTGGATTCTCCCTGAGGGTATCGTCATGATCAATTGAGTTTTCTTCAAGTTATTTTCTAAATCATCCTTTTTGTTTTTGTGTCCTTAGTTTAGTTCTTGTCAATTTAGTTTTAAAGCACTTCACTCAAAAGAAAGTTAGTATTAGTACTTTTAGTTCCTTTGGGTTCGATAATCCGGTCTTGCCTAAGCTATACTACTATTCGACAAGTACACTTGCCTTTAATCGTTGTTAGAGTTAGTCTCCAGGTTTGATCATTCTTTTATAAATTTTTAAAGCTCTAATTACAGCGATCAACGGGATTAATGAAAATTTTGTTGTTGGTCACTGGTAAGAAGGTTATTGGGTAAGTAACTGATAATGCGAGCGTCTCTACGATTTTTTCTTCGCTTCCTAAATTGCCTGGAATGGGGCATTTTTGTGAGTTGCGAGAATCTATTTAACGATCATTTATTTACCTAGCAGGTGAGAATATTAACAACAAGGACTATCAACAAGACAATCTCTGTGACTGTTGTTGAATTTTCAGTAAGTTTAGGTCGGTGGAAGGTTTCGTGTTGAAATTTTTGACATAGGCATTAAGTGAGTAATCAGGAGATTCTATTGATTAAATGGCTAAAGTGTGTTACCGAATGCTTGTTTTAAGCTTCGAGGATCTTTTGCGTTGTTGTTTCTTAGAAATCTCTCCAAGTGCGTATCGAAAACCTTAGTTTTTGCAAGTTTCGGTAGCTGAAAATAGTGGCTGTCAATGCCACATTGCTAGACCATATGGCAAACCGTGTAATTGGCCATGTAACTCACTATTTATAGAATTGGGCCTACACGAGCTAGGACACGGACGTGTGTTTAGGCCGTATGTGGCCCTATTATTGCAGGGTTTACACGGGCGTGTGTCCGGGCCATGTAACTCACTACTTGTGGTATAAGACTACATGGCTTGGGACACGGGCATGTGCCTTGACCGTGTAACTCACTGTTTTTGGTATAAAACCATACGGCCATGGACACGGGTGTGTACCTAGGTATGTGAGTCATACGGGCGGGGACACGAGCGTGTGTCTAGGCTGTGTAACTTACTATTTATGCTTCAAAACCACACGATCAAGATATATGAGCGTGTACCTAGGCCGTGTGTCATGTTACTGGGGTTCAAAACCTGTTTTGAGTCCATGAATGTTATTTAACACTGTTACTGACTTCCACATTGTATGAATGGTTGAATTTGATTGTATGAAAGCTATCTGATCTTTTGAGACTGGTGTGTGAATAACATAGTTGTAAGTATACTATGATACTTATTCTGAGGTTGAACTATCTTATTTGTTTTTGAAATAACATAGAATGACTGAATACTAAATATGAGTACTTGTGCTCTTTATTTGCATGGGTTAAGATATTGTGAAGAAGGAAGTAATCTGTTCTGAATTAGTGGCTATGCCACAATACGTATAAATCTGATTCGGCGCTTTGTGGCAATGTTGACTAGCAGCTAAGTTGCGTATCTGTAAAGTGTCAAACGGACACTCTAAGGTGTGCAGGGTTGGTTGGGCATTGAATGTCCTTAATGGTGTATTGGGATGGCCGAAGATAGTGTGTAGCGGACGGAGATAGGAATATTGCATTTGAATCTGATCTGTATTGTATATGAACTGAAATTGTATATATATGTGTGTGTGCGTGTGTGTGTGTAACTGATCTGCTCTGAATCTGAACTGAAATTATTTCTGTATTGAACCGAATCTCTGAATTTGAAACTATTTTTAAGTGAGCATTAACTAAATAAACTTCTTTTAGCAATGAGTTCACAACTCATTTTTTTATTAATTGGATTTCAGGTGGCTCCCAGTCCTGAACGGATCGGCGCAACGGGAGCTAGGTCAAGCGATTGTCTTTCTTTAAGTAGTATATTAGGAATTTTGGTAAATTATAATAGTATGACTTTGGAAGATTATAAACTTAATTAGTTTTGTGATAAATGTGATGTGAAGCTAGGTTTAGCTTTATTGTGTTGTTGTGTGGTAATTGATAATTGATGGCGTAACTCTCTAAACTTGGCCTGTTCGTCTAGGCAGGGTTTAGGGTGTTACATTAAACAACAAGTTTACCATTTCCTACTTTCTTGGGCATTAAGCAACTCAAAAACCAATCATTTAACCTATTCAAAATACGATCAAACATACTCAAAACATGCCAAAACAATCATCTTAGGTGCCTAACCAATGTACCCTCATTGGTACCACAATTTATATCATCAAAACATATCATCAATGCCCAAAATTCAGAAATTTCCCCTAAGGTCGTACCCGTCATTCCAATTGACTATGGGTCTTCCGTAGGATCGTTATGTGTAACACCCCAAACCCGGCCCACGAGCCTTGACCGGATCTGGTATGTCACGGAGTAAAAGGAGTTTGAAAGGTTTGAACTAATAGTAGAAATTTAAAATTTGTTAAGGGTATAAAACGGTATTGCTAAAACTAAGATAGATTGGTTTGATAAATACGATTGAGTTGAAAACTTTTCCTTTTACTTTGAAACCATTTGATCATTTAGATTTTTTTTTTTAGAAATGTCGGGGTTATTGATAACTTGGTAAAATTGGCTACCCGATGGTAACATCTTTGAAAACGCGTACGAGTACTTATTTTGAAAACGTTACTTTTACCGGTTTATAAGTTCGTTAGAAATAAGGTAAAAACTACTACCTAAACATCCAAAATAATAAACGGCCATATTACAACCCAATCGAATTTAGCAAATAGTAAACTTTAATGGTACGAAATAAAACTTCAAAACTGAGGAACGAGCATGACCACCTCGAGTCCTATCCGGCTCCGTCTCCGCGATCTACTCACCTGAAAAGATAGAAAAAAGGGGTGAGTCACCAAGACTCAGTACGTAACTAATACGCATGTCCCCACATACGGGCTTAACCCATATCCACAGAACAAACATATACATGAATATGCAATTATGAAGCCCAACCTAGCCATCCATACTCCTTTTTCTACCCCGTGTGGTACCAAACCACTGGTGGTGCCAAACCACTGGTGACTTAAAGTCACGATATCCGTCAATATGTGTGGTGCCAAACCACTGGTGACTTAAAGTCACAATATCCGTCAATACGTGTGGTGCCAAACCACTGGTGGTGCCAAACCACTGGTGACCCGAAGTCACAATCAAATGATGGGGCCAACCCATCGTGTGATACCAAATCACTGGCGTCGATCCCGTATCTCATAGTGGGGCCAACCCACGGTGGTACTAAGCCACAGGGACGAGACGCTATGAGGTGCCAAACCTCTGGAGGTACCAAACCTCTGGTGACCGTAGTCACAATGTGTTACCAAAACATTGGTGTCCGTCGACACGAATATCACTGCCCCCTCCACTCATTTATCCCGCATCCTCATGCTCACATAACAAGTACCATGATCCCATATATCATGCATTTGTATATAGCATAAAATTTAACAGCATATGGTGGCATACACAACATATATCATAGATCGAGTATTAGGGGACTTACCCGAAAACCAAGCTTATGCCCACAAGGCAAAGATACTACATGATAGGTGATAAAATATCATTATAACAATTTATTCTAATAAAGTGTGTAAGAGCTTACACACCTGATTAAACGATCACCCAACTTGGGTATCCAACATCTTAGTCCTTATTTCGGCTAACATGCACAACATGTACATTTACAATAACATACATAAATCAGCAAGAGAACAGTGCGATAACTACGCACCTGTTCACAAACAATGTTATGCCCTCGATCCCGAAGCTATCTTTAAGCGATACTACGGCTATTTGCCTACGTTGTTGCTCGGATGCTGGCCCACACCCCGGTGGCCAATCTCGCACAGCCGAGACAGCTCTCCTTTTAAACTTGGGGATAGGGGCTACCCCATTATCTTCTTGACTAACACTTGTGTCCATCGATACACTTTAATTAGCACATCAAATAAGTCACAAGTTATAACCGAAAATCAACCAAATCCAAGCTTATCGAGTGCCCTTACCAAAACAAATCTCGAATCTTGAAAGCTTGCTATACACTCCTGCCGATTTTCCTAAATTACCATAGACAAACATCGGTCAACTATTTATTCACATAATATGGCCTAGGGCCGAATATCATACTTACCACTTACCTAGCTTATTTCAATCCCGAACTTGCTCGCTCCCGAAGTTATCGAAAGTCCTATTAAAACGTTGTTAGAGAGGGGCTCATACACAACTCTATCAACAAGAGCTCATGGCCGAATATTACACACCTTACCTATCTTTTCCAAGTCTCAAAAGATTTGCATGCCTTGGTAGTTACCAATCTCCTTGTATAGCCGAAACCCATAGGCTCCTTTAAGAACCCCTTAACATTAGCACAACAAAAACACATTAATATAGCCTTTAGCATGCTTGGCTATTCTTAGAATCAAAATCTAGCCTTGATTTCGGCATGCAAGGGAAAAAGGAGAAGAACCCAACTATTTATTAGGGTTACTTACCAACTTTCAACCAGAGAACAGAGGCCTAACAAAAAAAAAACATTCGGCCTTCCCCAAAGCTTGAACCAAACGCCAAAAGTAGCCCACACTTAACAATCGGCCAAGAACAGAACTAGAAGAGAAGAGAAGATTCGGCCAACACTTAGTCACAAGGAAAAGAATCGGCAATGGGAATCAGAAATAAGAGGGAAGGTTCGGCTATATGATAAAAGAGAACAAGAAGCAACCAAAATGAAAGCTTTTACACCTAAGGGAGCATTCGGCTGCCACAAAAAGTAAAGAGAAATCCAGCAACTTTCGGCAAGGATAGACAAGGTATGGTTCGGCACAAGGAAGAATAATAAGTGGAGAAGGAAAATGTCTATCTAGCATAAATGGACAAGAGAAAAAGAGATTGAAGACAGCACTTGGCCATACAGGGTTTCGGTTTCAATAAGCAAAGAAAATGAGAGAGGGTTTGCTATGGAAATTCGGCTTTTGGTACACAAACAAAAGGCTGGCCGAAAGTACTCAAAAATGCCTAAGAACAAACGGCATTCTCCCTCCCTAATACTTCCAGAAACTGGCCATACTTATCTTAAAATAATAAAATAACAAAATAAAGGTTAAAATAATAATAATACTAATAATAATAATATAATTATATACTACCCATCATCATTTATAATAAAACTAAATAATGATAATAATATAATAATTAATCAATGCCATTACCCTATGCAACTTTTGAGAACAAAGTAATAAAAATAACATAACTAACCCATACCCCATTTTCTATACAAAATATAAAAAAATGATCAGCCCATCTATATATAAAATAAAAATATAATAGCAAAGAAAAGCAGCCCCATTCGGCCATGCTTGCAATTACCCAAGCCGCACATGCTCTTCATGCTAAGTTCCATATTGTTTATTTAATATTCTATCACCTTTCCTATATTCAAAAATAATAATAATATAACTAATAAAATATAACTAATAAAATATAATAATAAAAAGGAATAGTATTAAGCAGCACCCTATGACCTTACATTACAAACTAATAATAATCCTTCCTTCACTTTCCTTTTTCTTTCGGCCAACTAACAAAGAATGGAAAGGATTTCCAAGCATGGAATTTGGCCATGCTTTGTGCATTACAAGACCAAGGCCGGCCATTCATTTGCAAAAACCAATGCCGCATGTTCTCCTCTTAATATTGTTTATTAATAATTCTATCACCTTTCCCATATTCTCATAAAAATAATAAAAAAAATAATAATAATAACAAACAATATTTAAACTATGGAATATTTTATGCAGCTTTTGAGAGCAATTAAATCAAATAAAATAATGCTCTATGTCCCCTAAAAAAAAGGGTAAAACCATAAACAGCAATTCTTATGCTGCGCACGTGCATGCATTAAGCAATTAATGCCCATGCAGCCATTTATTTCATGCTTGAAAAAGAAGCCAAAAAGGATAACCTTCGGGCGCTATCCCCAGGTCTCGAACCCGAGACCTGGAGAGAACCCTCCAACCCCTCAGCCACTCGGCCCTTTGCTCATTTCATGCTATTAAACGCGTCAAAAATTCTTTTAAACCTTACTCGCAGGCATCCCTTGCTGGTTCCAAAACAAAACGAAATTCGTTGCCTTCAGGACTCGAACTCGAGCCCTTGCGAAGGCCTCCCGCGCGCTGCTAACGTCCTTGCCATCTCGCCCAGGCGCCGTTTTGTGTTAAGAACCATCTCGATTTTCTTTTAAAGCCTTCCTTACTGTAGCGCATATTTGCAAAAATAAAATACTATGCGCCCCATGCCACTCGAACCCCTGACCCATTTTGGCGCTGGCCCTTAAGTGGCACACGGAAGCTACTTCGCTACTTGGACTTTCATGTCCAATATTTTACAAAATTTATTCTTAAGGCCTCCTTCCCCAAATTTTCATTTTTGACCCAAATTTTTCAAAATTTCCAAAATAGTCCCTTTTCATCCTTGAGCTTAAATAACCCCTAAAACACATGAAAACAATTCTTGAGGCCTATTAACAACAGCCCCTATTTTAGGATATTACATTATGTGATTAAATATATTATAAAACATGAAAATTGGTCACCTATTGGTATATTTTCTACTATCCACAAGTGTATTTGGGATGTCATATGATAATTAAAACTGAGAACAAAGTTATATATGTGATTTGTATCTAATATGTTATGTATGATTTCAACTCTGATCATATTTGATTCTAGGATGGGTTATGTATATTATGTGGAGGAAGTGTTTGTATGAGAGGCAACATCTTGCCCTCTACACTGGCAGCACCGCTGCAAATATTTTGTAAGTGTGTTAACGACACTAAGTGGTGTGTACGGTTGGATGAGTGTTTCAAACCCCATATGGTGTGTTGGGATGGTCAGAGATGGTGTGTAGTAGTTGGAGGTAGGAATTATATGTATGTTTGTATCTGAATTGCTTTGTTAAGATTTTGTACTATTAAATTGTCTAGTAATAATTATCTGTTTGAGTTAGTTGTTACACATTGAGTTTCAAAAACTCATCCTCTGTTTGTCTATCACTTTTAGGTAATTGATAGACTTAGGTGGTCGGTGCGACGGGAGCTCGATTATATTAGTATTTTGTTCTTCTTAACTATTTTAAATTGGGTTTAAGTCTTTTGTAAAATTTGGATTGTTTGGATGTTTTGGGATTGTTTTGGTTTTGGTTTTGGATTTGGATTTTATTTTTTATTTTTGCATGATACTGATAAAATGATTTACCGAAAATGTTTGTTTCCCTACAAACAATCGATTTTGAGAAAACAAACTTGGTTTTCTAAAATATAATGACCTAAAAATTTCCGTTGCAAGGTATTCGTTTTATTTAGAAATGTAAACAAATAATGTTTTCAATTAAATAGTTATATCAAATATGTTTTCTAATAAAATGAGTTTTTAAATAACAAAATTTTACGATGTTTTTTAAAATATACGAAAATTAGATTTATAACTATTTTACATAATATCTCTAAATCTAATCATAACATATAGGCTGGATTTAGGGTATAGTTGTACAGTTGTTTCCGTTTGAATGAAATAATCATCTTCACTAAAACAATAATAAATTGACTTGAACTTTATAAGCAAACTAAAATATGATCACGTATATTATTATTTGTTTATCGGATAACGTTTCATTCTTATCAGGCTGCAATATTGAAATCTTATTGCTAAAGAAAAAACAAAACCAAAGAAAATTTGAAGACCCAAAATCCAGAAAAAAGGTAAAAGTATTATAATGCTTTTTTTACTATACCTTAAATTGTATTTTAGTTTTTTTTTATTAAAATGAGTAAAATATTCCCTGTACCTTAGATAAGTAAGAAATGCAGTCTCTCTGTTGAAATTGTACTATTAAATGTCTTTTTTTTTTTTGTGTTTATATATAAGGTATAATGTAAATTTAGCCTTCAGTTTTTACATATTTATTGAATTTGACCCCTACTCTTTTATTAAAAGTAAATTGATTTTTTTAAAATAATAATAAGTCTAAAAGCCTAAAATATTTAGTAGTAAATATCTTTTTAAAAAAAATTAATTAAACCCTTTTAAAATTTTAAAATTATAAATAAATTTTATAAAAAAGTTATAAAAAGTTAAAATTATAAAGTTTTTATTAAAAATAACAATACCATCTCAATAAAAGAATAGGAGTCAAATTTTTAAAAATCTTATAACTATTAGATTATAATGGGTCCGTATTATTATTATTAATTAAAATTTTAAAATTTTAAAATTGTACAACTTTTTTTAGAAATTTTGTTTATATTTTTATGATTTTTTAAATAATTTTTAAATTTTACAAGAACTTAATTGATTTTTTTTACAAAGGCTTTTTTTATCCTTTACCCTTATTAATTTAAAAAATTTATAATTTAATTTCAATAAAAGAGTAAGGGTCAAATTGAATAAAAGTATAAAGGTTGAGGCTAAATTTATTTATATACCTTATATATAAACACCATATTTTAACGAATGAACTATTTTACTCACTTATCTAATATAGAATAAATAATTTACTATTTTTTTCAATAGAAAATAAAATTACAATAAAAAAATTTGGTGATACTTTTATTCGAAGATGTGCTACAATATTATCACATCTATCGTTTATTTATTTATTTCAAATACGAGTTTAAAAAAAGAGTATCAGATTTTTGACGCATTATGAAATTATACTGACAGTCCAAGTACTCCTCAATCAATAATTAATTGCATTAAAATAGTAGAGTGGAAGCCATCATCGGAGAAAATATATATGGCTTTTGGCTTTTCTTTTGTCAGAATGTGTATGGCTTTGATTTTAAGCAACTTGGTGCATTGAAAAAGTCAATTCACTTAAGAGGAGCTTTATTTATTTTTGATAACGTGAGTAGTATGTTTGGGCAAAATACCCAAAAATACTTAAAAAATAATTTAATTACGGAAAATGGCTAGTTTCAAAAATATTTACGGAAAAGGCCGTTTTTCACCAAAACGCGTCCACGTCAGCATGTTTTGTAAAGATGCAATAGGAAAGCGCCCCCTCAAGGGGGCACTTTTGCCACATCAACACAAAGCGCGCTGACGAGGACGAGCTTTACTGATGTGCCAAAAATGCTCCCCCATAGACGCATTTTAGCCCGTGTTTTTTTTTTAAAAAACTATTCTCGAATTTTTTAAAAATTTACGAGAATAGACCTTTATAAAGGCTCAAAGTGACAACACAATTTTTTTAAGGTGTCATCAATTAATAAGGAAATATAACTTACAAAGGAAATTTTTATATAGACCCAAAGTCTTATTTCCCTTGTTTTCTTGAGCAAAGTGGGATATGAGATATGTGTATATATAGACTCATGAATAGTTTTGCAGCTTGTTCCTAAACAATGTGGGATTCCTTCCTCTTTTAACTAACAACATGAGATGACATGCTACACTATATTTGATTTTTTTTTTACAAAACAATTTCTCTTTTTTTTTTTATATTTTGTTAACATTTTCTTATATTATAAAAAACAAGAAACAAAACAACTCAAATATATTTTTTACAAATCCCTTGAGTTTTTTGGGTGCTTATATTATTTTATCATGTGATGTAGTCTGATCATATTTGATCTTATTCTAAAATTTTCCTTTCTATTTCTCTAATAACAATATAAGTATGAAAAAAGAAAACAAGATTTGGACAAAAAATAATGAAATTACTTGCTGCCAATAATGTTTCATGCATGCAATACATATCGAATCACATCATCATCACCACTTAGCTCTCATTGATGTTTAGTGATGAAGAATTTCGAATGCAACGTACTCCCACATTTTATAGATGTTCCGTACATATCTTACGATGAGATTCAAAAATCAGTAAAAAGAAATTCATCACATTTTAATGATCTTTTTCTGTTCTTTTAAAATTTTTTAACTTAAATATAACCTAAAATATGGACACTATTAAATAATAAATTAACAAATGAAATTTACTATTAATGGGCATGTTGAGGATTAAACATAAATTTTTTTTATTTTGTATCACACAATCACTCAATTTACTTTAAAATTTTTTAACACGTATATTATTTACAATGAATTTTAATTTTTAAGTACAATATTTATAATCAATTCACAAAAATAAAATTATTACTGACAAACTCTATAATCTATTAATGAACTGAATCGTTAATGAAAATAAATAACTTTGAAATTTTCTACTGTAACGACATGATATAAATTCTGTCATCATGTGTGGATGTAAGTTCTATTAATATATAATAAAGTAAATATGTAAATGTTACGATGTTAGTTGCATGCAATGGTTCTGCCAATTGGTTGCTTTAGAATCCGTCTCTAAAACGTTGCGTTGCACCCCTTTGTCCTTTCTTCTTTGGAACCATCAACACTGCCAAATTTGGTTGATCTTCATAATTGTATTTTTTTCATTTTGGTTCCTTCATGTTAAAGTTAGTAAACAAAAAAGGACAAAAATAAAAGTTGAACCGATTTAATAAAAAATAGGACAAAAAATATATTTTTTGCAAATCCCTTGAGTTTTTTGGGTGCTTATATTATTTTATCATGTGATGTAGTCTGATCTTATTTGATTTGCAAAAAATATATTTGAGTTGTTTTGTTTCTTGTTTTTTTATAATATAATAAAATGTTAACAAAATATAAAAAAAGAGAAATTGTTTTGTAAAAAAAAAAATCAAATATAGTGTAGCATGTCATCTTATGTTGTTAGTTAAAAGAGGAAGGAATCCCACATTGTTTAGGAACAAGCTGCAAAACTATTCATGAGTCTATATATACACATATCTCATATCCCACTTTGCTCAAGAAAATAAGAGAAATGAGACTTTAGGTCTATATAAAGATTTCCTTTGTAAGTTATATTTCCTTATTAATTGATGACACCTTAAAAAAATGGTGTTGTCACTTTGAGCCTTTATAAAGGTTTATTCTCGTAAATTTTTAAAAAATTCGAGAATAGTTTTTTTTTTTAAAAAAAACACGGGCTAAAACGCGTCTATGGGGGAGCGTTTTTGCAACATCAGCAAAGCGCATCCTCGTTAGCGCGATTTGTGCTGATGTGGCAAAAGCTCTCCCCCAAGGGAGTGCTTTCCTGTTGCATCCCCACAAAACGCGCTGACGTGGACGCGTTTTGGGGGGAAACGGCTTTCCGTAAATATTTTTGAAATTGACCCTTTTCCGTAATTAAATTATTTTTTAGGTATTTTTGGGTATTTTGCCCAGTATGTTAAGTAGAATAAAGAAGTTTCACGATACTTTTAAATCACTGTTTTATTTGTTTCAAACGTACATATTATAGTAATAAAAAGAATGTGAATGAAGTATATTCTATAGTCAATTATTTATTTCTTTGAAAGTATTAGAAATATGAAAAATGAGGAAATTTATTAATCTGACTTAAAAATACAATTAGATCTCCAATAGTTATAGATAAAAAATGAATCATTAACGGAATATAAAATTATCCTTAACTACTTAACTAACAATGAATTGTTCTTAACCAATTTACATTACTTAGTTACTATTGATATTTCCCCTACATATTTGCTTTGAAAAACATCGGCAACAATCACATTTATCTTATCACGACAAGAAAAAGAACCAATGTTTAACGGTTTGGTAAGCACGTCAACTACTTGATCATTCCAAGGGACATAGTTGACCTGAAGTTGTTTGTTAAGCACCTTCTCACGCACAAAACATAAGTCAAGCTCAACATCCTTGACACGAGCATGTAGCACTGGATTTGCTACCAAAGACATCATGCTAGAGTTATCAAACCAAATTACTGGTGTACCTTTAATCTTCACACATATTTCATCCAGCAAACAACGTAACCATGTCACTTCAGATGTTGCATTAGCTAGACTTTTGTACTTGACTTTTGAGGTGGATCGAGATATAACACTTTGCTTCTTAGAAGTCTATCCGATAAGGTTGTTGCCAAGATACACAGAAAACCCTGATGTTAACTTACGATCCTCAAGAGAGCTAGCCCAATCAACATAAGAAAAACATATTAAGGATACACTCGAAGGCTGAAACACCAGAACATGAGTTAGTGTACCTCGAATATAACATAGGATCCGTTTGACAACTATCCAATGAACATCATGTGGACAATGCATGAAATGGCTAACTTTGTTAACAGCAAATGCTATGTCAGGTCGAGTCAGACACAGGTACTACAAACTACCAACAACCTGCCAATATTTGGTACCATCCTCAAGTGGAGAACTAGTCAACGAAGTGAGCGTAAGGGATTTTACCATAAGTGTATTAACTAATTTAGCACTAGCCATAGTAGCTCGCTCCAAGAGTTCTCGAGCATACTTTTGCTTAGACACATGCATACAATCTCCATTTGTATCCACTTCAAGGCAAAGAAAATATTTCAACTCCCCTAAATCCTTCAAGGAGAATGTTTGGTTTAGACACCAAATCACATCATCTAACTTAAAGCATACATCACCTGTTACGGTTATATCATCAACATATACAAGAAGAAAAATAAAACCAGATAGAGTTTGTTTGAAAAATAATGATGAATCAGCTCGTGAAACCTAAAAATTCAGTTGTTGAACGAAAAAACCCCTTAATTTTTCAAACCATGCTCTCGGTGCTTACTTAAGAACATAGATAGCTTTGTTAAGTCGACAAGCTAAAGGCTTCCCATTGACATCCAAGACCTCCAAACTAGGTGACTGTCTCATGTATATATCTTCAGCCAAATCACCATTTAGAAAAGCATTATTGACATCAACTTATACTTTCTCGACACAACTAGCGTAAGAATAGTTCGAACTATGTTTGCTTTGACCACTAGACTGGATGTCTCATGATAATCCAATTTAACAACTTGAGAAAAACCTTGAGCAACTAGATGAACTTTGTTTCGAGCCATAATGTAACACCCCTTAACCCTTATTTGTCGTCGGAACAGGGTTACAGAGCATTACCGAACATTTCAGAACAATATGAACGATAATATAATAATATAACATACACACCATAGTGTAATTATAATGTCCCTTTATTGAGCCCTCAAGATTCAAATCACATGTTAAAAACAAATCGGAACTTAATCGGAAGTCCAAAAAATTTTTCGTGAAATTTCAAATATTTCCTAAGTACAGGGCTCAAATGCCCGTGTAGCCTAGGGACACGCCCGTGTGACCTTAAACACGCCCTTGCTTCAAGCCATGTTCGACCCCGTGTAACTCTTTGACTTAAGCCACACGGCCAGCCACACGCCCGTGTGCTAGGCCATGTGCTAGGCCGTGTGCCTCACACGGTTGAGACACATGCCCGTGTCTCTACCCGTGTGCAATTTCCTGGGCATTCTGTTTTAAATTTTTAAATTGCAGGGGACACATGGTCTAATCACATACCCATGTGTAAGCTGCGTGTCTTACACGGTCTAATCACACGTCCGTGTGCAAGGCTGTGTGGACTCAAAATGAACCTTTAGCCCTGCAAACTTTAACCACAAGTAACTCAATAACCAAATGTTCAACCAATCCAAAACACAATCAAATACATCCAAATCATGCTAAATAATCAACCTAATGACCTAACCATTATATCAACATAGGTACTTTACATATTGTTATCAAAATTAAACAATATTACTTCATTCTAGCCAATTCTAATAACATATCAATTTAACCCAAATATTGACTTATTTCATACTCATTTTTTCATTAACTTAAACATACCATTTTTATAACTTAACATGTCATGCATATATTAATGTATATAAGTAACTAATATCTTTTATAACATTATTTACAACCATTTCCCAAAATGACATACATAAACATCCTAGTTACATGCCATTACCAAAAAGAAATGTAATTCACCACAATGAGTTCGGGATCGACCTTGAATGCTGATTCAACGATCTGACTTTAACCTAACCTGCACACGAAAACAAACCGTACGCTGAGTATAAACTCAGTGGTATTTCTATAATCCAAATACTTTAAATATAAAATTAATGTTATTTATAAACAATTCATAGCTAAATCATTTATAATACATCCACTTTCGATCAAATGCTATCCCAGATAGCTTTTCACAATGTCAACACATATCACTTGAACCATAATATTGGTCATTCATATTCAATTCACAAATTCTCAATTCATATATCTCTAACCATATTTCATTTCATTATTCAATATCATTCATATCGATTAATTTGCCAATTCATTATATACCCCTATTAACACAATTCGGACTTTGGCAGACGGATCCAACCAAAACACACCAGTATGGCACCCAGTGTCTTATCGGATAATTCGAAGTATTAGATTGACACCCAATGTCTCATTGGCCATGCCGAAGTAAGTTGGTACCCAGCACCTCATCGAATTTATCCAAAGTAATAGTTTGACACCCAGTGTCTCATTAACTGTTGGTCGAAGTATTGATGGAGCTCGAAACTAACTATTATTTCGACAAAGGCAAGCGCAACTATCTAGCAGTAGTATAGCTGTGGTGAGTCCGGAATATCGTATCCTCAATGACTAATAGTACTAGTATTAACTATCTTTTTATTATGTAGCCTAATAATTAAGGGGATTTAATTTTAATCTAAAGTTAACTAACTAATTTAACTAACTATGAACTTGACAGAGAGTAAATTGGGAAAATACTTTTAGACAACTTTATATGAGATAGGCAATACCTAAGGAAGAATCCACCTACACTTCACTTATTACTTTTGATTCATGCGATTTATTCACTTGGCTTAATCCGTAGAAATCCCTGATTCATGTTAGTATATCTTTCAAGACTAAAAACAACTGACTCTAGGTTGATTAATTGAAATCCATTTCTAATTAAAACCCCTATTGTCGCATTAACTCGATCTATGGATTCCCTTATTAGGTTTGACCCTAATCTGGCAGATTTTCATCGCCCTATTTCTAGGGTTGCAATCAACTCCGCTTAATTGTGTTGATCTACTGTTAGACATGGACTTTTGCTCCACTGAATAAGCACATTCGACTTGAATCAATAACCTAAATTATCAAACAAGAATAAGAACTCACAATTAAGAATAAACACAAGTATTTATCTCATAAATCAAATAATAATAAGGTCTGTCTTAGGTTTCATCCCCTTAGGTATTTAAGGGATTTAGTGTAACACCCCTTACCCGTATTCAACACCGAAATAGGGTACGAGGCATTACCAAAACACATACACTTGTAAACGTATTAAACTGAGTCATAAAATTTCATCCAAATTATACAAAATGAACTGCTAAATATTAAAAGCCAACATTTTAAGCCAAACCAATTATAACATATACAAATGACTAAGTCCCCTATACATGCCATAAACTTAAGAGGTTTGTATTCACTTTTACCCCACGATGATAGCTTGATAGTGTGATTACATCTCCGACGATCTCCAACTCGAGTTAGCATACAACCCTATAAGATATGGGAAATGAAGGGAAGTAAGCTACAAAGCTTAGTAAGTAAGTATGTAAATAATAAGTGGTTTATTAACAGGCTTTTATAAATATTCACAATATGTTCTCAAGATAATACAACCATAATTGCACATAGTTCCACTTTTTATTCATGTTCATCTCAAGCTGTCTACTCGAGTCACAGTCACTAAATTATTTAAATATTGAGCTACGGAACTCCAAATTAAGATCCGATAATTTTCCCTGAAACTAGACTCAAATATCTTATTACCATAGAATTTTCAGAATTTTTGGTTTATCCAATTAGTACAGTTTATTCTTCAAAGTCTCCCCTGTTCTACTGTCCAACAGTTCCGACCATTCTTTGCTAAAATTTAATTATCTTTTCGTAAAAAATTCAAATTATGTTCTATCTTATAAAAATAGATTCAATAAGAAATCTAACCATATAAATTATGTCCCAAAATTATTTTTATACAATTTTCAATGATTTTTCCAAGTCAGAATAGGGGATCTCAAAATCACTCTGAACCAGTCTCACAAAAATCTAAATATTTCAAAATATACAAATCCTTTGCTTTCTCCGTTTCTTTTATATGAAAATAGACTCATAAGATTTAAATCAATATCTCATCCAACATACAATTCAATTTCTACTATTTATGGTGATTTTTCAAAATCACGTAACTGCTGCTGTTTCAATCTATTTTACTAAAAATTTTACTCTCCCATGTTTTCTTTATATTACTTCCATATATGCACACATAACACCAATGATAACATGATTATTTTGCATGATTTCTTGTATGTAATCCGGTTTATTTCTAAATTAATCCCTACTAAATTAGTGTTTTTATGATTTAATTCTTGTAAGGGATGCAATTGATTGCAAGCATGCTAAAAAGGGCCAAATTGAAAGAATATCATGGAAATGGCGCCAGATCAAAAAGATGGAGGAAGCCAAAGACTCGTCAAGCAATTTGACTTTGTAAAAAGCCAAGAATAGAAAATTCTATTTTTAGTTTATTTTTATTTATTTATTTATTTTTATTTTTAATTATTTAAGATTTTATATTAAAATAGTTAAGTCTATTTTTAGTAAATCCATTAGTATAAATAGGGGTTATTTGTAATTGGATAATCATCAATCAATTCTCTCTTTTCCTATTTCAATTTTGAATAGGATTTCTTTTATTCTATTTTTTTTAGCCAACGTCTAACATTCTGCTTATTTCAATTCTTTTTGTTTGTTTTCCGAAAATTGGTTTAATTGCCTTCAAAGCCTTTCCAATTTCCATCATCCTCCACAAAAACACTTTCCACCACCTTCAAGCATAAGTAAAATCATGCCACACTAAACCCCTTTCAGCTTTAAGCCGGTATTAACCCTGTCAAAAACCCGTGAATTACGAACCCGAGCTATTCAACTCCCGATTTTTGATACTTATTACTTTTCTGGATTAAGAGTATGACTTCGTCGACTCATAAAGTCAAGTCATGCTAAGTCAAAAAAGACGTCGTTTGAGTTAGTGCGGCTAGACATACAGTTGGAATTCTGAAAGGATCGATTATCTAATTGGTCTTCCGTGAACACATTGGCGTGCCAAGTGGGTATTGCTGTTTGGTTCCGTCAAGGAAAGTAGTAACCGGATTTAAATGTCCCAACGTTTGAGGGCATTGGTTCGAGCTAGGCTCTTCTAGAATGCAAAGCTGCTGGAGTTCTAAACCATGAACGTTTCGTAGGTTGTTCGATCGGTAAGGGTTAGTTATAGGACGTTCCATAACTAATTTACACAAGGAAGAGTTGGTGTCCGAGGCGTCCTTGGTAGCTATAACTAGCTTATCAGAAAAGACGAGTTCATCTAATTTCGAGGATCGGGTCAAAGACGGAAAAAATCGCGCTTAAGGCTAAGCTAAGTTTTATCGATTTCTTTTCAGACTATTTCAATTTTATTTTCCTATTTAGTCTGTTACTTTTTACGTTTTTATTTTTTGTGTTTATTTCAGGTTTAATATTTTACTCCCCCCAAACGTCGCGGGCACGACAGTTGCCCAGACATTAATCTGGTCAAGAGATAGACAATTTTTCAGTAAAACCAGTCTCTGTGGGGTCGACCCTACTCTCTATTCTGCTAAAATTTGCAACTAGGTGTAGGTTTATATTGGTGGAATCGACAGCCATCAACCAAGCATGTTCAATACTAGCCATACAAATGAATAATCATCACCAATATTTACGAGTACTCATAATGGCGCTCACACCATATCAGCCTTACCACAATTTTAATCACGTATCACATATCAAACACATCATGCACATATACACATAGTCACATGCACCCTTGCTCACACGTGCATTTGCCACATTTCTCAATTGATCACATTCACTCTTGCACTTATTCATAACAAGATCACACCAATCACCATTAGTAATTTATCTCGTTGAACCCCTTCGGAAAACACCCGATACTCGGTTGTCTCAGCACATAACTCCACCTGCACATAACTTGGCTTTCTTGTACACATGGTGAATGTCTCTTATCACCCATGTGACCTAGCCATTCCATCTTGTAGCTTTCTTGTCTACATGGTGTCCAACACTAGGAACCACTCATGTGACCTAGCTACTCATAACCTGTAACTTTCCTGTACACATGGTATACACATATTATTACACATGTGACCTAGTTACATATGAAATTACTATCCCGTAGTTTTCTTGCACACATGGTGAAAGTCCCTTATCATCCATGTGGCCTAGCTACATATCAAAATTTTCCATCTCGTAGCTTTCTTATGCACACAGTGAAGGTCCCTTATCACTCGTGTGACCTAGCTACATATTGTCCGTATCTCTCGGTTTTCCGAAGGTTCGATCGAGAATTCACATTCCATACATTTTCATATTATAGTTATCACCCAATGATTTCCATAATATTTAGCAAAATAATTATTGAACAAGTAAAATAAATGCATTATTTACATATTAACTTTCCATTTCACATAATAACCATAGTCATAGAAAACAACTTTAAGCACAACATTTCGACCCATTTTCCATGTTATCTATGTCACCTTTTATCATAAACATGTTATTAAATCAATTCACCAACATAATATACTAAATATGTAATTCAGGAAAATCAATTTAATACTACAATTTAGGTTTCAAACATACATTACGACATTATTGCATTATTATTAACACACCAACTTACCTCGGATCCAGAAACGACAATTTACCAACTTTCTCGATTTTCGATTTTCCTCCTGTTCTAGGTCCAAATCTCATTTTTTGGGGTCTAAAACATCACATTTCACTTATTTAATTAATGTACTACTCAAAACAGTCCCTAACTCAAACTTTTGCAAAATTACAATTTTGCCCCTAAAATTTTACATATTTACACTTTTGCCCCGATACTTGAAAATTAAACTTCAGCCCTTATTCTTATGTTTTATAACATGCTGATCATTTTTCCCTTCTGTGGAAACATCAAATTCATACTCTAACATACACTTATGGACATTAGGTATTTTAATGATTATGTCGTTTTACTCGTTTTCACTTAAAATCGCTTAGTAAAAGTTGTTTAACATAATTTCAAGCCTCATTTTCTACCATAAAACATCAAAATATACACTTTTCACCTATGGGTAATTTTCCAAAGATGAACCCTAGCATGAATTATTGGTAGCATAAGCTAAAGCAAGCTACTAGGACTCCAAAACCGTAAATAACTTGAAAAACGGGGCTAGAACGGACTTACCATGAGCTTGGAAAGTTAAGAAAACCCTAGCCGTGTCTTCCCTTGGTAAATTTCATCCATATGAAGAAGATGGACAAATTTAGCATTTTAATTTTGTTTTTAATTCATTTAATTTACAAAACGACTAAAATGCCCTTACAAAAAAATATCTTGTCTAACATATACCATATGTAACAGTTCAGTTTATACCCTAGTCGGAACAGTGGTTTTGGGACCACAAATTCGAGCCCGTATAATATTTTAATATTATTTTCTGTGTCGTTTATATGTGATTGAGCATGTGTTAAATTTCTGAAAGCTAATTTGTCTGCCTGTGTGTTTAATTTGAGCAAAGGATTTATTTGCATTAAATGTGAAAGCTGCTTGCTAATTGTTTAAGTACTAATGTGTTGTGGCTTTTTAAAGTTATGGCCTTATTTGGCAAATAAGCCATTATTATGTTAGTGGGTGGTTATGGTAAAAAATGACCTTGTTTTATATGTTTTAAAATTTTTGTTTTATATGGATAAAATGGGAAATTGTTTATTACTGTTTTATTAATAAAAATTGGCATGAAAATAAGCATTCACTCATGCATTTTCCACCGAATT
The DNA here is from genome assembly GCA_005393395.2 of Gossypium australe. Lineage (NCBI taxonomy): Eukaryota > Viridiplantae > Streptophyta > Magnoliopsida > Malvales > Malvaceae > Gossypium > Gossypium australe. Next base: position 131,348,056 of record CM016623.1, read on the forward strand.
TTGGAAAGAAAAAGAAAGCTTGGAAGCTTTGTGATTTTTGGTTGATTACAAGCCAAAATTCAAGGTATGTTTTCGGTCGATTTTCTATAATTTTTATGTTTTTGCAATCATTTCTTTGAGAGCTACAAAACCCATGTGTTAATTTTGTGAATTGATGATGTTTGTGTGATATTCCATTGATGATATTTCAAGCTTTTCGATGACTTTTGGTGTTAAATGAATAATATGAGTTAGATGAACATACTTTGTTCTTGAAGTTTTGATGAATTTAGCTAAATAGGGCTAAATTGTGAAAATAGCAAATTGAGGGACTAAATTGCAAATTTGATGAAAAATATAGGCTTGTATGTGATGTATGAGTATTAGGTTAAGTGTATGTATGAGTTGATTTTTGTGAATTTGATGTTTTGAGAAAAATGGACTAAATTGATAAAATGTGCAAATGTGAGGGGTAATTTGTAAATAGCCCTAAAAATGTATGTATGGATTGAATTGGATGAATTAGTGAATAAAAGGGTTAATTATGAATATGTTTAGATCAAGAACCGAGGAAAACGAACTTAGGTCGCGGGAAAGCGAAAGTAAACGAGTAGTTGTTTTCATTCCAATAGATCAAATCCGAGGTAAGTCACTATGCATGTAACACCCCAAACCCGGACAAGACATCACGTCCGAATCTGGTATGTTACGGGGAAAAACGTACTTGAGAGGTTTAGATTTTTTGTTTAGAAGCGGGGTGAAAACATAGGGAACTTGAAGAAAATTGGAGTAGACTTGTTTGAAATCAAATGGTGTATTTGAAACCCGGACATTTTTGAAAACTTAACCAAAATGTGTAGTTAAAACGAGTTTATACCATTTAAACTTCAATAGTTTCTTAGTGTTACTTAAAACATTTTTGACTTAGTAGAAAATGGAGTTCGATTTGAAAATCATTTGAATTTGCTTAATATAAAACATTGTGCAATACCCGATGGTATAATTTAAAACACATTGCGTCATAATTTTGAAAACATTGTCTTTCCAAGTTTTAGTAAAATTCATACCAAGTTACTTTGTTAAGGCATATTAAAATCTAACTAAAACATAAACATCATAAAACATAAAATAAAGGCCTTTTACAAATCCAAATTAAAACCCAAATAAAAGTAAATAATCTAAAGTACCCAAATTAAAAAGTCTGAGTAAAACTTTATTCAGCATGGCATGAGCACCCCGAGTCCATCCCGGCTCCATGTCCGCGTCTACGAGTCACCTGAAATGTTAAAGGAGAGGGTGAGTCGAGTGACTCAGTGTATAAATCCCGCTCCCGATAACACAACATGCTAACACACATCATACATAGCAACATAATTAATGCAACCCGATCCTAACCATCCGTATCGCCTTTTCTACCCCGTGTGGTACCAAACCACTGGTGGTGCCAAACCACTGGTGACATATAGTCACAATGTGTTACCAAAACACTGGTGTCCCAAAGACACAATATCCGTCAATGTGGTGCCAAACCACTGGTGTCCCAAAGACACGTTTGTGCTACCAAAGCACTGGTGACCGGAGTCACAAATCCAATGATGGGGCCAACCAATCGTGTGATACCCAATCACTAGCAGACGATCCCATATCTCAAGTGGGGCCAACCCACGGTGGTGTCAAACCACAGGGACGAGTCGCAATGAGGTGCCCAACCTCTGGTGTCCCAAAGACACAAATGTGCTACCAAAGCACTGGTGACCGTAGTCACAATAATCGAGTGATGGGGCCAACCCATCGTGTGATACCCAATCACTAGCAGACGATCCCATATCTCAAGTGGACCACAGGGACGAGTCGCAATGAGGTGCCAAACCTCTGGAGGTGCCAAACCTCTGGTGACCCAAAGTCACAAAGTGTGTTACCAAAACACTGGTGCTCGTCAGCACAAAATATCACTGCCCCCTCCTCTCATATCACCCATACATGTCATACTGACTCATGTACAATATGCAAATCATGTAACTCATGCAACCATGTCCAACATAGCATCTCATAGCATATATATATAGTATAGATCATCATATCCAAAGTATCCATAATAGGACTTGTAATAAAATAGACTTACCTAGATCCGTACACATACCCCATTTGGGTATCCAACTATCCATCATACTGTTATGGTTTTTAACAGGCAAACAGGTTTATTAACAACATTACTAAGTATTAGTGTGTTAGTTTACACACCTGGTAATACGAGTCTAGAAATCCTGACAAAAGCGATCTAAGTCCCTTGATTGACTTGCTCCTAAAATTGACCAAACATAGGGGTTAGGCATTTACAACATTCGGCTCATACCATTTAGACCAAAAGGGTTTGCCGAATCACCCTTACCTTGCGAATGTTTGGTTTCCTACCAAACCCGAGCCGACTAATGATCCCTTGACAATCGGCCACCACCTAAATAGAAGAACCATTAATCCTTAATGGCTTGGCTAAACGAAATAAAAGAATCAACTAATAGTACTGACCCTTACCAAAACTTACCCCACTTGGCTAATCAGAGAACGAAGGCTCCACTTGATTGTATCCAAAATCCAAATGACCTATAATGCAATCGGTTACAATGACAAAAATTAATTCTCAACAACAAGGCCACATTCGGCTCTTAATCAATCCAAATGATTAAGAACAGAAAAAGAGAAGAAATGGCCATTCAGCCAAAAGCTTACCAACCCCCAACCGACTGAAACTAAGAACCCAACACGTTCACCACCCTTCTAATATTCGGCCACCAAGGAACTATTAAGAGAGAAGAGAGTTTCGGCCAAGGCTACAAAAGAAGGAAAGGAATTCGGCTAGAATAAAATGAATGAAAATAATGCAAGGGAAAATATGTGTTCAAGAAGAAAAAGTATCGGTCAAGGTTTTGAGAAGAAGAAAGAAAATGAATAGATGCTTTTCGGTTTTGAGAGGAAAGAAATGGAAAGAAAGAATGGAGATTTAGGTTTAGGGACAAGGTAAGTTTCGGCACTAATGTTCCCAAAAGAAAAGAAAAAGAAAAAGTGAGATGGAGAGAATGCTAGTTCGGCTTGCACAAATAAAGAAAGAAGAAGAAAGTGTGAGAAGAAGGGATATAGGTTTCGGCTTCTACAATTGAAAGAGAAAGAGTGATGAATGAGCACATTCGGCTATCAAGAAGTTTGAAAGAAAATAAAGCAAATTCGGCAACTAGACTTTGACTTCACGAAGGAAGGATGGAGGAATTTTCTTGGAAAGTTTCGGCTTGCTTTTGAGAGAAGAAGAATTTCGGTTTACCAATTGCCTTTTTGGCCGAATCATGCACCAAAATGCCTAATGACTTTCAGCCCACTCACTCTCCCCACACCACCAAGCCAAGCCGTCCACTTCCCCTCCCCCAAACTCTCCAAAATTCGGCCACAAACCCCACAATTACTCCAAGCCACACGTTCAAACAATTTGAACAAGTCAACCTCCACTTTTTCCTCTCTTCCCACCACCTCATCACTTGACCAAGTCTTAAGCAGAGTTTGAACTGCCACAAACTCCTCCCTCCATGCCGTCAAAATGAGTGCCAAAAAGTGACCACTCCGCAGCTCGAACACACGACATCTCCCCCTTGCAGATGACGCCACACTCAGCTCCAAGTGGCGCCTTGCTCTGCCACTTTGCCAGCTCTTCATTTGTGCAATAAAACATCAATTAAAATTCTTAAACCCCAGCTTCCTCAGCTCCCTTCACTTAACACCCAGAAACCAAAATTTTCCCATTCCCTCAGGCACACTCCTAGCCCACAATTAAGCCCCTAAAACACCGAAATAGCAACACAGCACACTAAACACATGCAATAACATGCAACAACAAAATAGCCCCCTAACCGGGATATTACAGTTCTACCCCCCTTAAAAACAATTTCGACCTCGAAATTACCTGATCGGAAGAGTTGCGGGTATTGCTGTCTCATCATATCCTCGGGTTCCCACGTGGCTTCCTCCACGCCATGATTCCGCCAAAGTACCTTAACCAAGGGCACAGACTTTCTACGCAGAACCTTCACATCTCGATCAAGAATCTGCACAGGTTCCTCTTCCATAGTCAAATCTGGATTTACCTCGATCTCTTCCACTGCTACTACATGTGACGGATCTGAACGATAACGCCGAAGCATCGAAACGTGAAAAACATTGTGAATCTGGCTAAGCTCTGCTGGCAACTCAAGCTGATACGCCACTGGTCCAACTCGTCTCAATACCTTATACGGCCCAATAAACCTCGGACTTAGCTTACCTTTCTTTCCAAATCTCAACACCTTCTTCCAAGGTGAGACCTTTAGGAAGACCTTATCCCCAACAGCAAACTCCATATCTCTCCGCTTAAGATCGGCATAAGACTTCTGCCGGTCCGAAGCTTCCTTCAACCGAGCCTGAATCACTTTAACCTTGTCCTCAGTCTCAGCTACTAACTCGGGTCCCAACAACTGGCGTTCACCTAACTCCGTCCAACACGTAGGTGAGCGACACTTTCTACCATACAACGCCTCATACGGTGCCATCTTGATGCTCGCTTGGTAACTGTTGTTGTAGGCAAACTCCGCTAATGGTAGAAACTCCTCCCAACTACCTCTGAAATCTAGGACACAACCTCTCAGCATATCTTCCAAGATCTGAATGACCCTTTCTGATTGACCGTCAGACTGCGGGTGAAAAGCCGTGCTGAAATCCAAACGAGTACCCAGAGCCTGATGCAATGCTTTCCAGAACCTTGACATAAATCTGGGATCCCTATCCGAGATTATCGAAACTGGCACACCGTGCAACCTCACTATCTCTGACACATACAGCTTCGCTAGCTTCTGAAGTGAGTAGTCAACCCTCACCGGAATAAAGTGAGCTGATTTAGTCAGACGATCCACCACTACCCAAACTGAATCCTTCTTGCTTGGCGTAAGTGGTAACCCACTGACGAAATCCATGGTTATCCTTTCCCACTTCCACTGAGGAATCTTCACAGGCTGAAGCAAACCCGACGGCAACTGGTGTTCAGCCTTGACCTGCTGACATGTTAGACACTTTCCAACAAACTCTGTCACCTCCTTCTTCAAGCCAGGCCACCAAAACTGCTCTCTAAGATCCCTATACATCTTGCTACCTCCAGGATGCATAGCATGAGGACTGCTATGTGCGTCCTGAAGAATCTTCTGCCTCAACTCCACATCTTTAGGCATACAGGCCTTACCCTGAAAACACAAAACCTCATCACTAGATAAGCTGTAACCCTCCAAACCACCATTCTGCACTTGTGACCTTCGCGCACTCAGAACCTCATCCACTAACTGTTTCTCTCTGATCTGCTCAACCCAAGTAGGCTTAACCTGCAACTCTGCCAGAATACTCCCGTCGTCATACAAACTCAAGTGGGCGAACAAAGCTCTTAGGTCCGAAACAACCTTACGGCTCAACGCGTCTGCCACCACGTTAGCCTTGCCCGGATGGTACTCGATCGAACAGTCGTAATCTTTCAGCAACTCGACCCATCTGCGCTGCCTCAAATTCAAATCCTTCTGAGTCAGTAGATACTTCAGACTCTTGTGATCTGTGTAGACTATCGATCTCTCTCCATATAAGTAGTGCCTCCAAATCTTTAAGGCGAAGACTACAGCCGCTAGCTCCAAATCGTGCGTCGGATAGTTGACCTCATGTGGCCTCAGCTGTCGAGAAGCGTAAGCCACAACCTTACCTTCTTGCATCAACACACAACCCAATCCCGTATGTGATGCATCGCAATAGACTGTGTATTCCTTACCATCCTCAGGTTGAAACAAAACCGGAGCCTCAGTCAAAATCTTCTTAAGCTTGTCGAAGCTTTCCTGCTGTTTCTCAGTCCATACAAACGGAACTTCTTTCCTCAACAACTTAGTCATCGGCGCTGCTATCAACGAGAAACCCTCAACAAACCTTCGGTAGTATCCGGCCAAACCCAGAAAACTCCGAATCTCAGCCACTGTCTTCGGTGGCTTCCAATCCAAAACTGCCTCAATCTTACGAGGATCTACTCGAATCCCCTCTACTGACACTACATGACCCAAGAACGTCACTTCTCTAAGCCAGAACTCGCACTTACTGAACTTAGCATAGAGTTGCTTCTCCCTCAAAATCTGCAGCACCACTCTCAAATGCGCATCATGCTCTTCCTCTGTCCTTGAGTATACTAAGATGTCGTCTATGAAAACCACGACGAACTGATCCAGATACTGCTGAAACACCCTATTCATCATATCCATAAACGCTGCCGGTGCGTTAGTCAACCCGAACGGCATTACCAGAAATTCGTAGTGCCCATACCGAGTCCGAAACGCTGTCTTATGGATATCAGCCTCCTTAACCTTCAACTGATGATACCCAGACCTCAAGTCGATCTTCGAGAATACCGCAGCACCCTTCAGCTGATCAAACAAATCATCTATCCGTGGCAACGGATACTTGTTTTTAATCGTCAGCTTGTTCAACTGGCGGTAGTCTATGCACATCCGCATTGTGCCATCCTTCTTCTTAACAAAAAGTACCGGCGCACCCCACGGCGAAACACTAGGCCTAATAAAACCTCGATCCAATAACTCCTGAATCTGAGCCTTAAGCTCTACCAACTCCTTTGGTGCCATCCTATACGGAGCAATAGACACTGGCGCAGTCCCGGGTAACAGATCTATCCCGAACTCTACCTCTCGATCTGGCGGCAAACCCGGAAGCTCCTCAGGAAACACATCAGCAAATTCCTTAACAGTACGAACCTTCTCTACAGCAGACTCTTTAGCCTCCAAGGCATACACATGAACTACATACGCTTCACAGCCTTTCCTGACCATCTTCTCCGCCTTCAGAGCAGATACCACATTTGATAAGTAATCTCTCCTATTACCTATCATAGCCACTTCATCACCATCAACCGTCTTAAGAACCATGCGCTTGGCCGCGCAATCCAACCTCGCCCAATACTTAACCAGCCAATCCATCCCAAGAATCAGATCGAACTCCCCAAACGGCAGTTCCATCAGATCAGCAGCAAACACTACCCCTTGGAGTTCTAGGGGTACCTCTCTAAACAGTTTATCTACTACTACAGAGTGACCTAGAGGGCTAATCACAGTCATCTGCCTAGAAGATATCTCAGAGTCTAAATCCATGGTCTCTACTATACTACTGGCAACATAAGAGTGCGTCGAACCCACATCAATCAAAGCAGTATAAGGAGAACCAAAGATCAAGAACGTACCGGTTATGACGTCCGATGCGTCGCCCTCCTCTCGGCGCCTCGCTGCATATACCAATCCAGGCTGTCTGGCATCAGAACTACCCGCACCTCTGCCCGGTGCTCCACGGCCCCGACCAGAACCATTACCACCCCTGCCATTACCACGGCCCCTCTGCGGTGGCGGTCCACTACTCCTGAACTGATTACGGCCCTGACTCTCAGACTGAATCCTGGCCAACCTACGCGGACAGTCCCTCACACGGTGCTCCAGAGAACCACACTCAAAGCAACCTTTTCCTCCAGTCCAGCAACCACCCCAATGAGATTTCCCACACTAATTACACTGCGGCGGTCCCTGCCTAGCAGCAACGAACCTAGCAGGCTGATTCGGCCCACTCGGTCTAGCCCTGTTCTGCGGGTTACCTGACGACCCAGAAGACCCAAAGCTCCTCTTATTCCTATTCTTGTCCATGCCCTGCCTCACGGACTCCTTAACACCCTCAGCTACCTTAGCCTTCTCAACTAAGACAGCAAACTCGCGCTCCTGCTGAGGAGCAATCAGCAGTCTCAACTCGTCTCGCAGACCATCCTTGAAACGAACACACCTCTCATGTTCAGTAGCCACAATGCCCCTGGCATACCTACTCAGCTTTAGGAACTCAGCCTCGTACTCAGAAACAGATTTACTCCCCTGAACAAGCCTCAGAAATGCCTTTCGCTGAGAGTCTATATAACTAGCTCCGATGTACTTCTTTTGATATGCAGCCCTGAAATAATCCCATGTCAAATCCTCTGCTGCCACACTGTCCCGAACCGTGAGCCACCACTGATATGACTCATCCCGGAGAAGCGATACGATGCCCTTCAGCTTCTCTTCAGCCGTCAAGTCCAGATCATCCATGATCCGCTCAGTTGCCTCCAGCCAATACTCAGCAATGCTGGGAGCAACACCAGAAACACCCCGGAAGAATTCAGCCCCATTTGCCCGAAGTCGCTCAGGCACAGATTTCCTAACTCCTGCACCACCACCTACACCAGCTACCCTTTCCAACACTCGCAGCATCGCCTGAGACACTACGTCGTCTCCAGTCTGATCTTGGAACTCACCACCTCCAGCTGGTGGCGGAACCGGTATCTCATTCTCTGACCCCTGACCAGATCCTACGGGCTCAGAAACTGTCATTCTACCCCTACCTCTACCACGAGTATTACGACCACGTCCGCCTCGAGTGCTCATGACTAATCTTTCTACGTATCTGATTAAGAATTTTATACATCAGTATTTATTCCACTTGTTTAAAAGCAAGTCTTATGAATATTTAAAGAGGATTTGTTCTCGCGAGTTCACAGAATCCTATCAGTTTCAATCTCTAGAGTAGAGTACTATTGCTATTCATCAAATCATATCATATCCAATCAATTCACAAGCAATAGTAAGGGGTACTTACCTGGGCGAACTGGTGCCGGAGACTCGGTGCCATGCCTTTCAAACCATACTTTAAGAATAAAGACTAACAAAACAATCTTTTGAAAACATTTTGGGCCTCAAGCCCACAGCCGAGCCTTTGAACTTGGCTCTGATACCACAATTGTAACACCCCAAACTCGGACAAGACATCACGTCCGAATCTGGTATGTTACGGGGAAAAACGTACTTGAGAGGTTTAGATTTTTCGTTTAGAAGCGGGGTGAAAACATAGGGAACTTGAAGAAAATTGGAGTAGACTTGTTTGAAATCAAATGGTGTATTTGAAACCCGGACATTTTTGAAAACTTAACCAAAATGTGTAGTTAAAACGAGTTTATACCATTTAAACTTCAATAGTTTCTTAGTGTTACTTAAAACATTTTTGACTTAGTAGAAAATGGAGTTCGATTTGAAAATCATTTGAATTTGCTTAATATAAAACATTGTGTAATACCCGATGGTATAATTTAAAACACATTGCGTCATAATTTTGAAAACATTGTCTTTCCAAGTTTTAGTAAAATTCATACCAAGTTACTTTGTTAAGGCATATTAAAATCTAACTAAAACATAAACATCATAAAACATAAAATAAAGGCCTTTTACAAATCCAAATTAAAACCCAAATAAAAGTAAATAATCTAAAGTACCCAAATTAAAAAGTCTGAGTAAAACTTTATTCAGCATGGCATGAGCACCCCGAGTCCATCCCGGCTCCATGTCCGCGTCTACGAGTCACCTGAAATGTTAAAGGAGAGGGTGAGTCGAGTGATTCAGTGTATAAATCCCGCTCCCGATAACACAACATGCTAACACACATCATACATAGCAACATAATTAATGCAACCCGATCCTAACCATCCGTATCGCCTTTTCTACCCCGTGTGGTACCAAACCACTGGTGGTGCCAAACCACTGGTGACATATAGTCACAATGTGTTACCAAAACACTGGTGTCCCAAAGACACAATATCCGTCAATGTGGTGCCAAACCACTGGTGTCCCAAAGACACGTTTGTGCTACCAAAGCACTGGTGACCGGAGTCACAAATCCAATGATGGGGCCAACCCATCGTGTGATACCCAATCACTAGCAGACGATCCCATATCTCAAGTGGGGCCAACCCACGGTGGTGTCAAACCACAGGGACGAGTCGCAATGAGGTGCCCAACCTCTGGTGTCCCAAAGACACAAATGTGCTACCAAAGCACTGGTGACCGTAGTCACAATAATCGAGTGATGGGCCAACCCATCGTGTGATACCCAATCACTAGCAGACGATCCCATATCTCAAGTGGGGCCAACCCACGGTGGTGTCAAACCACAGGGACGAGTCGCAATGAGGTGCCAAACCTCTGGAGGTGCCAAACCTCTGGTGACCCAAAGTCACAAAGTGTGTTACCAAAACACTGGTGCTCGTCAGCACAAAATATCACTGCCCCCTCCTCTCATATCACCCATACATGTCATACTGACTCATGTACAATATGCAAATCATGTAACTCATGCAACCATGTCCAACATAGCATCTCATAGCATATATATATAGTATAGATCATCATATCCAAAGTATCCATAATAGGACTTGTAATAAAATAGACTTACCCGGATCCGTACACATACCCCATTTGGGTATCCAACTATCCATCATACTGTTATGGTTTTTAACAGGCAAACAGGTTTATTAACAACATTACTAAGTATTAGTATGTTAGTTTACACACCTGGTAATACGAGTCTAGAAATCCTGACAAAAGCGATCTAAGTCCCTTGATTGACTTGCTCCTAAAATTGACCAAACATAGGGGTTAGGCATTTACAACATTCGGCTCATACCATTTAGACCAAAAGGGTTTGCCGAATCACCCTTACCTTGCGAATGTTTGGTTTCCTACCAAACCCGAGCCGACTAATGATCCCTTGACAATCGGCCACCACCTAAATAGAAGAACCATTAATCCTTAATGGCTTGGCTAAACGAAATAAAAGAATCAACTAATAGTACTGACCCTTACCAAAACTTACCCCACTTGGCTAATCAGAGAACGAAGGCTCCACTTGATTGTATCCAAAATCCAAATGACCTATAATGCAATCGGTTACAATGACAAAAATTAATTCTCAACAACAAGGCCACATTCGGCTCTTAATCAATCCAAACGATTAAGAACAGAAAAGAGAAGAAATGGCCATTCAGCCAAAAGCTTACCAACCCCCAACCGACTGAAACTAAGAACCCAACACGTTCACCACCCTTCTAATATTCGGCCACCAAGGAACTATTAAGAGAGAAGAGAGTTTCGGCCAAGGCTACAAAAGAAGGAAAGGAATTCGGCTAGAATAAAATGAATGAAAATAATGCAAGGGAAAATATGTGTTCAAGAAGAAAAAGTATCGGTCAAGGTTTGAGAAGAAGAAAGAAAATGAATAGATACTTTTCGGTTTTGAGAGGAAAGAAATGGAAAGAAAGAATGGAGATTTAGGTTTAGGGACAAGGTAAGTTTCGGCACTAATGTTCCCAAAAGAAAAGAAAAAGAAAAAGTGAGATGGAGAGAATGCTAGTTCGGCTTGCACAAATAAAGAAAGAAGAAGAAAGTGTGAGAAGAAGGGATATAGGTTTCGGCTTCTACAATTGAAAGAGAAAGAGTGATGAATGAGCACATTCGGCTATCAAGAAGTTTGAAAGAAAATAAAGCAAATTCGGCAACTAGACTTTGACTTCACGAAGGAAGGATGGAGGAATTTTCTTGGAAAGTTTCGGCTTGCTTTTGAGAGAAGAAGATTTCGGTTTACCAATTGCCTTTTTGGCCGAATCATGCACCAAAATGCCTAATGACTTTCGGCCCACTCACTCTCCCCACACCACCAAGCCAAGCCGTCCACTTCCCCTCCCCCAAACTCTCCAAAATTTGGCCACAAACCCCACAATTACTCCAAGCCACACGTTCAAACAATTTGAACAAGTCAACCTCCACTTTTTCCTCTCTTCCCACCACCTCATCACTTGACCAAGTCTTAAGCAGAGTTTGAACTGCCACAAACTCCTCCCTCCATGCCGTCAAAATGAGTGCCAAAAAGTGACCACTCCGCAGCTCGAACACACGACATCTCCCCCTTGCAGATGACGCCACACTCAGCTCCAAGTGGCGCCTTGCTCTGCCACTTTGCCAGCTCTTCATTTGTGCAATAAAACATCAATTAAAATTCTTAAACCCCAGCTTCCTCAGCTCCCTTCACTTAACACCCAGAAACCAAAATTTTCCCATTCCCTCAGGCACACTCCTAGCCCACAATTAAGCCCCTAAAACACCGAAATAGCAACACAACACACTAAACACATGCAATAACATGCAACAACAAAATAGTCCCCTAACCCGGGATATTACAATGCAAATAAACGTATATGTATGAAATTGTAAATGTTCACATGACTAATGTTGGTAATGAATGCTTATGAGAGGTTGTGTATATGAATTATGAGATAAGTTCGGATATAATACGGGTACTTAGCTATGTTTTAAAGTTGTGAAACGAATGGTTATGATATTATTTATTATAAATGCACTAAGTGTATGACGTTATTTAAGCTTCGACTTTGTGGATGGCACTATGTGTGCGATACTGGTTTAAGATCGGTTTTTTATAAATGCACTAAGTGTGCGACGTCATTTAAGCTTCGACTTTGTGGATGGCACTGTGTGTGCGATACTAGTTTAAGATCGGTTTATTATAAATGCACTAAGTGTGCGACGTCATTTAAGCTTCGACTTTGTGGATGGCACTGTGTGTGTGATACTGGTTTAAGATCGGTTTATTATAAATGCACTAAGTGTACGATATTATTTAAGCTTTGATTATGAGTTGAGGCACTAAGTGTGTGATTATAACTAATGAATAGCACTATGTATGCGAAACAATAGAAGTTACGGATTTACTGAATAGCACTGTGTGTGTGAAAAGATTGAAGTTTCAGCTTATCGAATTGGCGCTGTGTGTGTGCGATACCGATATAAGTTGGTTTATCGTATTGGCACTAAGTGTGCGATGACAATTATGTTTCAGTTAAGAAATTGGTACTAAGTGTGTGAATTTATCAAAGGAATAACAAAGGTTGAACGAGAGGTATTATCGAGAAGTTGAGTAGCATGAATGGTAAGTAACTAAGTGTTGATCAAGGCATGTTTGAACCTATGTGTAACATCCTGAAATTGGGCCTAGTAGGATTGAGCCCAATGGGCCTTAGGCGTAGGAGCGTTTAAAATTTTAGAGAACGACATTAATGCAAGTTAGACTTATTAGGTAAGTGATTTTGGAAGGTTAGAGGGCTTCTATGAAGTCCCGGGATCAAACTTTGGATTTAGGGAAATTTTGGTTTTAGGTGAAAAAAACCCTGGAAGTTGGAGGGTAGGCCTTAAGAATAAAATGTGGAGAAAATGACACAAGTGGAGTGTGTGGTGTAGTGGCAAAGTGATGCCACATAAGGGGCAAGGGGGTGACGCCACAAGGAAGGAAGGAGGTCCAAGGTTCAAGTCTTGGCTTTTGCATTTTGGTTTCTTTTTACTTGGATCTTAGAATTTGGGCCATAGTGTATATTTAGTTGCGCATGGTTTAAGACACAAGAAGAGCTTGTGGCCAAGTGGTTAGTGGCGTGGATTATGCTACAGGGGAGCCTGGGTTCGAATCTCATGAAAAGCAAGGGAGTATTTATTTTGCGGATTGGACGACAAGAGTTTCAGTTGAATTTAAACTCTACTGGCGAAGGGATCCCACATCGGAAAGACACAAAGAATGAAGGTGAAGAGCTAGCTATATAAAGAGCATCCTAGGAGGAGAGTAAACACATCTTGGAGGGCGTTTGGGCACAGGAGTGGTCGGTGCGCGGATTAACACCAGAGTCCTATCAGGTGTGTAACTCTCTCTACTCTAGTTGTAGAGCGGCAAATGCCGAAGTGCCAGTCACGGCAATAGTAGCCACACGAGTGTGCGAGGCACGTGTGGGGCTTCGACGCGATAGTTGAGGCCATCAGTAGTATTCTTGTGGGTTGGGCTGCTTGGGCTAGATGGGCCGAAGTGGGCGCATATGAGTAAATTGTATGATGATACAGTATATAGTGAACTAGACTAGGTGGAACTTATATACGTGGCTAGATTTGTGCAAGGTGGGCCACACGAGCGTGTGGGCCCGAATGGACCGAAATCGGGTTTTAGGCCCAATAGTCCGGTAAGGACTGAAAATGGTAGCTGAGTCGCTCGGGGCGACATTAGGCCTTCGGAAAGGCCATTGCAGGTGCGAATTTACAAAAATACCCTTGGTAGGTAAAATTACTGTTATACCCTTAGAGGTTGATTAGTGTGATTATGTTGTATATTATTATTCTGATTATGATGGTAATTCATTTCATACGATGTCTGATATGTTCATGATGATTACATTGTCATTTCATCATAATGTATTGTATGCGCATGGGGACCGGGATATGATTAATGAAGGAAAGGGTGTACATTTATGTACGTGGACTGATGTTAGCCTTGAGCTACGTCGTCGCTTGATGTTGGCTATGTGCTTCATCAAGGTGGGATGTTGGCTATGTGCCACATCGTGGGCAGATGATAGCTGTGTGCATCACTGTGGATTGAGGATGACCTTGAGTCACCTTGTGGATACAGATATGTGGGGTCACTTAGGTGATCGGTGGCTATGCCACGACCTTAGGCAGCAGGTCTGCCAAGGAGGTGTATAGCGGTTGGAGGGTGATTTAGTAATCCCCTGGTGTGTGCGGCAGGTACGAGGGTGTGTAGCGGATGGACACTAGGTTGGGTTGTGGTTCATTTTGCATAATCATGTGTGGTATGTGGATTTATGTGGATTTGGGGCCAAGCCCATTTGTGGAAACATGTGGATTAATTACATTGCACTCATTCTTGATATGCCATGACATTGGACTAATATAGTACTGTAGGCTTAGGCCCAGTTATCGTGGTAAGGGGATTTACACACTGAGTCTCGATGACTCACCCCCTCTTTTTAAATGTTTCAGGTAATCATTAGATCGCGGATTTGGGAGCCGAGGCAGACCTGTGGTGGCCTTGCAATGTTTTTCCGTAAACTCATTTCTTTTATTTAAACTTACTTTTAATTGTGGGATTTTGTTATGTAATAAGGCCTTTGGTATTTTATTTGGTTTTAGCTTTCAATTTGGTTACTGTATATTATTAAATGTTCAATATGGGATTTTCCTAAAATGATAATAAACCGTTTTTATTCAAAATTACTTAAACTTGATTTTTACAAGAAATACAATTTTATTCAAATTAATAACAACTTTGTAAAATGGGCATTGAAATGAATCGGCTTTTATAAACAAAGCACAAAACGCAGAGTTTCATAAAGAATACAAACTTTTTAACGAATCACAGTTTTTTTAAACATTCCTTTCATGTGACATGCCTGATCCGGTCGTAACGTCTAGGACGGGTTTGGGGTGTTACAATTATGGTATCAGAGCCTAGGTTCAAAAACCCGGTTGTGGGTTTGGGTTCAAAAATGTTTTCAAAAGATGGTTTGGAATTGGAAAATGATATAGGAAAATATATATCTATTTTCTGGAAGTATGGCACCCGAGTCTTCGGCACCAAATCCGTAAGTTTCCTTTTTACTATATTCTATTATATGCTGAATGATTGTATTTATTCTGCGATGTGTGGATGTGATGCTTGAATATAGGAGTTGTATGTATATGGGAAAAATATCTGTTTGCTCCGGTGTTAGATAGTTGGTTATGTGAAGGGGTTCCAAGATTTAGTTAGAAAGGGTATTAGTGTTATTAGAATCAGAGTGCGCAGCGTGGGCGTAGTGTTGTAAGTTAGGATGTACGACTGTTAGTTAGTTGGAAATTTCGAGGACGAAATTTCTTTAAGGAGGGTAGATTTGTAACATCCTGAAATTGGGCCTAGTAGGAAATTTTGGTTTTAGGTGAAAAAAACCCTGGAAGTTGGCAGGTAGGCCTTAAGAATAAAATGTGGAGAAAATGACACAAGTGGAGTGTGTGGTGTAGTGGCAAAGTGATGCCACATAAGGGGCAAGGGGGTGACGCCACAAGGAAGGAAGGAGGTCCACGGTTCAAGTCTTGGCTTTTGCATTTTGGTTTCTTTTTACTTGGATCTTAGAATTTGGGCCATAATTTATATTTAGTTGCGCATGGTTTAAGACACAAGAAGAGCTTGTGGCCAAGTGGTTAGTGGCGTGGATTATGCTACAAGGGAGCTTGGGTTCGAATCTCATGAGAAGCAAGGGAGTATTTATTTTGCGGATTGGACGGCAAGAGTTTCAGTTGAATTTAAACTCTACTAGCGAAGGGATCCCACATCAGAAAGACACAAAGAATGAAGGTGAAGAGCTAGCTATATAAAGAGCATCCTAGGAAAAGAGTAAACACATCTTGGAGGGCGTTTGGGCACAGGAGTAGTCGGAGCGTGGATTAACACCAGAGTCCTATCAGGTGTGTAACTCTCTCTACCCTAGTTGTAGAGCGGCAAATGCCGAAGTGCCGGTCATAGCAATAGTAGCCACACGAGCGTGCGAGCGCACGGGGCTTCAACACGATAGTTGAGGCCATCAGTAGTATTCTTGTGGGTTGGGCTGCTTGGGCCATGATGGGCCGAAGTGGGCCCAATGGGCCCGTGGGCCCATATGAGTAAATTGTATGATGATATAGTATATAGTGAACTAGACTAGTGGAACTTATATACGTGGCTAGATTTGTGCTAGGTGGGCCACACGAGCGTGTGGGCCCGAATGGGCCGAAAGTGGGTTTTAGGCCCAATAGTCCGGTAAGGACCGAAAATGGTAGCTGAATCGCTCGGGGCGACATTAGGCCTTCAGAAAGGCCATTACAGGTGCAAATTTACAAAAATACCCTTGGTAGGTAAAATTACTGTTATACCCTTAGAGGTTGATTAGCTTGATTATGTTGTATATTATTATTCTGATTATGATGGCAATTCATTTCATACGATGTCTGATATGTTCGTAATGATTACATTGTCATTTCATCATAATGTATTGTATGCGCATGGGGATCGAGATATGATTAATGAAGGAAAGGGTGTACATTTATGTACGTGGACTGATGTTAGCCTTGAGCTACGTCGTCGCTTGATGTTGGCTATGTGCTTCATCAAGGTGGGATGTTAGCTATGTGCCACATCGTGGGCAGATGATAGCTGTGTGCATCACCGTGGATTGAGGATGACCTTGAGTCACCTTGTGGATACAGATATGTGGGGTCACTTAGGTGATCGGTGGCTATGCCACGACCTTGGGCAGCAGGTCTGCCAAGGAGGTGTGTAGCGGTTGGAGGGTGATTTTGTAATCCTCTGGTGTGTGCGGCAGGTACGGGGGTGTGTAGCGGATGGACACTAGGTTGGGTTGGGGTTCATTTTGCATAATCATGTGTGGTATGTGGATTTATGTGGATTTGGGGCCAAGCCCATTTGTGGAAACATGTGGATTAATTGCATTGCACTCATTCTTGATATGCCATGACATTGGACTAATATAGTACTGTGGGCTTAGGCCCAGTTATCGTGGTAAGGGGAATTACACACTGAGTCTCGATGACTCACCCCCTCTTTTTAAATGTTTCAGGTAATCATTAGATCGCGGATTTGGGAGCCGAGGCAGACCTGTGGTGGCCCTGCAATGTTTTTTCGTAAACTCATTTCTTTTATTTAAACTTACTTTTAATTGTGGGATTTTGTTATGTAATAAGGCCTTTGGTATTTTATTTGGTTTTAGCTTTCAATTTGGTTACTGTATATTATTAAATGTTCAATATGGGATTTTCCTAAAATGATAATCAACCGTTTTTATTCAAAATTACTTAAACTCGATTTTCACAAGAAATACAATTTTATTCAAATTAATAACAACTTTGTAAAATGGGCATTGAAATGAATCGGCTTTTATAAACAAGCCACAAAACACAGAGTTTCAAAAAGAATACGAACTTTTTAACGAATGCACAATTTTTTTAGACATTCCTTTCATGTGACATGCCAGATCCGGTCGTAACGTCTAGGTCGAGTCTGGGGTGTTACACTATGTGATTAATGATAGATTTAAAAGTTGAATGAATATTCGTTTTAGGTACGTTGCTTATATACTACTTGTGTATATAGGGTAAGTATCTCTGTGAGCATATTATGTTGATATGCATATGGAATTAATGATGCGATATGTAAAGTCAAGACTAGATGAACTATATACATATATGGTGTGTGATTTGGAAATATGGTAAGTTATGGCTAAGCATATGAGCTCAAGAAAGAATGAGGTGATTTTGGTCATGAGAACCATATTGGTCATTGATAAACTGTAATTATAACATATTTTAATCCCACATTTAGCTTGTTTTTGGATGACTTATCCCCCAATTTATGTAAAAAGGTGCTTTTAATCCTTTCTTTTCATGTTTTATATTCAGGAAAGCACCCAAGGATGAAAAGAACGAGAAACGGGCTTAAAATGGACCAAATTGGGCCAAGAGAGAAATCGACACGGCCTGGCCCAAAACTAACACGACCGTGCCTCATTAAAAGTCCGAGCACAGTCTGGCCACGATCCACACGGGTGTGTGCCATGGTCGTGTCCCTGTCACTGGAAAGAGCAATTTCATTCAGGAAAGGATACTTGGAGGCAAAGAAACACATTCCAAAGCCTATTCAAACACCCTATTAGGAATTCTACTTAAATTAGGATACTTAGGGGCCAAGTAAGGCATCACAAAGTCTATATAAACACTTTAGGGGGCAACTTGAAAGGGGAGTTCGACAGAAGCTGAAACCGACATCAAAGCTAGGCAAAGGACGCAAGCCGAGAAGGTCAGAGTTAGGGAATAACGCGAAGATAGCCAGTTGATCCATCCCAAGAAGCCGGAGTTATACTCAAGACGGCGGAATTCTCTTTCAATTCCTTCAGGGGGTTTTAGGGATTTCTTATGTTTTGTTTTATCTTTTTTTTTTGTGATGTTTTCTTTATTCATTATGAACTAAACCCCTCAGATACCTGATGGGGATGAAATCTAGATGAATCTTGTTATTTAGTTTTTAAGTTATATGATGAATTACTTAGTTTGTTCTTAATTATATTGCTGTAACATCCTGAAATTGGGCCTAGTAGGATTAAGCCCATTAGGCATTGGGCGTAAGAGTGTTAAAATTTTTGAGAACAAGAGAATGGCATTATTTCAAGTTGGACTTATTAAGAAGACGATTTTAGAAAGTTACGGGGTTCTATGAAGTTTTGGGTTTAAGTTGGGCCTTAGTGGAAGTTTGTGTCTAAGCCTATTAAGGAGAGATAGTAAGAGGCATCAAAGCTTATGGAAATAAGTGAGTAAATTGTTAACATAAATGAGCTATTGGTAAAGAGGTTATGGCATCAAGTGAAGGACTTTGAGGGGAGGGGTTCAAATCCCATCTTTTGCAAATTTTGGATTTATTTTTTTATGTGCTCTTCCAAGTGTCAACTATGACATTATTAAAGGAAAGAAATAAAAGAAAAATGAAATGATGACTAAAAAGATAAGGTAAGGAGGAAAATAAGGAAAAAGAAAGGAAAGAAATAAAAGCAAATATAATGATGGGATTTGAAAAATAATGGAGTAGGTGAAAAAAAATATAATGATGGGATTTGAAAAATAATGGAGTAGGTGAAAACAAAATATAATGATGGGATTTTAAAGGTAATGGAATAGGTGAAAAAAAATGCATGGAGGGTGTAATAGCCCGATTTAGGGGCTAGTCAAAACAGTGATCTTGGAATCACTAAACCGAGGATAGAGAAAATTATTTTCATGTTATTATATGTGTTATAACATGTTTATAAGGATGCATGAAGATTTTGGTGTCTCAATTTTAGCGATTGAGGGCTTAATTTTGAAAAAGGACTAAATCGCATAAAGTGCTAAAGTTTAATTTTATTTGCTAGAACTGCCAAATAGCTATGGATTAGAAATTGGAGGTCCCAAATGTACAATTTGGCCTTGTCTAAATGAGTTGGCCGGCCATAAAAAAAAATATAGGGACAAGAGCATTTATTTTGGTCAAAAGTTGGTGATGTTAGGTGTTTTAAATGAATAAAATAAGAGGAATAAAGATGTTATCATCTTTTCACTATTCCCCCACCTTCATCCACCGAAAATTGAAGAGAAATAAGGGTTATGGAGCTCAAAATTTTCAGTAAACATTTCTCTTCACAAGTAAGTGATTTTGGTGATCTTTCTTAATAAAAATTGTATTTTTGGAGTCCTTAAAGCTTAAGCTAGCTAATGAGGGGACTAATTTGTAACATGGTTGAGAGTCTAGGGACTTGCCATGAGAGAGCTTATGCTGGTTGCAAGGTCTAGAAGTACTTTATCAAAGGGTCAATCGAAAAACCTATCCCTCGTAAGAAGTGACTCGAATTTTTGTTGCCACGGAGAGCATCGCGTTACGGATTCCGAATAAGGTGTGTAATCTCATACCCTTTCGAATACATGTTTGAAATAGTGTGTAATCTCACACTTCTTTGAATATTTGTATGAAATATGCTGTTAATCGATTGAAATACAGAAAAAAACTAAAAACCGGCATCCGTGATCACTCGGGTGTGCGTATGATCGTAGTGATAATCGTATTTTGTAATAAAACAGTTTCAGTTAGAAGTAGTGACCTATTTTTGAAAACTCACTAAAAATAGGAGAAAATGAATTAGAAAGTGATTAAGATATCAAATTAAAGCTTACTGTGTCTATTTTGATATGGAAGAAACGGAGAAGGAAAAGGAATTTTATATTCTGAGATATGTTAATTTTAGTGAGACTGGTTCTGAATGACTTCGTGGTTCTCTGATCTGTCTTGGAAAAATCACTAAAATTGTACAAAGAGAATTATGGGTTATAATTTATATGTATGGATTCCTTAGTGAGCCTATTTTCAAGAGAAACAAGTTGGAGCAGTATATGAAAACCGTACAGTGAGATATTTCAAATTAAGGTAAGAGAGGTCAGAATCGTTGGACAGTTTCAATTTTTGTGCCCCAAACGAATTACCCTTGGTGGGTAAAATTTATGAAATACCCTTGGGTTGCGAAATTACTAAAATACCCTTAGAGGTTAAATTACCGAATACCCTTGGGTTGCGAAGTTACCGAATTACCCTTGGGTAAATTACCGAATTACCCTTGGTGGGTAAAACTACCGAATTTACCCTTGGAAAGTAAATTACCGAATTACCCTTGGTGGGTAAAATTTATGAAATACCCTTAGGTTGCGAAATTACCTAAATACCCTTAGAGGGTAAATTACTAAAATACCCTTAGGTTGCGAAATTACCTAAATACCCTTAGAGGGTAAATTACTAAAATACCCTTGGGTTGCAAAATTACCGAAATACCCTTGGAGAGTAAATTACCGAAATACCCTTGGGTTGCGAAATTACTGAAATACCCTTGGAGGTAAATTATCGAAATACCCCTGGGTTGCGAAATTACTAAAATACCCTTGGAGGGTAAATTAACGAAATACCCTTGGGTTGCGTAATTACCGAAATACCCTTGGAGGGTAAATTATCGAAATACCCCTGGGTTGCGAAATTACCGTGGAGGGTAAATTACCGAAATACCCCTGGGTTGCAAAAATTACCGAAATACCCTTGGAAGGTAAATTACCAAAATACCCTTAGATTGCAAAATTACCGAATTACCCTTAGTGGGTAAAATTACCGCTATACCCCTATGTGTTGATTAGCACGACTGTGTGTGTATTCTGTTTATCTGGTTAAGACGGTAATCTATTTCATACATCATTATGAAATGTGCTTTGCATACATGACATACTGCATGGGTTGGGATATGTAATTGGAGGAAGTGATTTGATTTATTAGGGTCGCACGAGTCGCCCGAGACGACTGTGGACTCATCGATTTGATTTTTAGGGTCACACGGGTCACCCGAGATGACTGTGGACTCACCAATTTGATTTTGACTCACTGATTTTATTTTTAGGGTCACACGAGTCACCCAAGATGACTGTGGACTCACCGATTTGATTTCACTCATCGATTTGATTTTTAGGGTCGTACGAGTCACCCGAGATGACTGTGGACTCATCGATTTGATTTTTAGGGTCACACGAGTCACCCAAGATGATTGTGGACTCACCGATTTAATTTTCACTCATCGATTTGATTTTGACTTATTGATTTGATTTTTAGGGTCGCACGAGTCACCCGAGATGACTGTGGACTCATCGATTTGATTTTGACTCACCGATTTGATTTTTAGGGTCGCACGAGTCACCCGAGATGACTGTGGACTCACCGATTTGATTTTCACTCATCGATTTGATTTTTAGGGTCGCACGAGTCACCCGAGATGACTGTGGACTCACTGATTTGATTTTTAGGGTCGCACGAGTCAGTCGAGATGACTTTGGACTCACCGATTTGATTTTGACTCACTGATTTGATTTTTAAGGTTGCACGAGTCACCCGAGATGACTGTGGACTCACCGATTTGATTTTCACTCATCGATTTGATTTTTAGGGTCGCACGAGTCACCCGAGATGACTGTGGACTCATCGATTTGATTTTGACTCACCGATTTGATTTTTAGGGTCACCCGAGATGACTATTGACTCACCGATTTGATTTTGACTCACCGATTTGATTTTTAGGGTCGCATGAGTCACCCGAGATGACTGTGGACTCACGATTTGATTTTCACTCATCGATTTGATTTTTAGGGTCGCACGGGTCACCGGAGATGATTGTGGAGTCACCAATTTGATTGCTAGGGTAGCACGAGTCGCCCAAGACGACTGTGGACCTAACAAAGGCTCTAAGCCGCTTATAATCCGGCAGCTCAGCTGCATTCTTGGTGTGTTTGATGGGGTGGGTTGACTGATGATCACCCACAGGTGTGTTGGTTGGTACAGGGTTGTGATTGGCTGGATTGAGTTGGGTTGCATTACATTATCATGTTTATACGGGCTTTAGCCCAGTTTGTTTCTGTTTGGGTCTCAGCCTAGTTAACGACCGATTAGGGGATTACACACTGAGTTCTCGTAACTCACCCCTTTTTCCTTTAACCTTGCAAGTAAACCCTAGCATTAGAGGATTTGGAGCTGCGGAGGACTCAGTGGTGGCCATACATTGGAATACTTATCCAAAATCTTTAGTAAATTTCTGTTTAGCTTTATTTTAAGTTTATTTTAAATTGGGTTTGGTTTTTATAATAAGGCCATTGGAGTTTATTTTTCTCAAAACTTCCATTTTAGTTATATTCAAATTGAAAAACTATTAAGCTCTAGATTTTCTTAAATTGACAATAACAATTTTCAAAACATGGCAAATGTTTGAATTAAGCTTTCGCAAAAAAAGATTTTAAGGAAAATAATGTTTTTCAAGGATGATTTCTAACAAACCATATTTTGAAAATAAGCAAACGAAAGTTGAGGTTTTGAATAGCAAAAAGTTTTAAATTCTTGAAGAATAGTTTCTAATGAAAACATGGTTTTTGAAAAGCTCTTCAATGTGACATGCCAGATTTGGGCCTAACTTCTAGGCCAGGTTTAGGGTGTTACAGTTGCTTCCAAATCTAATGTGCTTAGGTGGAGGAGGAATAGACCCTACCTAAGAGTAGATCTAACATAATTAAGCGGAGTTGATCAAACGCCTAGAGATAGGGTTACGAGATTTTGCCGGATTAGGGTGAAACCTAATATGGGAGTCCATTGATCGATTTACTGCTATCCTAGGGGGTTATTCTAAGTGAACGAGAGTTCCACTAATTAACCTAGGGTTAGACGTTATTCGCCTCGAGAGAGGGTTTAATATAGGTTAGGGAGTCCTATGGATCAAACTAAGTGAAGAAATTATATAATTGAGGGTTAGATAACAAGTGAAGTCTAGGTGGATTCTTCCTGAGGGTATCGTCGTGATCAATTGAGTTTTCTTCAACTTATTTTCCAAATAATCTTTTTTGTCTTTGTGTCCATAGTTTAGTTCTTGTCAATTTAGTTTTAAAGCAATATTCACTCTAATTCTAAGGCTAAATAATAAAAAGAAAGTTAATATTAATACTTTTAGTTCCTTTGGGTTCGATAATTCGGTCTTGCCTAAGCTATACTATTGTTCGATAGGTACACTTGCCTTTAATCGTTGTCAGAGTTAGTCTCCAGGTTCGATCATTCTTTTATAAATTTTTAAAGCTCTGATTTCAGCAATCAGTCATCTTACTAAGCTCTCTGTGTGTGTGTTTTCTCTGTTTTATAGGTCGTCAAAGCTACTGAAGGCTCGGGACCGTCACGGGTCATTATCACACTACTAAAATCATTTTGGTACACTTTGGAAATGTATAATATTAGATATGGCATGTATAAGCTAGCATTTTGGTATATGCTAGTTTTGGTCGTAGGTTTGCTATGTGAATTGACCTTGTGTTTTGGCTAGATGTGAAATGGAAATATGCTTGGAAGACTATGTTATGTGGAGCTTGTTTTAGCATGATGAAATGGTCCATGATGTGGTTAAGTTTTTGGGTAAGCAAATGAATGAATTATGCTTGTGATGAGATAAGTTTTGGTATTGAATTTGTTATGGTTGAAATTGGTATTGATTATATTTATTGATTGGACAAATTGGTATGTTTCCGGTAGCCATATTTACATAATATGTTTTGGTATGTTTTGCTTGTAACTGAGACCCAAAAAGGGTGGCATTTCGGCCTTGAAAAGTGGCCTATAATGTCACACAGTCGTGGGACACGGGCGTGCCTAGAGACCGTGGGGCTAAGTCAGTAGCCAGCCTAAGAACACACGGCCATGGCACATGGGCGTGCTTGGTGGCCGTGGTGGATAAGTCAGTAGCTAGATTAAGAGAGCACGGCCTCAGCACATGGGCATGCTTAGTGGCTGTGGAAGGTAAGTTAGTATATAACCACGGGGAGGGCAGATAGTGTAACATCCTAAATTTATGGGCCTATGCATTTAGTATAGGAATATGTTTAATATGTTAACTTAGGTGAAAGGGGTCTAAATTTGGGCTTAGAATTAGGCAAAGTCCCATATTAAATTATTTTAAGGTGGCATCATCAACAATTAAAAAGGAACAAGTTTTGGATCGCAAGGAGCCCATGTTTTTAGGCCAATTTCGGCACTTTAAATGAAGATAGGGTGACGCCACACACAAGGGATTTAGGGGCCCAAAAATGTAAGTTTAATGAAGCCCAAATCTTTTAATTTAAATGAGTTAAATTTCGACATTTAGAATTAATGAGGTGGACGGCTACAAGGCTTAAAATAGGAAGATATATATGGATTTTATAATTGATAATTAAGAAGATAAAAAGGAGAAAAGATAGGAGCTTATCTACAAGGAAGGTGATGGCCGAAAATCCATCACCTAGAGGAGTGTAAAATTCGGCTACTGCATGGCAAAGAGGGTGCTGAATTTCTCCTCTCTTTTAGCTTGAATTTTAAGGGCGTTTTCGATTTTTAGCAGTAGGTGCTGAAATATCTATAAATAAGAGGACTAGCTCCTTGATTCTGACACTGAAAACCCTAAATTCCTCTCCTATTGTGCCGAAATTCCCTAGCCTCTCCCTCTCTAATTTCTTTTCTCTAATTTTTTCAAAAGTCGAAACTCTTCTCCACTTTTTCCTCCTTGTGCCGATTTTTCTAAAAAGCCGAAGCATCCATAGTCTTTTCTTCTATTCATCCTATTTGAGAATTAGTTCTATACTTTCGGCATTTAAATCTTCTATTGGCATTGCCAAATCCTCTCTCTAGTGCTAGCCGAATCTCCTATGCTAGGGTAAGTGTCGATTTTTGATTAGTTCTCATGATCTATTCCCGGTTTTTGAAAGGCAAAAGCCGAAAGCTAATAGTTTAATGGTTTTATGATGGGCGGCAATTCGGGATTTGAAGGAAGCTTGGTCAATTAGATCTAAAAGCCGAAAATAGCTAGTCTCCACTTTCAGGATTTTAAAGGTAAGTAGATTTTCCTAGATTTCTATTAGATTTCATCATATATACAAGATCTTAATGTTATAATGAGGATTAACAATTAAATATTGTGATAGTAGTTCTGATAAGGACTTTTGATGGAATTAGATATGGATCAGGAAAAGGAGAAAATCCCTAAGTTTAAGAAACGAGCAGTATCTGCCGTTCGAGATAGCTGTTGTGTCGACTAAGGATAGCGTCGACATAGAAAGCATTGTTTTATCGGTAATCAGGTGTGTAGATCTCTAACACACTACTAATAAACATGTATGTATGTTTATTTATATATGTTATGGGCTAAAAAGCTGGAATGAGGCTATCTAGACAGTCGAATGGAACCTTAAAAGGGTTAGACAAAGATGCCAGGTACGTAAACATAGAACTCCCTATGTGTATCGAAAAGTATATATGTCTGTATGATGTTCTCTTTATGTATGTATGCATGGGGTGGGAATGATGACATGATGAAGGGGAAGAAGGTCGTACAGCGATCGGTGGCTTTGCCACATAGGTCACATAGTGATCGGTCTTTATGACAGGCAGCACAGCTGTCGATATATTTTTAAGGTCGCATAGCGATCGGTGGCTTCGCCACACAGGTCACATAGTGATCGGTCTTTATGACAGGCAGCACAGCGGTCGATATGGTGTGTAACAGATGGAGGGTTGATTGTAGAAATCCCCAAGGTGTGATGGTTGGTACAAGATGGTGTGTAGAGGATGGAAACCTAGGATGGGTTGGGTTTTCCATTATTTATTGTTTATCATGTGATTATGATTGATACCTTTATGTATGGGCCAGGGCCCATAATGTGTTTGTGGGCTCAGGTCATTGTGTGTTTTGAGATTTATACACTGAGTCTTGGTGACTCACGCTTTCCTTTTCTCTACTCTCGAGATGAGTAGTAGATCGTGGACATGGGAGCCGAGACGGACTCGAGGGGCCATCAAGCTTTATTTCTACAAATTATTATTTTGGGATTTCTTTAAAGTTTTCTTTTATTTTATTTTTACTTTGGAATTATCAATGTAATAAGGCCCCATAGGTTTATCCAATTAAGTAGTTTAAATGTTCTGCAACTTATGAGATTATGTCAAAGGTTTAAATATACTTAATACAAGGTTTTATTTTTTAAAATGCCGCTTATTTTCTTAAATAATGTCTATTTAATTTATGACTTCCAAAACCAACAAGGCAAAAGTTTTCAAAGTACAAACTGTGACATGCCAGATCCGGTCAAAACGCATGGGCCAGTTTTGGGGTGTTACATTTTGGTATCAGGGCTCAGTTCAAAACTCGGGCTGTGAAATGGGTCTAGAAGTGTTTTAGAAAAAAAATTGAGTTGAAGAAAATTTTTTGGTTTGAAGACAGGGCCTTCGAGTCTACTGGCACCCAATCCACCCAGGTAAGTATTCTGAACTCCTGATTGTGATATAAATGTGGGCTTAATGGGCTTTATGGGACGTAGAGTATCTAGATTAGAACTTGATGGACTCTAGGCTTAGACAAACAACTCTTCAATTCCATAAGACTTAATTTCACTAAACAAAACCTGTAAACGAGTCGCAAGACAAAGGTGTGGCAACAGGCATATGCATGTCTAGGAGTAGATCCGAAAGAGCTTGGTATTTAAGCAGTCCAAGTGACTCACCTCCTCTTCGCTGGAATTTTACCTGATGCATAGTTACTGTTCACTTTAGCCATGACAGGGTGTGGCAATAGGCATACGCATGTCTAGGAGTGGATTCAGGGAGAGCTTGGTATGTAAGCAGTCCTAGTGACTTACCTCCTCTTCACTGGAATCTTACCTGGTGCGTAGTGACTGTTCACTCTAGCTATAAGGACTTGTTCATAGGCTGAACCCATAATTAAAACCCGAAAGGGACCAACCACCCTAATTTTTGCAAACAAAAATCCCTAAGTTATGTACATCTCCAAAAAGATACACTTGATTTGAAAATGTTCACAGCTATGAAAAATTTAACCAAAAACCCTATGTTTACAAGAGTAACTATATTTTCCAAAGTGCCCCTGTTTTTTAAAAAAAAAAATCAAAATACCCCTGAATCTCAAAATTATCGAAATACCCCTGGTTTCTAAAATTACCAAAATACTCTCGAATTTTAAAATTACCAAAATACCCCTAGATGTTAAAATTACCGAAATACCCCTGAATTTTAAAATTACCAAAATACCCCTGGATGTCAAAATTACTTAAATACCCCTAGATTTCAAAATTATCGAAATACCCCTGGATTATAAAATTACCAAAATACCCTTATTTTACAAAATCACCAAGGAACCTTATTTTGAAAAATTACAAAAATACCCCTGTAGGATAAAATTACGAAAATACCCCTGGGTAGTGAAAATAATAACAACAACAACAACACTCTTCTATAATGAACGTGAGTTCATGGATGTTGATGATTGAATGTATGTGTTTCCTAGAGGATATGAATTTGAGACTGAATGGTGAATGCGAATTCGAAAGAACTACTCTTAAAGCTATTATTCATAAGACTGTTCGTGGTTAATTAGTGGAAGAAAGCTAATAATTCATAAAACTTCAAATCAGATAAAAGCGAAGCGGTAGAATGAGTACAAGGGGTCAGGGACGTTCGCCACGTGGTCGTGGTAGGGGTAAGAGGACGGTGTCGGAACCAGTAGGGTTTGGTCATGGTTCTGAAAATGAGATGCCAGCTGTGGAGGAGGAATTTTAGGATCAGACTGCCGGAGATGATGCGGTATCTCAGGCAATGTTAAGGGTTTTAGAGAGGGTTGTTGGGGCTGGTATGGGCACAGGAGCCCGGAAATCTGTGCCGGAGCGGCTTAAGGCCAATGGGGCAGAAGTGTTTAGAGGAATTTCTGGTGTAACCCCAAGTTCAGCTGAGTATTGGTTGGAGGCGGTAGAACGCATAATGGATGATTTGGATTTCACGGAGGAGGAGAAGTTGAAAGGAGTGGTATCCCTCCTGCGGGATGAAGCATATCAATGGTGGCTTACTATTAAGGATGGTACAGTGTCTGACCGTATCACTTGGGAACTCTTTAAAACGGCGTATCAAAATAAGTACATTGGATCGAGTTATGTGGATACGCAGTGCAGAGCATTTCTGAATCTGGTTCAAGGGAGTAGGACAGTGGCTGCGTATAAAGCTGAATTCTTACGTCTTAGCCGTTATGCTCGTGGGATGGTAGCCACGAAGCATGAACGTTGTGTTAGGTTTGAGGATGGCCTGAGGGATGATTTGCGTGTTTTGATAGCCCCGCAGCAGGAAAGGGAATTTGCTGTCCTAGTGGAAAAGGCTAAGATAGCCGAGGAGGTTAAGCAGACTGAAAAGTTGAATCGGGATAGAGATAGGGGTGGAAGTAAAATAAATGTTGAATCGTCAGAGGCAGTTGGACAAACTCAGAAAAGACCTAGGTCAGAAGGGCCGAAACAGGATGAGAGACCTGCTGCTGCTAACCAGACACCCAAGTGTGCTCTATGTGGTAAATTTCATGCCGGTGAATGTTGGGCAGGTAGTGGGAAGTGCTTTAGGTGTGGATCTATGGACCACCAAGTTAAAAAATGTCCGCAGCAACGGGACGGTGAAGGGACCATGGGTCGAGGGAATGCCCAGCCTGGTAGAGGAGGTCAACAACCACCAAGGGGCCGTGGTCAAGTCAATGGTGGCAATGGCACAGGACATGGTCGTGGAGGTGCAGGTTATGCTGAAGCAAGGCAGCCAGCCTTGGTCTATGCAGCACGTCGCCAAGGGGACGAGGACGCTCTAGATGCGAATATCGGTGCGTACCCTACCATAGTGTACTAAGTGTTTATTTTAGCTTTAGAATTAGAGTGCGCAACGAATGCATAGTAGTGAGACTTAGGTAGTATGATTACTAGTTAGTTGGAAATTTTGAGGATGAAATTTCTTTAAGGGGGTAGAACTGTAACATCCTAAATTTATGGGCCTATGCATTAAGTATAGGAATATGTTTAATATGTTAACTTAGGTGAAAGGGGTCTAAATTTGGGCTTAGAATTAGGCAAAGGCCCAGATTAAATTATTTTAAGGTGACATCATCAACAATTAAAAAGGAACAAGTTTTGGATCGCAAGGAGCCCATGTTTTTAGGCCAATTTTGGCACTTTAAATGAAGATAGGGTGACGCCACACACAAGGGATTTAGGGGCCCAAAAATGTAAGTTTAATGAAGCCCAAATCTTAAATGAGTTAAATTTTAGCTTTTAGAATTAATGAGGTGGACGGCCACAAGGCTTAAAAATAGGAAGATATATATGGATTTTATAACTAATAATTAAGAAGATAAAAAGGAGAAAAGATAGGAGCTTATCTACAAGGAAGGTGATGGCCGAAAATCCATCACCTAGAGGAGTGTAAAATTCGGCTACTGCATGGCAAAGAGGGTGCCGAATTTCTCCTCTCTTTTAGCTTGAATTTTAAGGGCTTTTTCGGTTTTAGCAGTAGGCACTGAAATATCTATAAATAGGGGGCTAGCTCCTTGATTCTGACACTGAAAACCCTAAATTCCTCTCCCATTGTGCCGAAATTCCCTAGCCTCTCCCTCTCTAATTTCTTTTCTCCAATTTCTTCAAAAGTCGAAACTCTTCTCCACTTTTTCCTCCTTGTGCCAATTTCTCTAAAAATCGAAGCATCCATAGTCTTTTCTTCTATTCATCCTATTTGAGAATTAGTTCTATACTTCCGGCATTTAAATCTTCCATTGGCATTGCCGAATCCTCTCTCTAGTGCTAGCCGAATCTCCTATGCTAAGGTAAGTGTCGATTTTTGATTAGTTCTCATGATCTATTCTCAGTTTTTGAAAGTCAAAAGCCAAAAGCTAATAGTTTAATGGTTTTATGATGGGTGGTAATTTGGGATTTGAAGGAAGCTTGGTTAATTAGATCTAAAAGCCGAAAATAGCTAGTCTCCACTTTTGGGATTTTTAAGGTAAGTAGATTTTCCTAGATTTCTATTAGATTTCATCATTATATACAAGATCTTAATGTTATAATGAGGATTAACAATTGAATATTGTGATAGTAGTTCTGATAAGGACTTTTGATGGAATTAAATATGGATCAAGCAAAGGAGAAAATCCCTAAGTTTAAGAAACGAGCAGTATCTGTCGTTTGAGATAGTTGTTGTGTCGACTAAGGATAGCGTCAACATAGAAAGCATTGTTTTATCAGTAATCAGGTGTGTAGATCTCTAACACACTACTAATAAACCTGTATGTATGTTTATTTATATATGTTATGGGCTAAAAAGCTGGAATGAGGCTATCTAGACAGTCGAATGGAACCCTAAAAGGGTTAGGCAAAGATGCCAGGTACGTAAACATAGAACTCCTTATGTGTATCAAAAAGTATATATGTCTGTATGATGTTCTCTTTATGTATGTATGCATGGGGTAGGAATGATGACATGATGAATGGGAAGAAGGTCGCACAGCGATCGTTGGCTTTGCTACCGAAGTCACATAGTGATCAGTCTTTATGATAGGCAGCACAGCTGTCGATATATTTTTAAGGTCGCATAGCGATCGGTGGCTTCGCCACATAGGTCACATAGTGATCGGTCTTTATGACAGGCAGCACAACTGTCGATATGGTGTGTAGCGGATGAAGGTTTGATTGTAGAAATCCCCAAGGTGTGATGGTTGGTACGGGATGGTGTGTAGAGGATGGAAACCTAGGATGGGTTGGGTTTTTCATTATTTATTATTTATCATGTGATTATGATTGATGCCTTTATTTATGGGCCAGGGCCCATAATGTGTTTGTGGGCTCAGGTCGTTGTGTGTTTTGAGATTTATACACTGAGTCTTGGTAACTCACGCTTTCCTTTTCTCTACTCTCCAGATGAGTAGTAGATCGTGGACATGGGAGCCGAGACAGACTCGAGGGGCCATCAAGCTTTATTTCTACAAATTATTATTTTGGGATTTCTTTAAAGTTTTCTTTTCTTTTATTTTTACTTTGGAATTATCAATGTAATAAGGCCTCATAGGTTTATCCAATTAAGTAGTTTTAATGTTCTGCAACTTATGAGATTATGTCAAAGGTTTAAATATACTTAATACAAGGTTTTATTTTTTAAAATGCCACTTATTTTCTTAAATAATGTCTATTTAATTTACAACGTCCAAAACCAACAAGGCAAAAGTTTTCAAAGTACAAATCGTGACATGCCAGATCCGGTCAAAACGCATGGGCCCGGTTTGGGGTGTTACACACAAGAGTGTCTATTAGCCGTGGGGGGCACATGGTACCCTCCCACGGGCTTGTGTTTCCTGTATTTTAGAAAAGTTTTATTTTATTTTTTCCATGAAATTTTGTATGTGCTCCGGTTTAGTCCCGACTCAGTTTGTAAGTATGCTTAAGGTCTCATTGACTGTTTTAAGGGACATTATGCTTGAGAATGATGAGTGGTGTGTGAATTTCTATTAGTGCTTTCCGATATGTCTGGTAATGTGCCTAACCCTAATCCGATGACGGATACAGGATAGGGGTGTTACATTTGGTTGGTATCAAAGCTACGATTTAGCCGATTCTTGGACTAACGTAGTGTGTTGGAGTCTAGCTATACATGTCATATATTTAAATTGTGATAGTGTGATGAATCCTGACGTATAAAATGTGATTTTTGTATAGTAATAGATTCCAAAAGAGACGTAGCTGACGAAGTAGAAAGTAATGTGTCTTCTCCCTTGCAAGGGACAGCGCCCTCTGATTCAAGACCGGCTACGAGCGGTCATGAGGGAGAAGCTAAACAAGCTTTCTTCCAGTTGATGAGTGAGTGGTTCACTCAATTTGTGAGTAATAACCCAACTATTTTGCAACCTCTACCCTCGGTTAACCTCCCTCAGACATCTGCTATGTTTTCGACTATGAATTTGAATTTGATGAACAAGCCTTCGGTTGACCAAATTCGTAAGTATGAGGCCGGAGAGTTTGGGGCTACTATTGATGATAATATCGAGAAAGTCGATTCTGAAGCTCGTAATGAAAGAAAAAGATCGATGAGTAATTTTTCTCAACCTTTGACAAAGAAATATAGAGATGCAAGTAATAGATTAAATGTTTCAATTGGACATACGGGCAGAGATCGTGTGAGAGCAAATATTGGTTTGAGAACTAAAGCTCCAATTGAACCAAATGATGGAAGTACTAAAAGCAACAAACCTGAGTGTAGACAGTGTGGAAGACGACATGTGGGAAAATGTTGGGGCAAGTATAACAATAGAGTTTGTTATAAATATGGATCATGAAATCACTTCATTCGAGATTGCCTAAAGATGGCGAGTGTTGAAAATGTCATATTCGAGCGACTCAAGTGTAAGCGTTGTGGTAAAAGACATTCGGGGAATTGTAGATTGAACAATCAAGCTTGCTTCAGATGTGGATCGTTAGATCATTTTATTCGAGACTGCTCAGAGTCTATTGAGCAAGAGACTACTCTTGATTCGAGATTAGATAATGCCCTAGAGAGAAATAGACCTTCCCAAAATACAAGAAATGTTAGTAATAGTCAGAGGTCTACGAGGGATACTATTGCAAAATCTGAATTTAAAGAGCCAACTAGAGCGTATGCTATCTGAGCTCGTGAGGAAGCTTCATCTTCAGATATTATTACGGGTACGTTTGCTTTTTATGATACTTCTGTGATTGCATTGATAGATCTTGGTTCTACGCATTCATATTTATGCATGAATTTAGTATTCAATAGGACTTTACCTGTAGAGTTTATTGAGTTTGCTATAAAAGTATCTAACCCCTTAGGTAAAAGTGTTTTGGTTGATAAAGTATGCAAGAACTGTCCATTAATGTTTCGAGACAATTGTTTTCCTGCTGATCTGATGCTTTTGCCATTTGATGGATTCGATATTATTCTGGGTATGGATTGGTTGTTTATGCATGATGCTGTTGTGAACTGTAAAAGAAAAACTATAGACTGAAGATATCCAAAATAATGAAATTGTACAGATTGAGTCTGATGATTTGAATGGATTGTCTGCTGTTATATCTGTATTATAAGCTCAGAGTTATGTGAAAAAGGGATATGAGGCATATTTTGCTCACGTGATTGATTTGGAAGTGTTTGAGAAGAAAGTTGAACTAGTGCCTGTTGTATGTGAGTATTCTGATGTGTTTCCTGAAGAGTTACTGGGTTTACCTCCGATTCGTGAAGTCGAATTTGGTATTGAATTGTTGCCTGGTACTATACCTATTTCGATAGCTCCGTATAGAATGGCACCAACAGAGTTGAAAGAGTTAAAATCACAGTTGCAAGAGTTGAATGATAGAGGGTTCGCTAGACTGAGTTTCTCACCTTGGGGTGCTCCTGTTCTGTTTGTTAAAAAAAAAAGATGGCACGATAAGGATGTGTATCGACTAACGTCAGTTAATAAGGTGACAATAAAGAATAAATATCCGATGCCCAGAATTGATGACTTATTTGATCAGTAAAAAGGAGCTACTGTATTATGATCTGAAGCAACATCATTGGTGGTCTAGAATGAAACGAGACATATCTGACTTTGTGTCAAAATGTTTAGTCTGTTGATAAACCGTAAAAGTAACATATTTTTATCCCATATTTAATATGCTTTTGGATGATTTAACCCTTGTTTTATATAAAAAGGTGCTTTTAATCCTTTCTTTTCATGTCTTTTACCCAGAAAAGCACCCAAGGATGAAAAGAACACAAAACGGGCCTAAAACGGAGTAAATGGGCCTTAACACGAAATCGACACGGCCTAGCCCAAAGCACACACGGCCGTGCCTTGACGAACACCTAGAGCACGGCCTCAACCCCGCCACACAAGGTCGTGCCTCAAGAGAAATCTGAGCACGGTCAGATCTCGATTCACACGGGCGTGTGACATGGTCGTGCCTTTGACGCTGGAAAGAGCAATTTCAGTCGGAAAAGTATACTTAGGGAGAAAGAATCGCGTTTCAAGAGCCTATAAATAACCCCCAAGTATCACCTGTTGAAGGGAGCGAAAGCGAGGCCAAGGAGCCAAGTCGAGAAGGTCAGAGTTAGGGAATAATGCGAGTATACCCAGTTGATCCATCTCAAGAAGCCGGAGTAATACTCAAGACGGCGAAATTCTCCTTCGATTCCTTCAGGGGGTTTTAGGATTTTTCCTATGTTTTGTTTTATCTTTTCTCTTGCGATGGTTTGTTTATTCATTATGAATTAAACCCCTCAGATACCTGAAGGGGATGAAACCTAGATGGATTTTATTATAAGATTTTTAAGTTATATGATAAATTACTTAGTTTTTTCTTAATTATGTTGCTTAATCCAAATCTAATGTGCTTAGGTGGAGGAGGAATAGACCCTGCCTAAGAGAAGGTCTAACATAATTAAGTAGAGTTGATCGAACGTCTAGAGATAGGGTTACGAGATTTTGCCGGATTAGGGTGAAACCTAATATGGGAGTCCATTGATTGATTTACTGCTGTCTTAGGGGTTTATTATAAGTGAACGAGAGTTCTACTAATTAACCTAGGGTTAGACGTTATTCGCCTCGAGAGAGGGTTTAATATAGGTTAGGGAGTCCTACGGATCAAGCTAAGTAAAAGAAACATATAATTGAACGTTAGATAATAGGAGAAATCTAGGTGGATTCTTCCCGAGGGTATTAAAATCAACTGAGTTTTTCCTCAAGGTTATTTTTCAAATCATCTTTTTTGTCTTTGTGTCTTTAGTTTAGCTGTCGTCAATTTAATTTAAAAAGTAATCTTCACTCTAAAGCTAAATAATAAAAAGAAAGTGAGTACTAATACTTTTAGTTCCTTTGGGTTCGATAACCGGTCTTGCCTAAGCTATACTACTGTTCGATAGGTACGCTTGCCTTAATATCGTTGTCAGAGTTAGTCTCCAGGTTTGATCATTCTTTTATAAATATTTAAAGCTCTGATTTTACAGCGATCAAGTTTTTGGCGCCGTTGCCGGGGAACTAAAATATTAAGAAAACTCTATTTTTATTACTTTAGCCCTAATTTTTATTTTTCGCAATTTATTTTTATTTTTTTATTTTTGTTTACTGAAATTTTCTCTCTTTCTTTTCAAACAGGTACCTCTAGTTTTTGACTAGAAGGAACCCGAGGGGACCTTTGGTATTCGACAACGAAATCGAAGCTATCGCTCGTAGGAATCGTAGGGAAACCAGGCGAGCCCTAGATCACATGGAGAGATAGGAAGAAGATAGATCCAATCCTACTGAAGGGATGGACGAAAACAACCCACTACCACGTGATATGGGTGACAGCAATGCTCCACGCACGATGTTCGATTATACGAAACCACATTTAACAGGAGCAGAATCTAGTATTGTTAGGCCTGCTATATCTGCTAACAATTTTGAATTAAAGCCTAACACAATACAAATGATTCAATAGTTTGTTCAATTTGATGGTTTGCATGACGAAGATCCAAACACGTATATAGCTAACTTCTTAGAGTTCTGTGATACCTTCAAAATAAATGGCGTTTCTGATGATGCCATACGTCTTCGGTTATTCCCTTTTTCATTAAGAAATAAAGCTAAACAATGGTTAAACTCATTACAATGAGGGTCAATCACTAATGGGATCAGATGACCGAAAAGTTTTTGATGAAATATTTCCCACCGGCCAAATTACGGAATGATATCTCTTCTTTTGTGCAGATGGATGTAGAGACGCTATATGACGCATGGGAGAGATTCAAAGATCTCTTGAGAAGGTGCCCACACCATGGCCTACCCTTGTGGCTACCAGTCCAAACCTTTTACAACGGTGTAAACCCCTCAACGAGACAACTTATAGATTCAGCCGCCGGTGGAACATTGAACAACAAAACCCCAGAAACAGCTTACGAGTTCATTGAAGAGATGTCATTAAACAATTATCAGTGGCAAGCTTCAAGGACCAAACCGACAAAATTAGCAGGAGTTTTCAACATCGATGCCATGACCATGCTATCAACACAGCTAGAGATGATGAATAAAAAGCTTGATAATTTGTGTTCATCACAGGTACATCCAGTCATGTAGTGCGATGCAAGTGGAACTGTGGCGAATCTTGAGTACCCACCCTACCAACCAGGAGCAGAAGATGAACAGATGAACTATATAGGTAATAATTTTTGATCTAATAATAATCCTTATAGTAACACTTACAATCCAGGTTGGAGGAACCACCCAAATTTTTCATGGGGAGGATAAGGAAACCAAGGAAATCAAAGGCAACAACCTCCTCAAAACTTCCGAAATCAGCCCTATCCACAAGAATAAAAACCATCCTTCGAGGAACATCTTCAAGAAACTGATAGAACAGTCAAACATAACGAGAGACGACTCGATGAAATTGCTAAGTCAGTCAAGGAGGTGACTAATGCAGTCGAACAACTCGCAAAACTAATGTCCGAATGACCGCAAGGATGTCTACCAAGCAACACTGAAGTTAATCCTAAGGAGCAAATTCAAGCAATCACAGCTCAGGACAATAACGAATTAGCTGAACCGAATTCAATTCCGGAAAAGAAAGTAGACGAAGGTAAAACAGAAGTACCACAAGAGAAGCCAAAACTGGTAATTAAGGAATATCAACCTTGCATACCTTATCCTGAAGCCATAAAAAGAGACGATTCAGAGGAACAATTCGGTAAGTTTCTTAAACTTTTAAAGAAATTACATATTAACTTACCTCTTCTTGAAGCTCTTTTTCAGATGCCAGATTCGAGAAAATTTTTAAGACAGCTCTTGACCAACAAACGCAGAATAGATGAAGAACACCATGTGGAACTAAATGCAACATGCTCAGCAATATTACAAAACAGACTACCACAGAAACTAAAAGATCCAGGGAGTTTTACAATTCCATGTTTAATTGGTAGCCTACATATTAACAATGTGTTAGCTGATCTAGGGGCAAGCATAAACATCATGCCTTACTCACTGTTTAAACGACTAGGTCTAGGGAAGCCCAAACAAACTAGGATGAGTATTCAATTAGCTGATAAAACTGTTAGAATTCCTAGGGGCATCAAAGATGTTCTTGTAAAAATCGATAAATTTGTTTTCCCAGTAGACTTTGTTGTCTTAGACATGGATGAGGATAATTCAATCCCTTTAATTTTAGGAAGACCTTTTCTAGCAACTTTCAGAACTAAAATTGATGTTGCTACAGGTGAGCTCATACTTCGTGTAGGCGATGAATCAATTAAGCTTCAAGCTCTCGACTCGGCCAGGACAACAGTCGATGAAGGTAAGAAAGCCATTTCAGTTAATAACCATATTATTCAATCTTCATCACAGGAAACAGCAGAAAGCCTAAGCCCCGAGCCGGCTCATATAGACAATTTAGAGAATCAGAAGACAGAAATCAAAAGAGAGCTAGATTCACACGAAGAAAAACCCGAGGAACCACAAGAAGAGCTCATGGGGACATCAAATCACTTCAAAATAGGAGATCAAGTACTGTTAGACAAAATCAATCCCCGAATCACTATCACAAACCTGAAAGCAAAGAGAGAGATCCTTCTCAAAGTACATGATATCTTCCCAAACGGCATAGTCAAGGTAAGCAATCCAATATTCCACACTTCCAAAGAAAACGCTTCTCGACTTCAACATTATCAAGAAAACGAAACTGTAAGCATGAGGGAAGATATTCAAACCTTTAAACCTCCCTAAAATTTTCAAACACGAGGAAGTCTAGCTAAAGACTATAAATGAGCGCTTCTCGGGAGGCAACCCGAGAACTAACCTTATTTTTTTCCTTTGTTTTTATTTATCTTTTCCTTTTTCTTCTCTTTTTCCTTTTTAAACTAACAAAAAATGCAGGTTTTCCAAGCCACACGGCCTTACACACAGCTGTGTCCGTGGCTGTGTGGACCACCTAAACCACTACACTGACAGGACACAGGCCGTCCAGTCAGCCCAACCACCCTCCCCAACGTCACGGATCTAACAAATCCTCCCCACGGGCACCGACAGAAAGGGCACGCCCGTGCCCACAACCGTGTGAAATTACTAAAGCTACTGACCTGCACACCACAGCCAGAACACGCCCGTGCTACACAACTGTGTGAAATTACTGAGGTTACTGACTTATAAAACACGGGGGAGACACGCCCGTGCATAATGACCGTGCTAAAAGAAAGAATTAACAAGCACGGGCATGGGAGGACCAAGCATGGCCAAAAGGGTGACAACACCCCCTATAACACGGCCGTGTGAGGTGGCCGTGTAATTCGATACACCCTGTGACCACGGCCTTGGGGGAGCACAAAATCTGAAATTCTATTTAAACCTCTCACCTCTTCTCCTCCCCTCCATCTAATTTTTCCTCTCCTGTTCACTCTCTTCAGTCTCAGACCCTTCAAGACACTAGATCATTGAGTAAATCAACACCATGCCAAAGAAGCGGAAGAAACTACGCATAGACTCCTTAACAAAGAACAATCAACATGAGTTCATGCCGACAGCTTCGTCTCAACACCAAGCCAAGGATCTTTGAGACCAATTAGTTTTTATTTTCGCTTTCTCTCTTGCTTCAATTTCCTGCTCTTCTACTTTATTTTCCCCATCTAAGCTTCCCTACTACTATTTTCGTTTAATTTTCTTTTAACTTCTTAATGTCAGGTTCG
This sequence comes from Gossypium australe, assembly GCA_005393395.2. Classification (NCBI taxonomy): domain Eukaryota; kingdom Viridiplantae; phylum Streptophyta; class Magnoliopsida; order Malvales; family Malvaceae; genus Gossypium; species Gossypium australe. The sequence goes on from CM016623.1 coordinate 131,387,467, forward strand.
CCAGGCTGTTAGGGAATCACGCCGACCACCACGACAACCTCACCACTCTCACCATCGCCACCACATCCCCAATCTTAGCATTGATTCCCACCTTGCGAACCATCCTTTAATAAGGACTTCATAGTCCATTAGTACTTTATTATCATTTCAGTTTTCTTCTTAGTCTCCTTCACTTTAGCTTGCTTTTCTTTAATTTCATCTTTAGTTTATTTATATTATGTTTCAAAAACCCCTGGCTAATCCTTCATGAGTTCCTTAATTTCTTCATCTAGCGCAAAGCTCGGGAACCAGCACCACTACCATATCGACGCCTTCGCCGTACCCTCCACGACCCCTACTCTCCTCCAAGGAAATAGCCCACACCTCAGGGAGTATTCTATTCCCTCCCTTTTGATTTTAAATGCATTATCTATATTTGTACATTGAGGACAATGTACATCTTAAGTGTGGGGGGTAAAAATACCTAACTTTCTGCATTATTCTCAAATCCCTGAGGTTAAAAATGGAATAAAATTGCCAACCTTTTTTCATTATTCTCAAATCCCTGATTTAGTCTTGTTTTTATGCAAAGTTATCATATTACCAATTAGGATGAAATTTCTAATAATTTGTGATGATTATTGACATGTTTTAGAATAAGTCATAGTTAATTGTACATTGATTTTTAATTTAAAAGAATACTAGAGAATCAAGCATGATAAGTCTATTTTTCAGGAATTAAAATTTTTGCTAGGTTGTTGACCTAAATTTAAATACTACCTTGAAATTTAAAATTCATAAGGATGATATCAAAACACCCATAATTTTTGTGAGTATTTGAATCTTATAGAGCATACATTCTTTTTCATGCTCTTTTTTTTTTTATTATGAGTGTGTCAACTATGAACTATTATTCTAGAACTTGCCTTGATTATACATGTCGAGACCACAGTTATGATTTGATATGCCGAGATGATAAAGGCACCTAGGTTCTAACCCACTTACTCCACTAAAAAAAACCTACCCTCATAATTAACCCCTAGTGAACCCTGTTGAGTCTAACAACCCTTTTATTGACTCACCTACTAATTTTAACCAAAAACCCTTTGTATTTTTTTTATCACCAATTCTTTTAAACTACCTTTTTGTCGAGATTTGATGTTAAACAAGTTCCCTAACTATGTTTAAATTTCAGTTGTAAAAATTCCTTCATACTATTATACTTAGTTTGTTCTTAAAAAAAATCATTATTAGTACGATAATTAAGTGAGCCTGTATGTTTAAATTCAATTTCTCAAGAAAAAAAAAACTCGTTCTATTAGTGTTTAAAGATTAAGTTCATTTTTCTAGTTAGGTAATTTATCAAGTCAATCTCGATTCTAACCTTCTAATTTAGCCTTTATCCACACCTTTAACCCTAGCCCCGTTACAACCCTGTCAAAGACCTTTTGATCTATTTGTCATCTTATATTACAGTGGTGGAGATTTGATTTTCAGGCAAGCCTATAGTATTAACTTTTCAGGTTCGACTTATGAGCGATCCTTTTTCTGAACCTTAAACACTCTAGAGTGATTTGAGTGAATCCTAAGTGAGGATATCAATCCTTGTCGATTTTGAATTAAAGAGGTAGTCATTTAAAAGAAGGAAGACACCGATGTTTTCAAGGTACAAAATTATGACTTATCTCGTTTGAATCTTTAGGACGCTTTGAATCAAACTATCCATGTATGAATTTTCTATGAATTAGTATAAGACATTGTTGATAAGAATTATAGATCATGGAAAGTTCGTTTTAAATGTAAGTTGAAAATTTTGCTTGAGGACAAGCAAAAGCTTAAGTGTGGGGTATTTGATAAACCGTAAAAGTAACATATTTTTATCCCACATTTAATATGCGTTTGGATGATTTACCCCTTGTTTTATATAAAAAGGTGCTTTTAATCCTTTCTTTTCATGTCTTATACCTAGGAAAGCACCCAAGGATGAAAAGAGCACAAAACGGGCCTAAAACGGAGTAAATGGGCCTTAACACGAAATTGACATGGCTTGACCCAAAGCACACACGGCCGTGCCTTGACGAACACCTAGAGCACGGCCTCAACCCCGCCACACACGACCGTGCCTCAAGAGAAATCCGAGCACGATCAGGTCTCGATTCACACGGGCGTGTGACATGGCCGTGCCTCTGACGCTGGAAAGAGCAATTTTAGTTGGAAAAGGATACTTAGGGAGAAAGAATCGTGTTTCAAGAGCCTATAAATAACCGCCAAGTATCACCTGTTGAAGGGAGCAAAAGCGAGACCAATGAGCCAAGTCGAGAAGGTCAGAGTTAGGGAATAACGCGAGGATAGCCAGTTGATCCATCTCAAGAAGCCGGATTAATACTCAAGACGGCGAAATTCTCCTTCGATTCCTTCAGGGGGTTTTAGGATTTTTCCTATTTTTTGTTTTATCTTTTCTCTTGCGATGGTTTGTTTATTCATTATGAACTAAACCCCTCAGATACCTGAAGGGGATGAAACCTAGATAGATTTTATTATTAGATTTTTAAGTTACATGATAAATTACTTAGTTTGTTCTTAATTATGTTGCTTAATCCAATATCTAATGTGCTTAGGTGAAGGAGGAATAGACCCTGCCTAAGAGAAGGTCTAACATAATTAAGCGGAGTTGATCGAACGCCTAAAGATAGGGTTACGAGATTTTACCGAATTAGGGTGAAACCTAATATGGGAGTCCATTGATCGATTTACTGCTGTCTTAAGGGGTTATTATAAGCAAACGAGAGTTCCACTAATTAACCTAGGTTTAGACGTTATTTACCTCGAGAGAGGGTTTAATATAGGTTAGGGAGTCCTACAGATCAAGCTAAGTAAAAGAAATTATATAATTGAAGGTTAGACAATAGGAGAAATCTAGGTGGATTCTTCCCGAGGGTATCATTAAAATCAACTGAGTTTTTCCTCAAGGTTATTTTCCAAATCATCTTTTTTCTCTTTGTGTCTTTAGTTTAGCTATCATCAATTTAATTTAAAAAGTAATCTTCACTCTAAAGCTAAATAATAAAAATAAAGTGAGTATTAATACTTTTAGTTCCTTTGGGTTCGATAAACGGTCTTGCCTAAGCTATACTACAGTTCGATAGGTACATTTGCCTTAATATCGTTGTCAGAGTTAGTCTCTAGGTTTGATCATTCTTTTATAAATATTTAAAGCTCTGATTTTACAGCGATCATATGTCAATGAGTGAAAGCTGAACATCAAGTTCTGTTTGGGTGCTACAACCGATTTTGATTACTGAGTGGAAATGGGATAGAGTGACAATGGACTTTGTTTCTGGATTTTCTCTAACTCTGAGAAAGAAAGATGCGATTTGGGTCGTAGTTGACCGATTAACGAAATCTGCCCATTTTATTTCGATAGAGATCCGATATTCACATCAAGATTTTGGAAGAAATTGCAAGAAGCTTTGGGCACGAAATTACATTTCAGTACAGATTTTCATCCGCAATCAGATGGTCAGTCTGAATGAATTATTCAGATTCTTGAAGATATGTTAAGATGCTGTATACTTGAGTTTAATGGTTCGTGGGAACAGTATCTGCCATTGATCAAATTTGTGTATAATAATAGTTTTTAGACGAGTATTAGAATGGCACCTTATGAAGCTTTGTACGGACGTAAATGTCGTACACCTCTGTATTGGACCGAGCTCAGCAAAAATAAGTTACTTGGGGTTGATTTGATAAAAGATTCAGAACAGAAGGTGAAATTGATTCGAGATTGCTTGAAGATAGCATCTGGCCGTCAGAAGTCTTATGCAGACTTAAAACGAAAAGATATAGAATTTGAGATTGGCGACAAAGTATTTTTGAAAGTGTCTCCGTGGAAGAAAGTGCTCCGATTTGGACGTAAAGGCAAATTGAGTCTGAGATTCATCCGACCGTATGAGATCATTGAACGTGTCGGGCCTGTTGCATATAGATTAAAGTTGCCCTCTGGGTTAGAAAAGATACATAACGTATTTCATGTTTCGATGCTCAGTAGATATTGATCTGATCCATCACATGTTATTGCCCCATCAAAAATTGAAATCCGATCTGATATGACTTACGAAGAAGAACTGACCCGTATCTTAGCTCTTGAAATGAAAGAGTTGAGAAACAAGAAAATTCCATTAGTGAAAGTATTATGGAATCGGCACGGAATTGAAAAAGTAACGTGGGAGTCGGAAGATTCGATGAGACAACAATATCCAAATCTGTTTAACAGTAAGATTTTCGGGGACGAAAATCCCTAAGGGGGAGAATTGTAACAGCCTCGTTTATAACCTAGTCGGAACAGTGGTTTCGGGACCACAAATCTGAGCCCGTATAATATTTTAATATTATTTTTTGTGTCATTGATATGTGATTGAGCATGTGTTTAATTTCCGAAAGCTAATTTGTCTGTCTATGTGTTTAATTTGAGCAGAGGATTTATTTGCATTAAATGTGAAAGTTGCTTGCTAATTGTCTAAGTACTAATGTGTTGTGGCTTTTTAAGGTTATGGCATTATTTGGAAAATAAGCCATTATTATGTTAGTGGGTGGTTATGGTAAAGAATGACCTTGTTTTATATGTTTTAAAATTTTTGTTTTATATGGATAAAATGGGAAATTGTTTATTACTATTTTATTAATAAAAATTGGCATCAAAATAAGCATTCATTCATGCATTTTCCACCAAATTTTGGAAAGAAAAAGAAAGCTTGGAAGCTTTGTGATTTTTGATTGATTACAAGCCAAAATTCAAGGTATGTTTTCGGTCGTTTTTCGATAATTTTTACGTTTTTGCAATCGTTTCTTTGAGAGCTACAAAACCCATGTATTAATTTTGTGAATTGATGATGTTTGTGTGATATGCCATTGATGATATTTCAAGCTTTTTGAAGATTTTTGGTGTTAAATGAATAATATGAGTTAGATGAAACATACTTTGTTCTTGAAGTTTTGATGAATTTAGCTAAATAGGGCTAAATTGTGAAAATAGCAAATTGAGGGACTAAATTGCAAATTTGATGAAAAATATGGGCTTTTATGTGATGTATGAGTATTCAGCTAAGTGTATGTATGAGTTGATTTTTGTGAATTTGATGTTTTGAGAAAAATGGACTAAATTGATAAAATGTGCAAATGTGAGGGGTAATTTGTAAATAGCCCTAAAAATGTATGTATGGATTGAATTGGATGAATTAGTGAATAAAAGAGTTAATTATGAATATGTTTAGATCAAGAACTGAGGAAAATGAACTTAGATCGCGGGAAAGCGGAAGTAAACGAGTAGTCGTTTTCATTCCGATAGATCAAATCCGAGGTAAGTCACTATGCAAATAAACGTATATGTATGCAATTGTAAATGTTCACATGACTAGTGTTGGTAATGAATGCTTATGAGAGGTTGTGTAAATGATCTATGAGATAAGTTCGAATATAATACGGGTACTTAGCTATGTTTTAAAGTTGTGAAACGAATGGTTATGATATTATTTATTATAAATGCACTAGGTGTGTGACGTCATTTAAGCTTCGACTTTGTGGATGGCACTGTGTGTGCGATACTAGTTTAAGATTGGTTTATTAAAAATGCACTAAGTGTGCGACGCCATTTAAGCTTCGACTTTGTGGATGGCACTGTGTGTGCGATACTGGTTTAAGATCGGTTTATTATAAATGCACTAAGTGTGCGACGTCATTTAAGCTTCGACCTTGTGGATGGCTGTGTGTGCGATATAGTTTAAGATTGGTTTATTATAAATGCACTAAGTGTGCAACGTCATTTAAGCTTCGACTATGAGTTGAGGCACTAAGTGTGCGATTATAACTAATGAATAGCACTGTGTATGCGAAACAATAGAAGTTACGGATTTACTGAATAGCAGTGTATGTGTGAAAAGATAGAAGTTTCGGTTTATCGAATTGGCGCTGTGCGTGTGTGATACCGATATAAGTTGGTTTATCATATTGGCACTAAGTGTGCGATGACAATTATGTTTCAGTTAAGAAATTGGTACTAAGTGTGCGAATTTATCAAAGGAATAACAAAGGTTGAACGAGAGGTATTATCGAGAAGTTGAGTAGCATGAATGGTAAGTAACTAAGTGTTGATCAAGGTATGTTTGAACCTATGTTTTTAATGATAAATTTAAAACTTGAATGAATATTCGTTTTAGGTACGTTGCTTATATACTACTTGTGTATATAAGGTAAGTATCTATGTGAGCATATTATGTTGATATGTATATGGAATTAATGATCCGATATGAAAAGTCAAGACTAGATGAACTATATACATATATGGTGTGTCATTTGGAAATATGGTAAGTTATGGCTAAGCATATGAGCACAAGAAAGAATGAGGTGATTTTGGTCATGAGAACCATATTGGTCATCTTACTAATTCGGTTATGTGTGATTCATGCTAAATTTGTTGTTTAATGACTTACTAAGCTTTTGGAAAGCTTACTCTCTGCGTGTGTTTTATCTGTTTTATAGGTCGTCAAAGCTACTGAAGGCTCGGGACCGTTACGGATCGTTATCACACTACTAAAATCATTTTGGTACACTTTGGAAGTGTATAATATTAGATATGGCATGTGTAAGCTAGATTTTGGTATAGGCTAGTTTTGGTCATAGGTTTACTATGTGAATTGACCTTGTGTTTTGGCTAGATGTGAAATGGAAATATGCTTGGAAGACTATGTTATGTGGAGCTTGTTTTAGCATGATGAAATGGTCCATGATGTGGTTAAGTTTTTGAGTAAGCAAATGAATGAATTATGCTTGTGATGAGATAAGTTTTGGTATTGAATTTGTTATGGTTGAAATTGGTATTGATTATATTTATTGATTGGACAAATTGGTATGTTTTTGGTTGCCATATTTGCATAATATGTTTTGGTATGTTTTGCTTGTAAGTGAGACCCAAAAAGGGTGGCATTTCAGCCTTGAAAATGGCCTATAAATTGACACGGTCATGGCACACGGGCGTGCCTAGAGACCGTGGGGCTAAGTCAGTAGCCAGCCTAAGAACACACGACCATGGCACACGGGCGTGCTTGGTGGCCGTGGTGGATAAGTCAGTAACTAGATTAAAAAAGCACGGCCTCAGCACACGGGCGTGCTTAGTGGCCGTGGAAGGTAAGTCAGATATAACCACAGAGAGGGCACACGGGGGTGTCTATTAGCCGTGGAGGGCACACGGTTCCCTCCCACGGGCGTGTGTTTCCTGTATTTTAGAAAAGTTTTATTTTTTTCCATGAGATTTTGTATGTGCTCCGGTTTAGTCCCGACTTAGTTTGTAAGTATGCTTAAGGTCTCGTTGACCATTTTAAGGGACATTATGCTTGAGAATGATGAATGATGTGTGAATTTCTTTTAATGCTTTCCGATATGTCTGGTAAGGCGCCTAACCCTAATCCGGCAACGGATACGGGATAGGGGTGTTGTAACATCCTTAAATCGGGGTCTCTGCATTTTGTATGTGTTTGCATGTGATGGTATGTCTGTTGTGTTGGTTTGATGTGTTTGGGGGGTCTAGGCATGACCTCGGGTTAGACTTGGAGCATGGCTAAAAATCTTGTGTTAGCATTTAAGAGGAAGGAGCTAGATGAAGCAGGGGTTAAATAAATTTGTTGGTGGGTTGTGACACAAGGAAGCAAGTGGGAAAGTGGTGAGGAGGCGCCACTTAAGCACCAAGGAGATGACGCCATTTGCAGGGTGGGAGTACCTGTGTTCGAGCTGCAGGAACAACACTCCCCGCTACTTCTTTTTGACGCCATAAGCTGAGGAAGAGTGCTCAAGTGGGACTCTTTTAAATGAATGGAGAGGAGAGATTTGAGGGTTTGACTTGTTCAAAGAAATTTGAACTAGTGGAAGAGAGCAAATTTAGGTGGTTGAATATTTTCAAACACAATTGAAGGGGGTTGGCCGAATTTGGTAAGGTGAGTTGGGGGGGAGTGTGCATTCGGTTTGGGGTTCAAGTGTTAGTGACCGAATGTGCCTTGGTGGAAGCTCAAACCGGCAAGTTGGAAGGTTTTGTTCTTTTGCGTTTAGTGTCAAGCCGAAACACCATAGTGCATCTTCTTTCCCTTCGAATACTTTGTGCACTATTTTTCGTTAGCTGAAACTTCAATAGCCTTTTCTCTTCTCTTTTCGGTTCCCCTCTTGTTAAGCTCTCTCTTTGCCGAAACCACCTTGACATTTCTTCTTCATCTATTTTTGCTCAAAGCCGAAACCTACACCACCCTTGTGTCGACACCTTTTTCTTCTACCAAGTATCCTGTGCTGAAAGTTTTCTTTCTCTTTACCGAACCCCTACTTGTCCATTTTGACTTCTTCTTTTATTTGTATCACTTCAAAAGCCAAACCATTGGTGTTGTTCTCCCATTGGCCGAATACCTTGCTCTTAAATCTCTCTCTTTTTGTGTTTTCCTTACATCACCTTAAGTGCTGTTAGTCACCTCTTCTTTGGTTCTCTTTGCCGAATCCCAAACTTTGTGTGGTAAGTTCTTGTTACTCCATCTTTATTTCTCTCTTTTCTTTCGGGATTTAAGTTGTGGTCGAATGGCCTATTGATTCTAAGGGGGTGATGAAACCGATTTCAGGGAAGGCCATAGCCGTTTGTGGTGGGTCTTCGGGATTTGGCTAAAGCGATTTAGGTAAGGGTTATAACGCATTTCGGGTTTGTTTTCATCGTTCAAAAGCCGAAGGCTAATTGTTTATGTGCAGCAGTGAGTGGCCGATTGCAAGGGAGCTCTTTGTGTGGCTTCGGGATTTGGTTGGAAACCAAATCGGCTTAGGTAAGTGCTATGTGGGTGCGGCATATCTGTTGGATTGTTAGTTTAGCCGAATAAGGCTTTTGGATACTAACAAGTAGTGGCCGAATGTAGGGAGAAGGAAAAGCCACGTTTTGGGATCTCGTAGTATCGCGTAGTTTGGGGATTCGTGTTAGATCTGGTTATAGTCAGGTGTGTAAACCCTTACACACTTTATTAGTTTAATAATGCTTATTATGTTACGATATAACCTTTGATGTTAGCGATTGTGCCTTGTGGCATAAGCTTGGATTCCAGGTAAGTCCCCTACTATGCGATTTGCGATGTATATTTGTATGTGTTATCATGTGCTGTTATATGCTATGCTATACATGAATGCATGATATATGAGATTACGACATTTATGATATGAGCATGTTGATGATGGGTTGATGAGAGGAGGGGGATGATATATTTGGCCACAAGATGGGTTGGCCCCATCAGTTGATTTGTGACTACGGTCACCAGTGGTTTTGACCACACGATTTGATATGATTTGCGACTAAGTCCCAGTGGTTTTGACTACCAGTGGTTTTGACCACACGACTAATATTTGTGACTTCGGTCACCAGTGGTTTTGACCACATGTTGATATTGTGACTCGTCCCAGTGGTTTGGTACCACAGTGGGTTGGCCCCACATGATATTTACGGGATTGTCATCAGTAGTTTTGACCACACGATGGGTTGGCCCCATCACTTGATTTGTGACTACGGTCACCAGTGGTTTTGACCACAACGATATATATTTGTGACTTCGGTCACCAGTGGTTTTGACCACCAGTGGTTTTGACCACACGGGGTAGTTAAAGGAGATTGGATGGCTAGGTTATTGGTTGCATAATCTGCATGTTTTACTGATTTTTACCGGGTTGGGGATTTATACACTGAGTCTTGGTGACTCACCCCTTCCTTTATATTTTGCAGATGAGTCATAGTTCGCGGATATGGAGCCGAGGAGGACTCGAGGTGGCCATGCAAATTTGTTTTCGGGTTTTTCGACTATAACCTATTACTTTGGTTTATTTGATTTTTCTTAAAACTGGTTTTGGTTTTTGTAATAAGGCCGCTAAATTTCTTTTTTTTGGGTTTTTATTATTACTTGTTTAATTCTGCTTACATTATATACATTGGATTTACGGATTTGATAAAGATTAACCGGTAAAAAGGCTACGTTTTCAAAATTATAACTCTTCGAATTTTAAGGATGTTACCATCGGGTAGCAAGGCTCACAAAATAATTAGATAACTTGAATGCTTTTATAACTTAGAACTTTCCGACAACTTCAAAAGCAAACGGGTTTCTAACTTGATTATACCTGGCACATGCAGTTTTAGTAAGTAGCAAATGTTTTTCTTTCAAGTGAATTTTTCTAATGTGGGTTCAAAACAACCTAAACACGATTTCAACACCACTTAAATACCTTTTCAAAGAACAACGAATTTCTTGGGGAAACCTTCTCGATACACTTGTGTTTTCAAACCGTTTTCACTCTGTAGCATGCCAGATTCGGTCGTGGTGTGTTGACCGGGTTTAGGGTGTTACAATTGTGGTATCAGAGCCAGTTTCAACAGCTCGGCTGTGGGCCGAGGCCCAAATATGTTTTAAAATGGTTTATAAAAGACTTTTATGAAAAGAGTACAGTGGTGAAAGCATGGCACCGAGTCCCCGGCACCAATCCGCCTAGGTAAGTACCCCGAACTATTACTTGTGATGATATGATGATATGGTTCTGATAATGGCATGATTGAGTAGTAGTAGAAACTACTTTAGAGACATGAACTGTAGGATGCTGTGTACTCGCAAAAACAACCCCTTATTAACTTTTTCATAAGACTGTGCTTTAAAAGACAGTGGAATAAAAGTCTATCGCATAAAACTTTTAGTCAGTTCGAATATATTGGTAGACATGAGTGCACGTGGATGTGGGTGTAACACTCGCGGACGAGGTAGGGGGTAGGATGACGGTCTCGGAACCAGTAGGGGTCCGAACATGGTTCAGAAAATGAGGTACCACTGCCGCCAGCTGTGGGCGCGAAATATCAGGATCAGACGGGTGGTAATGACGCAGTGCCGCAGGCGGTACTGTGGGCACTAGAAAGGGTTGCGAGTGCAGGAGTGGAACTGGAACTCAGAAATCTGTGGCTAAGCGACTCAAGGTGAATGGTGCAGAGGTATTTAGAGGTGTATCTGGTGTGGCACCTAAGCCGGCGGAGTATTGGTAGGAGGCGACGAAACGCATTATGGATGACCTGGACTTTTCAACGGAGGAAAAGCTAAAGGACATAGTATCACTGCTGCGAGATGAGCCATATCAGTGGTGGCTCACGGTTAGGGACGGAGCGATGGCAGACGATCTCACTTGGAGATTCTTTCGAATAGCCTATCAGAGGAAATACATAGGGGCTAGTTATGTTGATGCGCAGCGTCGGGCTTTCTTGAACTTGGTTCAGGGTAATAAGACTGTAGCGGAGTATGAGGCGGAGTTTCTCCGATTGAGTCGGTATGCTCGGGGGATGGTGAGTACAGAGCATGAGCGCTGTGTCAGGTTTGAGGATGGGCTGAGAGACGAGCTGCGAATGATAATTGCCCCACAGCAGGAGCGAGAGCTTGTCGTTTTAGTGGAAAAGTCTAAGGTTGCTGAAGGGGTGAAACGATCTGTAAGGCAGAATCAGGATAGGGGCTGGAATAAAAGGAGTTCTAGATCATCTGGGTTTTCTGGGAATCAGCAAAAGAGGGTTAGGTATAGTGGGTCAAATCAAGCTGCTAGGCTTGCTGCTACTAATACTCAGTGGCCGCCGCGGTGTACTCGGTGTAGAAAGTCTCACACGGGGGAATGCTGGACTGGGAACAGGGGTTTGAGTGTGGATCGCTGGGGCATCGAATTAGGGATTGTCCACAGAGGTCAGCTAGGCTGCAGTCTGAGGATCAGGGTCGTGCACAGTATAGGAGGAATAATCAGCAGCTACAGAGGGACCGTGGTTCAGGTAGGGGAGGTAATGGCTCTGGTAGAGGTCGTGGAGCACCGGGCAAAGGTGCAGGTGGTACAGAGGCGAGGCAGCCAGGGTTGGTCTACGCAGCGAGGCGCTGAGAGGAGGGCGACGCACCGGACGTCATAACCGGTACGTTCTTAATTTTTGGAGTACCTTATAATGCTTTAATTGATGTGGGTTCGACACACTCGTATGTTGCTAGTAGCATAGTAGAAACTCTGAACTTGGACTCTGAGACTACTTCTAGGAAGATGACTGGGATAAGCCCTCTAGGTCATTCTGTAGAAGTAAGTAAACTGTATAAGGATATACCCCTAGAACTTCAAGGGGTCGTGTTTCGGGCTGACTTGATGGAACTGCCATTTGGGGAGTTCGATCTGATTCTCGGGATGGATTGGCTAGTAAAGTATCAGGCTAGCTTGGACTGCGCAGCTAAGCGTATGATAGTGAAGACCGCGGTAGGTGAGGAGGTAGCAATGATAGGTAATAGGAGGGATTACCTATCTAATGTTGTCTCTGCACTGAAGGCTGAGAAAATGGTTAGGAAGGGTTGCGAGGCATTCATAGTGCATGTTTGTGCTTTGGAAGTTAAGGATGCAGCAGTGAAGAATGTCCGAATTGTAGGAGAATTTGCTGATGTTTTTCCAGAGGAACTTCCGGGTATACCTCCTGATCGCGAGGTTGAGTTTGGTATAGACTTGTTACCTGGAACCGCACCAGTATCTATTGCTCCATATAGGATGGCGCCGAGAGAATTAGTGGAGTTAAAGGCTCAAATTCAGGAATTGTTGGACAGAGGTTTCATCCGGCCGAGTGTATCGCCTTGGGGAGCTCCAGTGCTTTTTGTTAAGAAGAAGGATGGTACAATACGGATGTGTATAGACTACCGCCAGCTGAACAAGCTGACAATCAAGAACAAGTATCCGTTGCCTAGGATTGACGACTTGTTTGATCAACTCAAGGGTGCATCGGTTTTCTCTAAAATTGACCTTAGGTCAGGGTATCATCAACTCAAAGTGAAGGAGGCTGATATTCATAAGACGACATTCCGTACTCGGTATGGACACTACGAGTTTCTGGTAATGCCTTTTGGTTTGACCAACGCTCCGGCAGCATTCATGGACATGATGAATCGGGTGTTTCAGCCGTATCTGGACCAAGTTGTCGTAATGTTCATAGACGATATTTTGGTGTACTTGAAATCTGAGGAGGATCATGACGCGCATCTTCGAGTGGTTCTGCAGGTGCTAAGGTGAAAACAGTTATACGCCAAGTTTAGTAAGTGCGAGTTCTGGCTTAAGGAGGTAACTTTCTTGGGTCATGTTGTATCAGCTGAGGGAATTAGGGTGGATCCTCGTAAGATTGAGACGGTATTGGATTGGAAACCACCTAATTCGGTTGCAGAGATTTGAAGTTTTCTGGGTCTGGCAGGATACTACAGGAGATTCGTAGAAGGGTTCTCTTTAATCGCAGCGCCGTTGACTAAGCTGTTGAGAAAAGGGGTTCCGTTTGTGTGGACTGAGAAACAGCAAGAGAGTTTTGATAAGTTGAAGAAGATTTTGACTGAAGCTCCAGTCTTGATTCAGCTGAGGCAAGAAAAGAATTCACTGTTTATTGTGATGCATCGCATACTGGCTTAGGGTGTGTACTGATGCAAGATGGAAAGGTGGTCGCTTATGCGTCTCGGCAATTGAGGCCTCATGAAGGTAATTATCCGACGCATGACTTGGAGTTGGCTGCAGTAGTCTTTGCCTTAAAGATTTGGAGGCACTACTTGTATGAAGAGAAGTCAGTAGTGTATACGGATCATAAGAGTCTGAAGTACCTCTTGACTCAGAAGGATTTAAATTTGAGGCAACGAAGGTGGGTCGAATTGTTGAAAGATTACGACTGTTCGATTGAGTACCATCTGGGTAAGGCTAACGTGGTAGCTGATGCGTTGAGCCGTAAGGTGGTAGCGGACCTGAGAGCAATGTTTGCCCACCTTAGTCTTTATGATGATGGGAGTCTTTTGGCAGAATTGCAGGTAAAGCCGTCTTGGATTGATCAGGTTAAAGAGAAACAGCTAATGGATGAGGATTTAAGTGCTCGGAGGTTGCAAGTGCAGAATGGTGAGTCGAAAGGGTTTAGCTTGAGCGGTGAAGGAGTACTATGTTTTCAGGAGAAAGTATGTATGCCTAAGGATGTCGAGTTGAGACAGCAGATTCTTCAGGAAGCCCATAGCAGCCCATACGCTATGCATCCTGGAGGCAGTAAGATGTATCGTGACTTGAGGGAGCAGTTTTGGTGGCCAGGTCTTAAGCGGGAAGTAACAGAGTTTGTGGGCAAGTGTTTAACGTGTCAACAAGTTAAAGCTGAGCATCAGTTGCCGTCAGGGCTGTTGCAGCCGATAAAGATCCCACAGTGGAAGTGGGAAAGGATTACAATGGATTTCGTCAGTGGACTTCCCCTGACGCCTAGCAAGAAGGACTCCGTATGGGTAATAGTGGATCGTTTGACTAAATCGGCTCATTTCGTTCCGGTAAGGGTTGATTATTCACTTCAGAAGTTAGCCAAGTTGTATGTGGCGGAGATAGTACGGTTGCATGGGGTGCCAGTGTCCATTATCTTAGATAGGGACCCTAGGTTCACGTCGAGGTTCTGGAAAGCTTTGCATCAGGCTTTGGGTACAAGGTTGGATTTTAGCACGGCTTTCCATCCGCAGTCTGATGGGCAGTCTGAGAGAGTGATCCAAATTTTGGAGGATATGTTAGGGGGCTTTGTTCTGGATTTCAGTGGTAGTTGGGAAGAGTATATTCCATTGGCAGAGTTCGCTTATAACAATAGTTATCAGGCGAGTATTCAGATGGCACCATATGAGGCACTTTATGGACGGAAATGTCGTACTCCTACGTGTTGGACAGAACTGGGTGAACGACAAATGTTGGGGCCAGAGTTAGTAGCAGATACATAAGAGAAAGTGGAGGTGATTCGGGCTCGTCTTAAGGAAGCGTCGGACAGGCAGAAATCTTACGCTGATCTTAAGCGAAGGGATATTGAGTATGCAGTGGGTGATAAGGTCTTCCTGAAGGTATCGCCTTGGAAAAAGGTGTTGAGATTTGGTCGGAAGGGCAAGCTAAGTCCTAGGTTCGTCGGGCCTTATACTGTGTTGAAACGAGTGGGACCGGTAGCTTATCAGCTCGAGTTGCCAGCAGAGTTGAGTCAGATCCACGACGTCTTTCATGTTTCAATGCTTAGGCGATATCGGTCGGATCCGTCGCATGTTGTACCGGTTGAGGAGATAGAGGTGAGTCCTGATTTGTCTTTCGAGGAGGAGCCGGTACGAATCTTGGATCGGGATGTCAAGGTTCTACGGCGAAAGTCAGTTCCTTTGGTGAAATTATTATGGCGGAACCATGATACGGAAGAGGCCACGTGGGAACCAGAGGATGTGATGCGGCAGCAATACCCTCAACTCTTCTGACCAGGTAATTTCGAGGCCTAAATTATTTTTAAGGGGGGTAGAACTGTAACATCCTTAAATTGGGGTCTCTGCATTTTTTATGTGTTTGCATGTGATGGTATGTCTGTTGTGTTGGTTTGATGTGTTTTGGGGGTCTAGGCATGACCTCGGGTTAGTCCTGGGGCATGGCTAAAAATCTTGTGTTAGCATTTAAGAGGAAGGAGCTAGATGAAGCAGGGGTTAAATAAATTTGTTGGTGGGTTGTGACACAAGGAAGCAAGTGGGAAAGTGGTGAGGAGGCGCCACTTAAGCACCAAGGAGATGACCCCATTTGTAGGGTGGGAGTACCTGTGTTCGAGCTGCAGGAACGACACTCCCTGCTACTTCTTTTTGACGCCATAAGCTGAGGAAGAGTGCTCAGGTGGGACTCTTTTAAATGAATGGAGAGGAGAGATTTGAGGGTTTGACTTGTTCAAAGAAATTTGAACTAGTGGAAGAGAGCAAATTTAGGTGGTTGAATATTTTCAAACACAATTGAAGGGGGTTGGCCAAATTTGGTAAGGTGAGTTGGGGGGGAGTGTGCATTCGGTTTGGGGTTCAAGTGTTGGTGACCGAATGTGCCTTGGTGGAAGCTCAAATCGGCAAGTTGGAAGGTTTTGTTCTTTTGCGTTTAGTGTCAAGCCGAAACACCATAGTGCATCTTCTTTCCCTTAGAATACTTTGTGCACTATTTTTCGTTAGCCGAAACTTCAATAGCCTTTTCTCTTCTCTTTTCGGCTCCCCTCTTGTTAAGCTCTCTCTTTGCCGAAACCACCTTGACATTTCTTCTTCATCTATTTTTGCTCAAAGCCGAAACCTACACCACCCTTGTGTCGACACCTTTTTCTTCTACCAAGTATCCTGTGCTGAAAGTTTTCTTTCTCTTTACCGAACCCCTACTTGTCCATTTTGCCTTCTTCTTTTATTTGTATCACTTCAAAAGCCGAACCATTGGTGTTGTTCTCCCCTTGGCCGAATACCTTGCTCTTAAATCTCTCCCTTTTTGTGTTTTCCTTGCATCACCTTAAGTGCTGTTAGTCACCTCTTCTTTGGTTCTCTTTGCCAAATCCCAAACTTTGTGTGGTAAGTTCTTGTTACTCCATCTTTATTTCTCTCTTTTCTTTCAGGATTTAAGTTGTGGCCGAATGGCCTATTGATTCTAAGGGGGGTGATGAAACCGATTTCAGGGAAGGCCATAGCCGTTTGCGGTGGGTCTTCGGGATTTGGCTAAAGCGATTTAGGTAAGGATTATAACGCATTTCGGGTTTGTTTTCATCGTTCAAAAGCCGAAGGCTAATTGTTTATGTGCAGCAGTGAGTGGCCGATTGCAAGGGAGCTCTTTGTGTGGCTTCGGGATTTGGTTGGAAACCAAATCGGCTTAGGTAAGTGCTATGTGGGTGCGGCATATCTGTTGGATTGTTAGTTTAGCCGAATAAGGCTTTTGGATACTAACAAGTAGTGGCCGAATGTAGGGAGAAGGAAAAGCCACGTTTTGGGATCTCGTAGTATCACGTAGTTTGGGGATTCGTGTTAGATCTGCTTATAGTCAGGTGCGTAAACGCTTACACACTTTATTAGTTTAATAATGCTTATTATGTTACGATATAACCTTTGATGTTAGCGATTGTGCCTTGTGGCATAAGCTTGGATTCCAGGTAAGTCCCCTACTATGCGATTTGCGATGTATATTCGTATGTGTTATCATGTGCTGTTATATGCTATGCTATACATGAATGCATGATATATGAGATTACGACATTTATGATATGAGCATGTTGATGATGGGTTGATGAGAGGAGGGGGATGATATATTTGGACTGTCACCAGTGGTTTTGACCACAAGATGGGTTGGCCCCATCAGTTGATTTGTGACTACGGTCACCAGTGGTTTTGACCACACGATTTGATATTGTAACATCCCCAAACCCGGCCCATTCATTACGACCGAATCTGGTTATGTCACTGGGGAAAGTCGGTTGAAAATCTTTCTAATTTAAGATAAAACATTGTAGCTTGTTCAATTTTGGAAAACTTATCCATTGAAGCTTTTGAGTAAAACTTTATTATTAAAACTTATGCATTTTTAAAGCTTTAGTATATGAAAACCGGTTTGAATAATTAGGATGCAACCCATAAATCATTTCCACCTAGCAACTTAAATTAAATAACCATAGTTAAAGTAATACCAAAAACATAAAATGGCCTTTGTTACAACCCAACAATTCAAATAAAGTACTTATGTCAAAATCAAGCATGAAATAATTAAACATCATCCTCGACATGGGCCACCTTGTCCTCTCCGATCCCGGTCCAGCTTTATGCACTACCTGAAATGGTTAAAGGAAAAAGGTGAGTCACCAAGACTCAGTGTGCAACCCTTTTTCCCGGATTAGCAAAATATCATATACAAACATAACCATGATCATCATGCATCCAATTAATATGCACCCAACCTAGCCATCCACAACACCTTTCTCTACCCCGTGTGGTACCAAACCACTGGTGGTGCCAAACCACTGGTGACGTATAGTCACAGATGTGATGCCAAATCACTGGAGGTGCCAAACCTCTGGTGTCCGAAGACACGATATCCGTCAATGTGGTGCCAAACCACTGGTGTCCCAAAGACACAAAGTGTGTTACCAAAACACTGGTGACCGAAGTCACAAATCAATTGATGGGGCCAACCCATCGTGTGATACCAAATCACTGGCGTCAATCCCTCAATACCGCCTTATGGGGCCAACCCACTGTGGTACGAAACCACGGGGACGAGACGCTGAGGTGCCAAACCTCTGGAGGTGCCAAACCTCTGGTGACCCAAAGTCACAAAGTTGTGTTACCAAAACACTGGTGCTCGTCAGCACAAAATATCACTGCCCCCTCCACTCGTACAACCCACATCAACCACTAATATGCATTTTAACAGAAATATACATCATGCTTATTTAGCAACATACATATTGTTTATCCACAATCAAGTATTATAGCACACATATTGGATATACTATGCTTACCAAAAGCATCAACATGTCAACTCATAGCAGATACAACATGCTTACCAAAAGCATCACAACAGGGACTTATCTGACCCTTTGCCTCATACCATAATGATATTCAATCCACCTTCCATGGATCCAAACACACACATCATATATATAGATACAATAACAGATAAGTGTGTAAATGTGCACACAATATAATAAGCACATAAATTACTAGAAGAGTGTGTGTGTGTACACACCTGGTTACTAATGCGACTATCAAATCCCGTAGATCAAGATCTAACGCACTAGATCCCCCTTCCTTAACACTTTTCGAGCACTAGCCACAACCCGAGATATGCGAGATCAAGCCTTCCCCTACAATCGGCCAAAACTAAACAACATAATCATGCTAATCAACCTCTAAGGGTATAATCGTAATTTTACCTACTAAGGGTATTTTCGTAATTTTGCACCTGCAATGGCCTTTCCGAAGGCCTAATGTCACCACTAGCGACTCAGCTACCATTTCTGGTCGTACCGGACGATTGGGCCTAAAACCCGATTTCGGCCCATCCGGGCCCACACGCTCGTGTGGCCCACCTAGCACAAATCTAGCCACGTATAAAAGTTCCACCTAGTCTAGTTCAACATATACTAACCAATCATGCAATTTACTCATATGGGCCCACGGGCCCATTGGGCCCACTTCGACCCATCGAGGCCCAAGCAGCCCCAACCCACGAGAATACTACTGATGGCCTCAACTATCGCGTCGAAGCCCCACACGTGCGCTCGCACGCTCGTGTGGCTACTAATGCCGTGTGACCGGCATTTCGGCATTTTGCCACTCTACAACTAGAGTAGAGAGAGTTACACACCTGATAGGACTCTTGGGCTAATCCGCGCTCCGACCACTCTTGTGCCCAAACGCCCTCCAAGATGTGTTTACTCTCCTCCTAGGATGCTCCTTATATAGCTAGCTCTTCACCTTCATTCTTTGTGTCTTTCCGATGTGGGATCCCTTCCTCAGTAGAGTTTAAATTCAACTGAAACTCTTGCCGTCCAATCCGCAAAATAAATACTCCATTGCTTGTCATGAGATTCGAACCCAGGCTCCCTTGCAACATAATCCACGCTGCTAACCACTTGGCCACAGGCTCCTCTTGTGTCTTAAACCATGCGCAACTAAATATAAACTATGGGCCAAATTCTAAGGTCTAAGCAAAAAGAAACCAAAATGCAAAAGCCAAGACTTGAACCTTGGACCTCCTTCCTTCCTTGTGGCGTCACTTTGCCACTACACCACACACTACACTTGTGTCATTTTCTCCATATTTTATTCTTAAGGCCTACCTGCCCACTTCCAGGGTTTTTTTTTCACCTAAAACCAAAATTTCCCCAAAGCCAATATTTGATCCCGGGACTTCATAGAAGCCCTCTAACCTTCCAAAATCACTTATCCAATAGGTCTAACTTGCATTTAAGCCGATCTCTTATTCTCTAAAAATTTAAACGCTACTACGCCTAAGGCCCATTGGGCTCAATTCTCCTAGGCCCAATTTCGGGATGTTACAGATATGATTTGTGACTAAGTCCCAGTGGTTTTGACCACCAGTGGTTTTGACCACATGTTGATATTGTGACTCGTCCCAGTGGTTTGGTAGCACAATGAGTTGGCCCCACATGATATTTACGGGATTGTCATCAGTGGTTTTGACCACACGATGGGTTGGCCCCATCACTTGATTTGTGACTACGGTCACCAGTGGTTTTGACCACAACGATATATATTTGTGACTTCGGTCACCAGTGGTTTTGACCACCAGTGGTTTTGACCACACGGGGTAGTTAAAGGAGATTGGATGGCTAGGTTATGGGTTGCATAATCTGCATGTTTTACTGATGATCTGTGTAAGTGTTTGAATTACCGGGTTGGGGATTTATACACTGAGTCTTGGTGACTCACCCCTTCCCTTATATTTTGCAGATGAGTCATAGTTCGCGGATATGGAGCCGAGGAGGACTCGAGGTGGCCATGCAAATTTGTTTTCTGGTTTTTCGACTATAACCTATTACTTTGGTTTATTTGATTTTTCTTAAAGCTGGTTTTGGTTTTTGTAATAAGGCCGCTAAGTTTCTTTTTTTTGGGTTTTTATTATTACTTGTTTAATTCTGCTTACATTATATACATTGGATTTACGGATTTGATAAAGATTAACCGGTAAAAAGGCTACATTTTCAAAATTATAACTCTTCAGATTTTAAGGACGTTACCATCGGGTAGCAAGGCTCACAAAATAATTAGGTAACTTGAATGCTTTTATAACTTAGAACTTTCCGACAACTTCAAAAGCAAACGGGTTTCTAACTTGATTATACCTGGCACATGCAGTTTTAGTAAGTAGCAAATGTTTTTCTTTCAAGTGAATTTTTCTAATGTTGGTTCAAAACAACCTAAACACGATTTCAACACCACTTAAATACCTTTTCAAAGAACAATGAATTTCTTGGGGAAACCTTCCCGATACACTTGTGTTTTCAAACCGTTTTCACTCCGTAGCATGCCAGATTCAGTCGTGGTGTGTTGACCGGGTTTGGGGTGTTACAGGTGTTACACCATATCCATTTTTGTCCAACAATTTAACCAATGGGCTAATTACCATGTAAGAACCTCAACTTTAAAATTTCATACCAATTTGACATCTCTAACTGACTAATTTAATCCTTTTGACTAAATTGAGTGGCCAAACGTCAAAATTTTCGAACGAAATTTTCACGAAATCGTTCCATGAAATTGTAGACCATAAAAATATAATAAAAATAAATTTTCTTACGTTGGATTTGTGGTCCCGAAACCACTGTTCCGACTAGGCCCTAATTCGGGAGGTTACATTTAGTTCATACTGATAGAGGGAAACATATTAGAATAGGGAAAACAACAAAACATAAGAAAACCCAAAAACTTCTAAAGAACTTGATGGTAGATCCTCCGTCTTGATGGAGATCATTCTCCTGAGCTGCTCCTGACGGCTGTCTTGGAGTATTTTCTACCTTCTACTCGGCGTCTATTTGACGACTTTCAAACTCCCCTTTTAGTAGGCTTTGAGATGCCTTACTTTGCCCACAAGTAACCTTTTTCGAATAGAATTAAACTCGGGTCCAGTAGGGACACACCCATGGTCGATAGTCCAAGCCGTGTTTGATCCTGCTTGTCACACACGGCCGTGTGGTCCTCCCGTGTGTAGTGGTCCAGGCCGTACAGGCCCATTTTGCCCCTTTTTGGCCTATTTCTCATTCTTTTCGACTCCCTAAGCTCTCCTGAGTATAAAACATGAAATTAAGAGATTAGGAGCATCGAATTCATCAAATTCAATGGAAAATCATCCAAAATTAAGCCAAGCATGGGGTTAAAATATGTGTAAATTATGGTTTATCAAATATCCCCACACTTAAGCCTTTACTTGTCCTCAAGCAAAATCTCAACTCATCATTAAAATTAACTTTCTCAATTTATAATCCTTATCAATAATGTTTCATCATAATTCATGGATAATTCATACATTGATAATTTAACTAAAAGAGTAAAAGATTCAAACAATCTAAGTCATAAATTTTTATAGCACAAAAACATAGGTGTTTCCCTTTACCTAAATAATTACCTTTAATTCAAAACCGACAAGAATTGACATCCTCATTAAGGATTCACTCAAATCACTCAAAGTGTTTAAGGTTCAAATTAAGCACTCAAAATTCAGACATGAAGATTTAATCATATATGCTTGCATGAAAATCAAATCTCCACCACTATAAAATGAGATGATACACAAATCAAAAGGTCTTACAAGGGTTGTAATGGGGCTTGGGTTAAAGGTGTGAATATAGGCTGAATTAGAAGGTTAGAATTGAGATTGAATTTACCATTTACCTAACTAGAAAAATAACTAATAATGAATAATTATATTGATTGAAAACTTATCACTAAATAACACGAGCTTCTTCTAAAGATATGAAATTAACAGTTTAAGCTCATAATCACTAATAATGAATAAATCTTCAACTTTTTTTTTAAGAATACAATGATAAAAAAGAACTTTAACAACTAAAATAGAGAACATAGTTAGGCAGCTGCTCAATTCAAATCTCGACAAAAAGGGACGTCAAAAGATTAGGGGAAGTAAAAATTTAGTTTTGGGTTAATATTAATGGGTGAGTCAAGAAATGGTTTATTAGCCTAAAAAGGGGTTTACTAGGGGTTAATTATGGAGGTAGGCTTTTTGGGATAAGTGGGTTAAATCCTAGGTGCCTTTATCATCTCAGTATATCAAATAAAAAATGTGGTCTCAACATGTATAATCAAAGTAAGTTCTAGAATAACAAATCAATGTTGACACACTTATAATCAATAAAGTGAGCGAGAAAAATATATGCTTTAAAAAGGCTCAAAATATCACAATTTGATATCAACCTTGTAAATTTCAAACTTCAAGGTAACATTTAGGATTAGGGAAACAACCTAATAAAATTTTTTTATTCTAAAAATAGACTTATCATGCTTGATTCTGTAATGTCTTAAAGTTTAAACCATTAATGCATAATTATCTATGATTTAATCCAAAACATATCAATAAAAATCATAAGTCAATAGAAGTTTCCTTCTAATAGTAATACGAGAAAATTACTTAAGAACAAGGCATAATTCAATATTGTTGACACCTCCCCACACTTAAGATGCACATTGCTCTCAATGTACAATGATAGATATCTACAATATATAAAATCATAGGATAGGGAGAGAAGTGAACTTCCTGAATTTTGGATGGAGTCAAGGAAAAGAAAGAGGAAGGTAGGCATAGATGAATGTGGAGGTGGATACTCCGTTGGAGGTGTGGCCATTCCTTAATAGCCCTTTGAACCTAAATTAAAGAAATCAAAATATAATAATATAAATTAAGGACAAGAAAGATAAAGGGACAGAATTTAAAAAAGAAAAAAAAAGAAAAAAAAGTAAATGGACTCAAAGGTCCTTGTCTAGTCAAGTTAATGAAACGGTCGTCATGAACTTATGTAGATCAGTCTCGCACGGGGAGACTGTGCTAGGGTCTTTTCGCTTCTTTGACACGGGGATAGCGGTGTTGGTTTTGTTTGTAGTTATTTGTGTGATGGTGGTAAAGATGGTGAAAAAGGGATAAAAACTATGGTGGCTAGGGTTGGGAAGGAAAGGAGAATTGGGGAAGAAAATGAACAGAAGAAGGAGGTTTAAGTAGAGTCAGGGATCTGGTTGCTGCCCACGCCCTTGTACCATGGGCGTGTTAGGTTACATGGCCGTATCACACAGCCGTGTGGTGCTTTGTTCATTTCTTCCATGCCTGTGTAGATGTTTCCACGCCCGTGTAGATTTTTCAGTGTCGACCATGGCCTTGAGACACGAGACCACGGTCGTGGCATTTTATCACAGCCCGTGTTTTGGGAAATTGTTATCCACGCCAATGTACCTACTTGTGGTGTCCACACGGCCACGGCCACGCCCGTGTACAAGGCCGTGTGGTAGGGAAACCTGTGTTTTATTAATTTGGTTAGTTTGTAGTTAAATGCTAAAAATTGAAAATATGGAAGTTAATGGGGTTAGTGCTCAGGGTGCCTCCCGAGAAGCGCTCGTTTAAAGTCTTAAGCTAGACTTACCCTTCATTCGCATATCTCATGTGGGTCGAGGAGTTGCAACTCCTTTCCCCTGCTATCAGTTCTATGATCACTATATAGTTTGACTCGAGTGGCGTTTACCTTAAAAGTGCCGAAGTTAGGATTAGTTACCTCGACTGTTCTGTATGGGAAGACATTGAGTACCTTAAAAGGGATCTCGTCGGTTGTATTAAGGTCTGACGTGGCGATTCTAGGGTCTGTTTTATCCAACAATACCTGATCTCCGATCTTAAATTGGTTTGGCCCATCCTTAAGCTTGACATGGTTTTGCTTTGGTTCCTAGTGTTTTTTGGTTTTTCCTTTACGTGTGTCTGCCATTCGTCTAGTTCGTCGATTTGTAATCTTCTTTCCTCATGAACAGTTTTATTATGAATATGAACGCTAGACCCTGGCTCTATTATCTTTTCTCGAGAGATTTCCTGCAAAGAAGATTGAACATTAAGTTTATTTATATTAACATGACTTGTATTCTTTTGATCATTAGATATTCTGTCAGGATCACGTGCTTTGAGTTTAATCACGTCATCACCTATACGAAGTGTTACTTCCCCTGTATCAACATCGATAATGATTCTAGCAGTTTCTAAAAAGGGTTGTCCTAATATTAAAGGAACATCATTATCCTCATTCATATCTAAAACAACAAATTCTACTGGAATATGAAATTGTCAATTTTCACTAGTACATCCTCAATTATACCCGTAGGAACTCTAATGGTTTCATCAGCTAATTGGATGCTCATCCTAGTTTGTTTGGGTTTCCCAAGACCTTGCTGTTTAAACATTTTATAAGGCATAACATTGATGATTGCCCCTAAATCAGCTAAAGCATTATTAACAGATAAACTACCAATTAAGCACGAAATTGTAAAACTCCCTGGATCTTTTAACTTTTGTGGTAGTTTATTTTGTAAGATTGCTGAGCACACTGCATTTAGATCCACATGTGACGCCTCGTCTAACTTTCCTTTGTTTGTCAAAAGCTCTTTTAAAAATTTCATTGAATTGGGCATCTGCGAAAGAGCTTCAAGAAACGATAAGTTAATATGTAATTTTTTAAGAGTTTAAGAAATTTACCGAATTGTCCATCTGTGCGGTCTTTCTTCATTGCATTGGGGTACGGCACACGAGGTTACCGATTTTGGTTTATCATGGCTTACCTTAACCTTACCTTCCTCTACCACATTCTCTTGCCTCAATTTTGGTTCATCTAACCCTTCACTATCGTGAGCAGTAACGGCATGAAGTTGTTACTTAGGGTTAGTTTCAGTGTTGCTCGGCAAGCTACCTTGTGGTCATTCTGAAATCATCTTAGCA
The DNA here is from genome assembly GCA_005393395.2 of Gossypium australe. NCBI lineage: Eukaryota > Viridiplantae > Streptophyta > Magnoliopsida > Malvales > Malvaceae > Gossypium > Gossypium australe. The sequence goes on from CM016623.1 coordinate 131,412,775, forward strand.
AGCTGACCTAATTGGTTCTCGAGCCCTTGAATTAATGCCTGTTGATTTTTGAGTGCTGTTTTGGTGTTTTGGAAATAGGTTTCTAACACCGCGATGAATTTTGTTAGCATCTCCTCAAGGTTCGCCTTCTTCTCTTGTGGGTAGGGTTGTTATTGAAAACCTGGGAGGGATTGTTGTCTTTGATTTCCTTGGCCACCCCATGAGAAGTTGGGGTGGTTCCTCCAACCTAGATTATAAGTGTTACTATAAGGGTTATTTTGAGGTCTAGAATTATTACCCATATAGTTCATCTGCTCGCTTTATATGCCAGGGTTGTAGGATCAATATTCTGTATTATTCATTTCTCCTCCATTCGTATCGCACTGCATCACTGGATGTACCTGCGAAGAACCACACAAACCATCAATTTTCTTACTTAAAAGTTCTACCTGATTTGATAGCATGGTTACTGCGTCGAGGTTGAAAACACTGGCGGCCTTTGTTGGCTTTGTCCTTATAACTTGCCACTGATAGTTATTCAGTGACATCTCCTCTATAAACTCATAAGCTACTTCAGGGGTTTTGTTATTTAGGGTTCCATTGGCGGCTGAATCAATCAACTGCCTAGTTGAGGGGTTCACACCGTTGTAAAAGGTTCGAACCTGTAGCCACAAGGGTAACCCATGGTGAGGGCACCTTCTTAGTAAATCCTTGTATCTCTCCAATGCATCGTAAAGTGTCTCTATATCCATCTGCACAAAAGAAGAGATTTCATTCCTCAACTTAGTCATTTTAGCCGGTGGATAATATTTTAACAAAAAATTTTCGGTCATTTGTTCCCATGTAGTGATTGATCCTCGTGGTAACGAGTTCAACCACTGTTTAGCTTTGTTTCTCAACGAGAAGGGAAACAATCGAGGGTGAATGACATCATCAAAAACGCCATTGGTTTTGAAAGTATCGCATAATTCTAGAAAATTTGCTAAGTGATTGTTTGGATCCTCATCCTGCAAACCATCAAACTGAACAAATTGCTGAATCATCTGAATAGTGTTAGGTTGCAGTTCAAAATTATTTGCAGCAATAGTAGGTCTAACAATACTTGACTCAGTTCCTGTTAAATTAGGTTTAGCGTAATCATACATAGTACGAGGAACAGGATTTTGATTCACTGGATTCGCAGCAACCACAGGAGGTAGCGTATTATTATTAGCCATCTCTTCGATATTAATGATTTCGTCCTTTTGCTCTTCTTCTATGTATTGCAAACTTCGCCTTATTTCTCTTCGATTTCTGCGAGTTGTACCTTCTATATCACTGTCAAAAATCAAGGGTCCTGACGGGTTCCTTCTAGTCATAAACTAAAAGTTCCTACCAGAAGCAAATAAAAGAAAAATTAGCAATGTAACACCCCTAACCCAAAACCGTCGCCGGAATAGGGTTAAAAGGCATTACCAGACAATAGGATTATTTCAGCCCAAATACGACACAAAGTCAATCATCATCGTAATATATCAAACATAAGCAAATAGTCCCTTTTTAAGGCATATAAGACCTTAAACACATGCTAGGGAGGGGTCGGGACTATATCGAAACATATACAAAAACTTCTCAAAATTTAAAACTTTTCTAAGTTGCAGGGGATACACGCCCGTGGGGGTAGGCCGTGTGCCTCCCACGGCTGCTAAACACACTCGTGTGTCCTCCCCGTGGTCAAAACTGGCTTACTTCCCACGGCCACCAAGCACGCCCGTGTGCCTTGGCCGTGGACTATCCTGACTTGACCCCACGGTTACAACATGCCCGTGTGCCTTTACCGTGGTCGAACCTGCCAAAACCAACACGGTTATTCAACACCCCCGTGCCAAGGCCGTGTACTATTAGGCCATATACAGACTTGTACACACGGTCACTAAGCACGCCCATGTGCCATGGTCGTGTGACTCAAATAGGCCATTTGCAAGGCCAAAATGCCACCCACTTAGGGTCAAACCTACAAGCCATATTAACCAAGACATCTCATGCACATATTACCACCAAAAACATACCAAAATAGTCATTCAACCCCTGCATTCAATACCAATTCCAACTGTAGCAGGCCCAATCTGCCCGGGCCCATACCAAAAACAAAAAAATACAAAAATAAACAGTCCCAAATAATAAATCAAAACAGTCCTTTACAAAATAGTCCATTAATAAAAAAAATCCAGTTTCAACCCAATTTACAAATTAAACCCACTAGCCCAAAACACTACCCAAAATCTCGAGGCCCGATTGGCCTAAAAATTCCAACCCTTCCAGAAACCTTAGAGGTTTCTGGAACTACCAGCGCCGCACACAACCTCAACAGCCAAGCACCCCTCCACGTCACCCCGTAATCTGTGCCTAAGTATGATGCCACGCGCGCCTCCGTACGGCGATCGTACCTATAAAAACAAACAACAAAGCACAGAAAACAGCAAGAAAAAGGGGAATTTTTGTATTATTTTTATTATTTTTTATTTTTCTTCCACTCGGCTATAAACAGAGGCCAACAACGAATGTAACTTCTCTTCTTCACGATTTTCAAATATAAGAAAAAAATACCAAAGTAGAGGTATTTGTTAGTTTTTAGTCTATTTTTACTTCGATATATCATACATACATAAAAAGAGAATAAAAGATACAAGCTTTACCTTGTTTTCGTAATCGAAAAACTCTCGAACACAAAGGGTCACAGCCTACATTTGGGAGTTTCGGGTTTATTTTTGAGTATTGGGCGTTTAGATTCGGGTTTAGAGGGTTTCAAAGGGTTAAACTAGCCCTCCTAGGTCTCTCCGACCACCGTATGCGGTGGCGGAAGCGGAGGAGCCTGGTGGATCGATGCTCAGAGCCTGGCCGGAGCTCGAAGGGCTAGGGCTTGTTTTTAGAGGATTTCTTTTATTTTTTTTAAGGACAGGGTTAAATGTTTTTTTTAACTGATTCTTGGTTTTTATAAGCCCTTGATACGTTTTCGTTTTGGTATGGTCTTTTAATGACCAAAATGGCGTCATTTAGAGGCTCAACCCGATTACCCGACCCGCTGAAATGGGGTCCGCGTGTTTTTGTGTAAATGGTCTATTTGCGGAAAAGACCCTTCCGCATTTTCAATGTTTTTTTAATCCAGTTTTTTTATTTCTCATTTATACCCCATAGTTTATTTCAGTTTCAACTTGGTCCTTGAACAGTTAGATGACTTGTATTTGAATAGCGCCGTTTTGAGTGCCTGGGATAATTTCCCAGTGAGTCCTTGCCAGTTTACGCGCACCTTATTTTAGTCCTTAATTCGACCTTAATAATTTGTTTATTTACTGATTGTCCTTAAAGCATTGTTCTGACTTTCATTTTCGTCCCTAGTTTACTTAATCAATTTATTTATTTAGTTTTAAACTGTTTTATTATATGATATTTAAATAATATTTGTACATTATTTATCTAAATTATTTATATATATATATATATATTATGTATTTTAACTCGTTTTAATTAATATTTATTAAATGTGTTTCACTAGTTATTTAAAATAATTTTATACAAATATTATCCTTTTTAAATTGTTATGTATTATATTTTCCTCTTTCATATATATTATTTTAAACCTTTTATATTTTATATTAAATTATCTTATTTTATGTATACCTTCTTAATTTCGTATAATTTTATGTATGTATTTTTCTTTAAATCTACATATATATATATTATTTTAAATCTATATATAGATATAATTGTTCTTTTAAAGATATTAGTTTAAATTATATTTTTCCTATATTATGATTTTTTATATACATATGTTATTTATATTATGTTTCATTTTATATATTATCAATTTCGAATTAACACATTTTGGTTAAATTATGTTGTATATTATGTATTTGAATTTCCTAATGCAAATGTATATTCTAAACTTGTTTATGTGGTATTATGTTCGTAACTTGCTTTGAATTTCTTTTGGAATTGTTCTTAATTTATAAGTTTTCGAATATTATCGTTAGCATTTGTGTAATGTCGATATGAGACCATTGCTATTGTGCATATCTTAAGGTGTTCTTTCATATGAAATTATTTGTTGCCACATATTATTATTCCATGCTCGATACTATACTTTTGTCTCTTATTATCTAGTGATTCAATAAAAGCATTTTGAGTCAATTTTAAAATCGCTTACTTAAAGTTTCAAAATAAGGTAATATTCGTGCGTTTGGAAATTCGAAGAAATCATGCCCAATCGTGTTGGGTGTGGTTTTTTTTGTTTGACCAAATAAACGAATATCCTTTCAAATTTCATACATATTTTCAAAACAAGGTAATATTTGTGCGTTTGGAAATTTGAAGAAATCGTGCCCAATCGTGCTGGGTGTGGTTTTTTGTTTGACCAAATAAACGAATATCCTTTCAAATTTCGTCCATATTTTCAAAACAAGGTAATATTTGTGCGTTTGGAAATTTGAAGAAATCGTGCCCAATCGTGCTGGGTGTGGTTTTTTGTTTGACCAAATAAACGAATATCCTTTCAAATTTCGTCCATATTTTCAAAATAAGGTAATATTTGTGGTTTGGAAATTCGAAGAAGTCGTGCCCAATCGTGCTGGGTGTGGGTTTTTGTTTGACCAAATAAACGAATATCCTTTCAAATTTCGTCCATATTTTTAAAATAAGGTAATATTTGTGCATTTGGAAATTTGAAGAAATCGTGCCCAATCGTGCTGGGTGTGGTTTTTTGTTTGTCCAAATAACCAAATACCCTTTCAAAATTTCAATACATGAGATGCGAGAATTTTGGGATGATCTTGAATTCGAGGACTCAAATTGTCGTATCCAACCGTGCTGGATGTGATACTCTATTCCTTCAGAACAAGGGAATCTCAATATTCAGTCAAGTTATTTAAAATTATAGAAAAAAAGAATAGAATTTCAAATTCATTTCAAAATTTTCAACATTAGGACATCAATTAATCAATTTGGTACCAATTTTGGACGTTGCGAGGGTGCTAATCCTTCCTCGCACATAATCGACTCCCGAACCTATTTTCTTCTTGAAATTCGTAGACCAAAATTTATTTTATAGGTGACCCGATCACACCTAAACAAAAAGGATTGGTGGCGACTCCATATTTCTTTTAAAGTCGATCCCCTTTTTTCAAACTCGAAAAAAATGGTCTCGAAAGCTTGGCGACTCCGCTGGGGACTGTTTGAGAGTCAGGCCATAAATTGATTAATTTTTTGTCCTTTTGATTGAAAATTTGGGAAATCATTTTTTTAATGCATTTATTTGTGCTATGATTGCAATAATGTCAAGTCTCATACTTTGGCATTGCATGACCATTGTGGTTACATCTTTAAGTGGGAGTAAGAAACTATGCCTTCGTGAGGTTTTCACCTCCGCATGGGCTAGTGGACTGCTTCCGGGATACATCTGTACCTATGTTCTTCGTGAGATTTTCATCTCTGCATGGCCATAGGGAAATGTATTCCCCTGAGCTGAACTCAATGCATATGAGCCTATAATGGGTGAAGATTGAGGAATCTGCTAGTTCAGGTACCTATTCCTTAGAAGTAAACCACATATAGTGAACCCTAAAAGCCCACCCTGAATGGTGCCGCAATAAACCATAATGGTCATCTGAATAAGTACTCTACTTGTTTATTTTTGTTTACTTTTATCTCTTACTAATATATTTCATTTTGTTTTTGTTATGATCGCATCACATATCATCTCATATCTAAAAAAGTGTCGATTCGTATTTGATTACCAAATTACAGATTTTGTCATGGAGAACGAATCTCTTGATAAAACAGAAGACAATAAGACTGTCCGTATATTTGTAGTCTATTTCATGTAAAGAATTTTGCCCTCTAGAAAAGTTTTCTAATGGAAATTGAATTAGAATCGATACCTTTTGCATCCATGGCATGCATTTACATGACATTACATCATATGCATTAGATTTCATGAGAAGACCCTGATTGAATAAAATATTATTTCAGCATTAACTTGGACAACAAACATCCTTACGGTACCCGAACCAAGACGAAGGACATGGATCAGAGATTGGAAAAACTTGAACAACTCCAAAGGGAGATGCAAGATAAACTTCAACAGCAAATGCAAGAGCAGCTCCCGAAGGTTCAGCAGGATATGATGAACAAAATGATGGAAGCTCAGGGAAATATGATGACTCAGATGACGCAGTTGTTGAAGGGGCTTATGGATAAAGGAAAAAACCCCATGGTAAATGTTGAGGAGAATACTGAGTATCTTCAATGTCCCCCTAGTTTCACTCCACCACATGTGTAAGCCCGACCTGAAAGGTCATCTGTCATGATCAAGCCTCAACAATTCCAAGCTGATGCTTCAGTGAACCTCCAAACTGGCTCAGGTTCAGGAAATAATCCAATCATTTCTAACGTCCCTGATTTGGATGAAATAGCTGAAGGAGAGAGGACAAAAGCAGAATTGCCAAAACAACTAGAAGATAGATATAAACGGTTGGAGGAGAAGTTTAAAGCGATCGAAAGTGCTGATAACTGTTACAGAATTGACGCCAAAGATTTAAGCTTGGTCCTAGACTTGGTGCTCCCATACAAGTTCAAAATGCCTGAATTTGATAAGTATAATGGGACAAGTTACCCCGAGGCTCACGTCACTATGTTTTGTAGAAGAATGACGAGGTACATTAATAACGACCAATTGTTGATCCATTACTTCCAAGATAGCTTGGGGGGAGCAGCAGCCAAGTGGTATAACTAGTTGAGTCGTGCCAGAATTGGTTCATGGAGAGATTTAGCCCAAGCGTTCATGAAAGAGTACAGTCATGTGACAGACATGACTCCCGATAAAATTACTCTTCAAAACATGGAGAAAAGAGGGAATGAAAGTTTTAGACAGTATGCGCAGTGGTGGAGAGAGGTTGCCATCCAAGTCCAGCCACCCCTTCTAGAGAGAGAGAGACGGCCATGCTCTTTATTAATACACTGAAGGCCTCGTTTATCACTCATATGTTAGGGAGTGCTACAAAGAGCTTATCAGACGTCGTAATGACTGGAGAAATGATTGAGAACGCCATAAAAAATGAAAGGATAGAGGCAGGAGAAGGTGTCAAGAGATCAGTCCCGAGAAATAGGGAAAATGAAGTAAACAACTCAAGCATGCATTCCAAATCAGTCACTGCAGGACAACCGAGGGCTGTGACAACTGGTCATCAGGGCTCATCAAGACAAGAATCCAGTGCAAAGCAACTTCAGTTTACACCAATTCCAATGACATATAGGGAGTTGTATCAAAGCCTATTTGATGCACATGAGGTGGCTCCTCACTGCCCGAAACTGATGCAACCTCCATATCCAAAATGGTATGACCCAAATGCCCAGTGTGAGTACCACACGGGGGTCACAGGGCATTCGATAGAAAATTGCCTTGCTTTTAAGAAATTGGTGGAAAAATTCATCGGCATAGGTATTGTGAAATTAGATGACACACCAAATGCAGAAATATGAACCTTAAGATGTTTTGAACAGCGGAATTGTGAAAGAGATCCTTGTATTTTTAGAGCTAATCTAGAGCAATATTCAAAACATGCTTGTTGCTTTAAGCCTGGAAGCAACGAGAATATTTTTGTGAAATAGGCTTGTGTCCAGAATTTTTATTTCAATAAAATGCATCATTTTAAGCAAATATTTTTCTTTACATTTTATACTATACATTCTTTGGGATTTTAGAATATTCTTTCATTTTTTATAACCATACCATATAAATAATCATCCTTAGAATAATTTATTCTTTGGAATTTGCCTTCGTACCTACAATAGGTACCCAGAT